>VZSZ01009689.1:119859-191247 GCA_013398815.1 Ibidorhyncha struthersii | reverse complement strand
TTAATATCTCATTAAAGTAGTTTAGTTCCTCCTAAACTCTTAAGTCTCTTTTTCCCTCCTCTGCCTCTCTTTTTGAAGAGGGGTAGAGGGGAGCATCTGTTGGTCCCATCTGGGGTCCCCCACATCCCCAGTGGCCGATTTGGCCTAAACCACGACAAATATATACATATACAGATATATATACACATACACACACACACACATATACATATACAGACATACTTACATGTTTTCGAAAGAGGTCAGCGTGGGGTCCCAGCTGTGGATCCGCTTCTCGTATGAACTGCATCACCTCCTCCACCGTCCAGGACGAGGGGTCCCGGCTGCTGAGCCGTGAGACATCTCGAGATCCAAGGTATCTATCTGAACCTGGGGGGCATTGGGAGACAGCAGCCATTACTCCAATGGGCCCCGCACCATCGCTCCAGCACTCATTCACCCTGAGTCTACCACTCCATCTCCCATCTCAAAGCCACGGCAGAGACAACATGAAGGGCACGTCCCAACCGTGCCCGAGAGATTCCTGCAGCACAGGTCCAGCACCGAAGCCTTATTTTCTCTCCTTAAGCGTTACTTTTTGGGGCAGCATTCTATACTGACCCCTTTTCCTCACTCTAAGCCCCCATTTCCCCTTGCCCCCCTTCAGCTGAGTTTGGTCGCCCCATTCCCACTCTTCTTTGTCCATCTGCTGTGACAGTTCCCACCTTTGCAGAAAACAACCCTCCATTCCCGCTTCTCTCCCCACACACCGTTTCTCCCCTCACTCCCCAGCTCCAAACACCACCTTCAGCAATTTTAACACAGCAAAGCTCTTTTATGTTTTCATCGGCTGCATTTTCTGATGGACTGAGCCCATATGTGAAATTCTGTTGTCTTGAAGCACTGCCCGAGCTAACAAAAGTCCTGCTCCCAACGTGCCAGCGTCAGCACAGCCTGCTGTTCCAGCTCCCTGCCCGCATACACGGATGTGGTGGGAGGCAGACGGATCAAGGCATCAGCAGCCTGAGCTTTTTAGAGCCTTCTACTGATGTCATGCACCTAAAATCGTAACTTTTTTTGCAAACACCTGGATTTGACACGTGCTGATTTACTGCAAGGAACAGCTCTGCTGCCCTTACTCCTCCATACAGACAGGAGACGTTCACACATCCACCCATCCTCCCGGCCACCCGCCCCGGCCCCCAGCCTCATCCAGCAGTTCTCGACTCCCTGGCCATTCCTGAGCCATCCTCACGGACTCAGACACCCGTTTATCACTTTGAGAGCCCCCTGCCCATGCTCGCGAATTCAGCTCCTGCCTCCTCCTTCCTGTCCACTGACCTCCAGGTCCCCCCTCATCAGCACGCTGAGGGGTGACCCTGCAAGCATCACCTCTCCATATCTCCACCCGCCCATCTGCCATGTCTCTAGAGGTACCGTTAAACCTAACAGACTACCTGTTTAACAGTGTAGAAGCCAGTCTCTGGTACTTGCTGAAGTTAGAAAGGTGTAACTGGAGTTAGAAAAGCCCTTTATTGCCAAATTTACAATCGGCAGGCCAGCTTCTTAACTCTCTTACCCCCAGAGCTAAGCCTACGCAAGGCAGAGGTACTGCCCTGGGTGAGGCTAGAGGGTTGGTGCAGGTGCCTGTATCCTTGCAGGCGATAGTCTCTGGAGCTCCTGCTGTGGCTGGATGAATTGACAGAGTTCAAGGCAGAGTCCATGGGGTCCAGGCGAGGCTCCAAGGGCCCTGGGAGGCCATCTCCCAGAACAAAGGTTTCACCTGGAACGCACCAAGCTGCAGTCAGTGCACCCGAACACCACGCAGCCCGAAGTTACCGCTCGGCGGCAGAAAGCAGAACCACAGCAAAGGCAGCGCTCGCGCACGGCTACGGGAACAGGGTCGAACCAGCGCGTTGGTGGTCGCCTCTAAAGCATAGAAATGAAACCAGGTGCTGCTAAAGGGCTGCAGCCTGGTGTTTGCCTGACAAATGACCGTCCAAACAGTCAGCAGGGATAATGGTCAGTACCCAGACTGGAGCAGCAGCTACTCTGTTAATGCCACCACCAGCTCTGGCTTGTGGTCCCGTGTCCTTACTGCTTCCAGAGGCCCCTCTGTGGCAGCGGGGCACCATGGTGGCAGGCTGTGGAGGGCTGCCCGTTCTGGATGCCAACAGATACAGGACTCGCACAAGAGCCCTGAGCGGGGAGAGGAGGCACCCTGAGATTCAGGGTCAAGCACTGCACATTATCGGCATTAGTGTGCAAGGTAAGGGACCAGGCAGTTGGGATTGTGAGGGACGTTCATTAAGACTCATGCTGTAGCCCGCACAGTGGCACACATGCAGAGCAGAGGGAGCAGCAGGCTCCTCTGAGCAGCTCAGCTGCACAGTCACGGCCGGGCAACCCTCTCACGCCATGCCGCTTCTCCGGCCCCAAAAGCAAGGTGCTGGTGACCAGCTGCTCACCCCTCCTGACCTCCTGCTGGGCCTCCTGCCTAACCAAGTTGGTGACCAACACCCTTAGCTGGGACATGCACAGGAGGGACAGGGGCAGAGGGCTCTCCCCGGGCACGGGTCCCAGGGCGAGACTGGCTTCCTCACCTTCTCTTCCAGAAACACATTTCATTTTCAGCTGTCAATGGCAGTATTAGGATGGAGGGGCTGAGGAAACTATCCGGGGTGATACGTTCTATGGGCTGAGCCAGCACGGTCTCCCTTTGCTGTTATACTGTGACAGCTTCATCCTAGGACCGCGTGTTTGTAGGTTTTACTCTGGCACGTACGACCTAGTCTCAGTCCAGGTGGACCTGATGCGTCATGAGTCATCCTCAAATACCTGCGCTCTTTATTATGAAATACCTGGCAAGTTCGTACAGCCAAAGAAGAAAGCAGCTCCTACAACGAGGGGTATTGCCAGTGCACTCTAGGCCACCACATCCAGCTGGGAACTGGAGCTCCTCTACCAGTGTCCATAGAGACCCTGAGATTGGCTCACAGCCTTGAGCTGCCACCACTCAAACACCACGGTAGGTGACAAGGATGAAGAAACCTGAGCGACTGCCCCAGCCAGGTCCCGGGCTTCTTCCCTGGGACTTCCCAGACCACAGGAAGCAGGTGAGAAGATGAGAAGCCAGCACAGTGAGGTGGTGCTGAAGTGGGATGGTGGTGAGGGCGCAGAGTTGATCCTGCAGAGCGTGAGACCCAGAAGTTGTTGAGATCTTCCCAAACTTTCCTGCTAAGCTGATGCTGCCATGCTCCAGTGAGGGGAGACGCAGCTTGCCAGAGCCTGAAGCAGTACCTGAGTGTTGCAGAGGTTGGCTCCACCAAATGGGGCAACCTCTCTTGAGGCCTCTCTTGGAGGTTGTTTTATCTGGTTTCTATGAACTACAGGACACTCTGTGAACTGGGATCCCCTGGTTTCAGTGCTTCTGCTGCCTGTGTTTGAGCAGAGAACTGAGGGGTGAGTTCAGCCAGAGGGAGCCAGCCCGTATCTTCCTGGCTTCATCTCATAAGGCTACAAAATGGAAACATCCCTCTTGCCCAGCTGTTTGGCAATTCAGGGAAGCAGATGTGAGGTTATCACCTGTGTAACTGCAACCCTCCATCTCGTGGGCTTTGTTACTCCACACTTGAGGCACTTCTGCCTTTCTTTGCTTTTATGTCTCTGGGACGCTCTCAGAAACCAGCAGCACATCCTTAGAATCTCACGTAGAAACAGTGCTGATGTGAAGACTGTTACTGCCCCGGTGCCCTGTGCTGTGTGCTGGCCCACACGTCCAGCTTCCCGCATGAACAGATGTGTTTTCATCTGCTCTCTATGCATAAAAGGAGGCTTTTGACTCATGACTGAGAAAGTTTGGACCCCTCCTTCACTCCTGCACCACCTTCCACCACTTTGGCACAAGACTGGATGCCGACCCAGCACCGCGTTGGCTGCTCTGGCCCAGGGGTGGAGGGAGATTCCCTGGCTCAGGCCCAGACACCCACATGGTGGATGTGACTCACACCAGGGGCACTTCATAGGAGCTTCTTCATAGCAACTACATTTGGTTTCCTCTCCAAGAGGACAGTTCTGCTTAAAACCCAAAACGCTTCCCATTCAACATCTGTGTAAAAGGTGATGTCCAGCTCCTGGCAAAGTGCAGAGGCATGAGAGGGGTCAGCGGGCACAGCCCTCTGCACCGCTCTGGATGCTCTGGGACAGGAGAGGGGCTGCGGGCATGGGAATGGGTCTGTGCCGCACATCTCCGTCCTCCATGGAAACCCAGCACCCTCTGCGAGGTGACACACAGGCTCAACTTGCCAGGAAGCCCCGGGACACTCCCCCCAGATGTGCTGGGTGAGGCAAACGTGTGTGTCTAACTGCTCTTGAAGACCCCAAAGCTCACACAGAGGGGATTTGTGTTAGCAGAAGGAATTTCTGGGCTCAGCTAGCGAAGACTACAGCTTGGGAGGCTGGGAGACCACGTGCATGTTGGTGCAACGCTAAGGATCCAAAACTCACCCTCAGAAAATATTTAACTCAACAATTAACACACTGTCATTATTCTGAATGTGAATGTGCTGTGATGCACTCTTCAAATACGTGATCGTGTTCTCACACGTGCTTACGATCATACATTGGAAGAAGAGGATGAGGCCACGCAACTGGGGAGCACTACTCTGTTTTGCACAAGAGGTAGAACTGAAGCTGCATGTTCACCCTCAGGTGATCTGTCTCCGGACTGGTGAGTGCTTGGTCATGCTATAAATACTGCAGCAGAGCTGGGGGCTTCTCAGTAGGGTCAATGCAAGAGAGATTTAGGATTTTCTTAAAAATACAAACACACAGAGAACTGTTCAAATGAACAACACCTCCAGAAACAGGAGAGGGAAACAAGGCAAGAAGGGAATGATTACTCGCCCTGTGAATCATCTGTAGGAGAAGACAACATGCTTCTGCAAGTGGCAGGACACAGGCTGCCTTCAGGCACATACACCATCCAGAATCCTTTCGCCCTCTGATAACTAGCTTTGGCGTGAGGAGGAGGTGCTTAATTCCTAGGTAGATTTTCTTATACAAACTGCTAGTTTTAAATAAGGCTTGCATTTGGAGCATTGTAGGAAAACATGCCACAATTAGTGGTGGAGAGGCAGGGAGCAGATAATTAAAGTTTAATTAAACAGACTGTGCTATAGGTTCAAGAGGATTGTTTTACTAGCTGAAACATGGAGTTTGGCCACAAGCGTAAATCCGATTTGCACAACTACTAAACACCCACTGTTTCCAACAAACGATAGTCTTTGAAAAGCAGGTCCCCACTGTGCGGGAACTGCAGCTTTTTAGAAAAAAGCTACATAAATGCCACTGGATGCAAGAGGAAAACCAATGTGAGAAGTTGAGATCCCCTCCTCATCTTTCTGACTTCTTGCCAAAGGCATGACGAACAAAGACTTCCCACTGCTACTCACTGCCTTCAACTTGGCAAACTGGAAACTGTTCAGGTACTGCTGTCATACTGCTGAAGCCAGAATATGCTCTGCTGGGGGAGTTCATCACCGTGAGAAGATGTACCTCCTTGCTCGAGAAATACTCAATATCTGAGTATTTTAGGCTCATATTCTTAAAAGATACCCTCAGAAATGCAAATATTCCTGCCTGTACTTAAATTTTATGGTGGAGGGGGATAAACAGGCTTTTAGCTGTGGGATTAAAAATTAATTTCTAGATGGAATTTGGAACTGCAGCTCATTTCTCCCTGCCCTGTACACCCCCTGCTTGGACCACGAACACAACAAGACCAAGGTGCTGTAGGAAGCTGACACACCAACAGGATCATGCCCCTCACATGAAGGCACACATTCTGCCTACTTGTCTTTACTTCTGCAGAAGACACTGGAGTACTCTGGGCATCCAGATGTCATGTCCTATTCAAAGGTCAAGAGATAACTGAATAGACTTTTAAGTAGATTAAGAGTCAGTCTTGTAGACAACCTAACATAGGTTCTTCCTTGGAATTAGCCTGGAGCGTCTCGGCCTGGAGAAGAGAAGACTCCAGGGAGACCTTGTAGTGGCCTTCCAGTATTTGAAGGGCACCTACAAGAAAGCTGGAGAGGGACTTTTTACAAGGGCATGTAGTGATAGGAAGAGGGTTAATGACTTCAAACCGGAAGAGGGGAGGTTTAGATTAGATATTAGGAAGAAATTTTTCACTCCAAGGGTGGTGTGACCCTGGAACAAATTGCTTAGAGAAGCTGTGGCTGCCCCATCCCTGGAGGTGTTCAAGGCCAGGTTGGACAGGGCTTGGAGCAACCTGGGCTGGGGGGAGGTGTCCCTGCCCAGGGCAGGGGGGTGGAACTAGATGATCTTCAAGGTCCCTTCCAACCTAAACCATTCTGTGACTCTATGAATTACTCATTACACATACCTACTCTCTTCACTGATAAGAGTGTATGATACCACCTAACCAAGGCACCATAACCTTTAGAGCACACCACTGTGCTTCAAGAACAGGCCGAACGCTGCGTGTTCCTGCCAGCAGAGGAGGCGCTGACAGGCTTTGCGAGAGGCTACCTAAGTGCAGTGGTTGACGTATTAGAGGATAACATCAAGACGACCAGCAAGGACGTGTACCTAGAGGTGAGAAACAGACTAGGCCTCAGGGAGCAATTTCTGACTTGTCAGTATGCTGGAATAGATGAGACGGTCCCACATGTCACCTTGTCTTTCACTTCAGCTGTGTGACAAACCTACAATTTTAATCAATGTAGATGCCAAGGCCACTAGAAACTGTCCATCACAGGGTGCAAGTTCAGATCAGCTGTGCTTAGATACGGGGTCAGTAAGCCCGAAGAGCACAGGGCACAGTGACGGATGGAGACTAAAATCACACCACAGCGCATGGGAGGCTGTGCTCTCTCCAGTCTGGGATCAACAACCCAAGCCCAGCAAACTCAGCAAGAATGAGGGAAATGGTGATTCTAAAGGGACAGCAACAGAGCACAAAGCTGCTGAACTATGAGCCCAGCCAAGAGTCTCCAGTGATTTTTCAGGGACGTATTACAAAGAATTGAGACTAACACACCTTGTCAGATTTCACCATCAATTAATGAAAAGGCTTCAGTAAGGCTGACTCTCCAGGCTACATGACGCAGTTTGCAGTTGAAAACAAAAGGGAAGGTGGGAATGTATTTATTGAAGACTCCTGCTCAGGCACCCCTGGAAATCTCCCACCTGCACATGCAAGGGACACCTACGGACCACATACCAAAGGGGACATTTCTGCAATTGCTTTTGAGAATGCGGCACAGCACATCTGCAGCAGCGTTACCCGACAGACATTGCAGGAAGCAGCACGCTGCAGGATGTGATTTGATCTAGTTTAGCCGGTGGAGCACACGCTAGTGAGACCCTCTCTGTTATTTAGGGAGGACTGTGAGGAACAAGATGGGATCCTGGGAAAGGGCAGCAGGTTCCTGGCTGTACAGCTGCACATCAGCTTCTGTACAATACACCACAGCAAACCATCATGGAAAAATTCGGGGGAAGATTGACTGAAGCATCTGGGCAGTTTATGACCGTTAATACCATGCATAGCAATGGAAGCTAAAATACGGGTAATTAAATCCCAGATTATATGGTATTAGATGATGACTATGAGGGTTAGAAGGAATTCTCCCTGCGTTCCACGTGACTTATACAACTGCTTGGGGAACCTGCCTTGGCATAGAGTGGCTTCTTCACTTATCTCTGAAACGCCAAGCACCGACCCATGCCAGAGACAAAGCAAAGCAGAATTCCTAAACCCACGGCCCGATTCGGCATGGCAAATCTAATCCTGCTGTATCCGTTACAAGTCGCTACAAACAGCCAGCTTTGGGAAGAGACGCTGTGCTCACCTTCCAAAGGGTGACGGTCATTCTTTGGTAACTTGGGGGAGAGAGGAGCACTGTATGGAGGGGAATCTTGGGAATATCGCTTTGTACCCCGGCCTGGTCCCTGCAGAGTGCCGTCTAACGAACTGCTTCTGTCTAGGAAAAGAGAACAAGCCCTATTTAGGAGTGGAGACTTTCTGGGAAATTCAGTCTTGCCAGAGTCCCTTGAGACTCGCATGCATCGCCAGCCCGGCAACAGGCTGTTAAAACTGCAATCCAGCACATCTGTCGGTGCTTAGCATTTTATATTTTGCTCTGCAATTTTTATCAGAGAAAAAGGCTGGCGAGAAACCTAACGAAGAATCTTAGCCACGTTTTGCCATATTTCACCCCAAATATCACCTCTGATTGACTTAATTCCATTTCTCCTCATTCTACCCCTTGGCTCATTCTGCACGATTCCTGCTCCTCCCCACTCTTCCCCTTTCAGACGCATGTAACCCTTGGGTGATTTGCAAACAACCCTTGGATGATTTGCAAACACTCTGTGCCATACACAGTGCTTCATTAAACCGTACTCAAATTTTCAATCTTTCCCCAAACGGATCCCTCAAGCGCCCCAGCTGTCGCTGCTGCTCTTCTCCAAATGCTTCCCCGCGACGGGGTTCTTCATATTCTACGCGGCAGACGGGACGTCAGGCTGGGCTGCGGGACATCTCTTTGCAGGCGGCTAAAGACTGCACACAAAGTGTCAGTGGGTGGATGAACACAGAGAATGGAGGTGCTAACAGGGATGGGAACAGCAGCCAGGCAAGCAATACAGTGGGTGGCAGACCATGCCCCATCTGGACAAGGCATGGTCAACTGAGAAGCAATGAGAGGTTCCCCACCAGCCGCTGCCTGCCCACACGGGCCACCAACACTCCCGCTGGCTCCTTCCAGCTGCCCCGAGCGTGGGCAACACGTGTGAGCTCGCAGTGTTCAAGGTGTGCAGGGAGAGGAGTGAAATGCTCGTAGACAAATGCCGGGAGCTGGACAACAGCATGGAGCAGCCCCAACTGGGAATGTACAGCAGGGACAGGGGCTGGAGGGGTGACAGAAACACGGCGGGGAGCGATTGGGACCAGACACCAAGGGAGATGCATCACGCCAAATGAAACGAAGGTACAGATGGGTTGGAAGCATCAGACAGTCACAATTTAGTTGACTAAAGGGAAACACAAAGGTAGAGAAAAGAATCTGTTCTGTCAAAATCCTTTGGGGAAATGAAAGATAAGCTGCTTATACTAAGGCCCTGGGAATCCATACGAGTACGATCAAAAATCACTGTAACGTTATTACAAAGACAAATACTGTCCTCAGGACAAGAAACATTCATTTCCCAGGGAAACAAATGCTCTTAGTAATGTCTCTGGATATTGCTAAATGTAAAACTGCATGACCTTCTTCATCAAACAGTCACAGAACCAGAACAAAAGGAGATACTTTTTAAAGGTTTTATCAGGTTTTGTTTTGGGTTGATTTTAAAAGTAATGCAAACACAGGAGGTCAGGTTGTAGAAGATAACCCAGGGAATCAGAAGTTAGGTCAGTGTAAATTAATGGAAGGATAAACCAAAAGTAGGTCTGTAGCTAGGTTCTCTGATTTTAAAGGACAAATTTTAAGAAAAATGGAGTAATGCGCAGAGCTGCACTCAGCAGTTATGATGTGGATCATCAGGAAAAAAAGAAAATACCTTCAGTTCCAAAGATGCCATAAACATCGTGAATGCCTATCATCAGTGAGGAAATAACCTGGGAGGAAAGACCCCCCAATCTAAATAAATGGATAAGTGTTCACTTTGAGAAGGATGCTGAGAACAAGCAGATCACTTACTGGAGATGAAAAGGACCCGCTCAGCATGGCATCGTGTACCTCAGAGAATGGTGAGAACAGGGAGGAAGTGAACTTTTTTAACTCATTCTGTCTTTTGATGCAGTGCCAAGGAAAAGACAGGACCGTGTTTTCAGCTACGGAAGTAACAAATGCATGGGAACGGAGCGAGAGGATACTGTGCAGAAAGGTAAAGAATGTTAAAAAAGAAAAAGGGTTGTCCTTGCCTGCTAACGGTGGGAAGTTGGTGGGGAGGAAGAGGAGCACAACTGCCCGTGCCTGGGTTTGTGCTGTTGGCCATCCCAAGGCAGTCAGGATGGATGCCTTTACAGCCAGTGAGTCTGCTCACCTCATCTCATCTCATCAAGTCAAAGTCAAAGTCAAGGCCCCCACTTTAGGATGCTGTAGCTTGCGCTGACTGCACTGGTACCTCCTCCCCGACCGCAGAGCACGCCCACGCAGCTAGCTCAGGTGACATCCACCTGCATCCACTCAGACACATCCCACCCTTCACTTCCAGTCACAGCCATGCTGAACGCCGGGGCTCAAAGGGTAAAAGAAATGGGACAGGAACAAAAATACACACCATTGACTAAGCAGTAGAAGTCAAGTAACTGAACGCACTCAAACTGGGGACGTGAGGGTGCAGAGGAAGCCAAAATGTAACTTATGAAAGGAGGCGCACATGAAACCCTGGGTTTCCTGCAGCAAATTCTAACAAAACTCAGCGACGTGCTGCTCAGAGTGACTGGAAACATGATGCTAATATTTCAAAAAG
Source organism: Ibidorhyncha struthersii (assembly GCA_013398815.1). Lineage (NCBI taxonomy): Eukaryota > Metazoa > Chordata > Aves > Charadriiformes > Charadriidae > Ibidorhyncha > Ibidorhyncha struthersii. The sequence goes on along the minus strand of VZSZ01009689.1, from coordinate 180,762 downwards.
AAGGGCAAAAATTATTTTGGCAGTGAAATGCTCATGTCTGACCTCAGCAGTACCACAAGGCTTGTAGGAGGTTCTGAAGGAAAGGGTAAGTAAAATACTGCAGTTACACATGGCACATACTGCAGCAGGCGTTCATCAGAAGAGACTAACCCAATAGCTTCCTCATCATGGGAAAACATCTGATCTATCAGACAAAGCTAGCGTGGTCAATCTCATTTACCTGGCATTCAGCAAAGCATCTGATATGGAGAACAGGAGGATCGCCAGAAGCTTTGCTGTATACACAAACATCTGATTTGAGGGGAAAAGCAGTCGGCAGAGCACTAAGCAAGAACATGAGGCTGGAGAGCCATTGCTAACTAATTTTCTTAAGGATCATTCTTGAGCCCAGTGTCATTTAATATTTTTATTAATAACTTCGCACAAATTGTAAAGATTCACTGATGAAATCTGCTGATGTCTTCCCACGTCAGGCCAGATAAAGTAGCATTTGAAATTATACCGAAAAAATACATATAGAACAGAATACCAGAAAGGACGTAAATCCAGCAGGAAAACGCAGATGTGCACTTGAAGCACTGTCCCATGAGCTGGGAACCTGCAGCTGACAATAACGGATGAGAAGACCAGGGTATGTGACCAGGATGGGTTGATCATCACCTGCCACAACGATACAGCGACAAAAAGCAGCTTCCAGAGACATTTCTCGTGAACGTGGTGGTGCCAGTGCTGTGGCACCAGGTCCCCGTCAGTGCTGGGTGGCACTCTGGTCACCCTCATGAAGTTTAATTCAAACCAACACTAGATGAGGAGAGCAGAGAGCCTTTCTTACCAGAGCAGCCAAAAGGCAAGCTCCCCTGAAGGACACAACTGCTCTCTAACTACTTCCAGAAGAAGGAGAACTGAGGTAAGCTACAAGACAATGTAAAGACAAGGACACATGGATACCAAGTTGCCCAAGAAAACAATTTGGGCTAGAAACTACAACATAGTATCTAAAAATGCAGCAAAAAACCTTGGAGCAGCCTCTAGTGGAAAAGCAAAATCTCCGACTCCAGAGTTAAAGCACCACCAAACGCTGTGGTGCCTGTAATAGCAGACCAAAGGCTCAGTGGTCCCAAAGGTCCCTCCAGTCCTCTGTTTCCAGATGGCTCCAGATTCGATCTACCCATTCACAACATTTCACAGCCCATCCCTGTTCCTATTAACAGCACTCAACTTCCCTTCAACTTCAACTTCAGTTTTCTTGCAAATCTACTGTTTCCTGATGTACAACTCTATCTGCTTCCCCTTATTTCCATGATTATGCCTTACTTAGCGAGACAGGATGCCAGGATGCCACTGACCCAAGGGCTACTGCAGACCCTCCTTCTGCCCAAAGCACACGCACGAATTCTCCATAGCATCCACAGTGATGCTCCTGTAAAGGGAACTTGTTCTGGGAATTGAGACTAGCTCCCAGTCCTAACCAGTGACCATTTTCTGGAAGAACCAGCCCCGTTCAGGCACATGAGCACCTGTACCATAGAGGAAACAAGGCAGGACACACAGAGCTGAAGACCATGGTAGCCTTGACACTTTCATGACCAGCCCCATGACCCTCTCAAAATCGCCGGTACTGTTTCTTTGCCCTCACCAGAAGCCATGGGAATGCGTAGATAACAATATTTATCATCTTCTTTCAGGTGCTTAAGAAAAATGTTAGATGACCAAATGCCCAACAATCCCCAAGACATCAGTATGAACTACAGGACGAGGTGTTATCACTTCTCTGGACTGTAATTAATCTTCCTTCAATCCCTGCAAACACTCTAACGAAGAGCTCAGGATGGGCAGGTCTCAGCATCGTGTCATATCTGGTGTTCTGCCTGCGTTTCCCTGAATTATGGCCCTTTATATTTTTTCACCCTGCCCGGCAGCCCAACTCTTAGCACAGACACCACTGACATCTCACGATGGCTAGAAACCATGTGTGTGAGCTACAGGGCCCTCTCCATCCAAGCCTGCTACCATGCCCACATCCTGGGTCCTCTTCCTCCCATTCTGATTTTGCTCTGTCTCATGACAACAGGGTACTTCCACACTAAAAGATGGGGATTTCTTCTAACTGGGGGGTCCCTAGAGGGGTAACCTCTTGCCCCAGTAACTAGACGTGCTGTTCCTGTACCTGCCACAGCAGCCCACGCTCCTCTTCCTACAGCACAGCGCAGCTCCCCACTCCTGGCATTGCTGGCTCCAGCATGGCTCTGCACAGCCCCAGCCTGCAGGCAGTAGTAGATCAGCCATGGAGGAAGCAGAGGACAGTCACTCCAAGGTCCTCACGCTCCTTACACTGCTGCTAATCCCCTCCCCCGAGCCTGGGAGCTTTGTGAGATGCAGTGAAGCGCTGTGGCATTAGGCTGTTGCCCCTAAGCTTCCTGAAACAGTTCCTCCTAAGTGCTTATCCTTTTACAGTAGAAATTCTTGCTTTTCTCATCAGAGCCATAATTATCCAAAGGATTAACTCTGGAAAGACCTCAAACGGCTATTTGCTGACTCGAGGGTCAGAAAGGTAGTGGAGGAAGCAAGACAGGAGAGCAGATCAGCACAAGACACTTGTCAACTACTTAAAGAGGGCGCAGATAACTTTTATCCTCTCCAGGGCCGGCATTCCTACAGCAGCAGTTCTGGCAGAGCCCCGCAGCCAGCCCAGGGAGGCAGCTATCGCCCCATGGGTTGTTGCCACTACACAGCACTTTGGGGAAAACTACTGGTCTTCTTGTTTTCCACCATTTTCGCTTAAGAGCAATTTTGCAGCCTGACGATTTGCATTGTGGCATGAACTATCTTGCCGGGGGTGTTGCTTCAACGCAGTGGAGCATTAGCCATGCCAAGAAAAACAAAGCCAGCTATGCCTTGGATACAGCCAGCATCCCCGAATGGGCTAAGCTTTCACGGAGGGCTGGACGTGCTGGCTGCTGGCAGCAGCTTCACAGCCACTGTGGAAAACGCTCTGCTAGGTTTTCATTCCATTTCTAATTACAGTTTACCTGCTACATGTTATCACTCTTCTATTTCTCAGGCAGAGTCTTTCACCTCAATGCCTAACTGGATGAAGTCGCTATAATCAGATTACAGGAAGCGGGAAGGACTGGGGGACAAGGAGAGGAGGGAAGACAAGGAGACAGCACGGATGAGCGGAAACCTACAGGCAGAGATGGAAATCAGACCGACAGGCAGAAAATACAGCAACTGGAATCCTGTGCAAAAAGAGCCCTGCGGGCATGTGCATGACACTCGGTGTGATGCAATGAACCCTGCAGAGAGGGCTCTGAAACACAGCCTGCCTCCTGAGATAAAGATAAAATCTGGGTTAAGGCACGGAGCACCGGGGGTCCCTACGACGCCGCCCCCGCCCCAGCTCCTACCTGGTAGATACCTGTCGTGGTCGTACTCGTGTGAGCGCTGCATGTGGCTGTTCTGAGTGAAAGGCTGGTTCCCAAAGAGGTTGTCACTGCGAAGATTGTGGCAGAGCTTCTCCAGGAAGCGGAGGACGTAGGTGATACTGTTTACTGCTGGCAGGTTCAGAGTGTGCTGTTCCCGATCAAACACAGCTGGAGACAGAAACAAACAGAGCCCAACACGTAAACCCCCAGCAAAGGCAGGAGACTACGCCCAGGGCTGCACAGCCAGCTTCTGTATCTCAGCATTGCTGGTCTAGACTAGAGCAAACAAAAGCCACTGCCTTCCGCTGGCTGAGCGCTGGCGAGCTCGCTTCCCCGGGACAGGCTAAAACCAGTCTGCTGCACCCAGTGTCAGGTACGGGGCTGCAGCGCCCGAGAAGCCGCGTTCGAGGGAATGGAAAGGCATTCAAGGAGGGGCCTGCACTCCCAGAGCATCCAGGCAACCACGGGCTTAAAAGCAAAATTAAAACCCGGGTATTTCTTTGTCTTTCCATGAGGAGTTCTGAAAATCCCACCTGTTTCGCCTCCTCCCGGGGGCTCAAGCAGTGCTGGGGGACGATGGGTGAAGCACAACGCTGCCCGGGCTGATAGCAGGGCCGCATGCTGCCTTCTCCAGCAGCTGTGCCTGGAGGTCACGCTCAAACCAGGACACTGCTCTGCTCTGAGCCAGCCTCTAGCTGCTGCTTCACTGACACAGATGTTTGGCAAGAACGAGAAGACAGAAATCTTCTGTCTGCCCCTGGCCCATGACTGCACCAAGCTTCAGGAGAGACATCTTCCAATGAGAGAATTCTTGCAATGACAACTCTGAAGGCAAAGTGCTGCAGGCCAGTTCTCACCTGAGATGACCTCTCCCCCGTGGCCTTGTTTTAAGAAGGAGAAGACTGTTTTCTGATGATAAGCACAATCAATGCAGGCCTGTACTGCTTGCTGCAGGACAACAGAAGCTCGAGCTGGTCCAAAATGGTCCGGCAGCTGCTGAATTTTCTTCTTGTCTAGGTGGGGCCCAGTGCTGCCGTTCTTGTTCAAGTAAATGCAAACTGCCAAGATGAGAAACGTGTTTGCCATTAACCCACTCAAGAAAGCAAGAAACAGATGCCTAAAATCCAGCCTGACAGATGCTGAGATTTTAAGACTCTCAAATCACTCACAAAGGGGAATCCACCACGACTGCCTGCCTGCATCCTAACAGCTGAGCCACTTGTAGAGGGGAATCACCTCCAAAATCTTCCTGCCTCACACTCACCTTCCAAGCTCCCGCTGTTTCTCCTATGCCTTTCCCAGCACTCGGGCTCCCAAAAGCAGGCTGCAAAGCGGTTCCCATGCCAGCCAGGTAAGGTGCCCGCGATGTTCAAAGGAGATGAAGCAATGCAGCCCCCGCTTTTTAGGGGAACTGGGTTCTTTAGGTTCCTCTGAAGACTGGCCAATTACTTTCTGGGGAAACAGATGGCCCAGCCCAAATCCAGTGCTCGACCGAATGTATAAGCAGCAGCTTTGCATTGGACTTTCCTGTCCAGGTTCATCTTCAGCTACAGCTGTAGCAGAGCATATACTCTGCACTGCCGCTTCTACTCCTTCCCTGCTCCCTCTCCTCCCTGTTTGCCTCAATATCCTGGCTGAAGCTGAACAGATCATTGCCACTGTTGTTCAGCAGTAGTTCTGCAAATTGCTGTAGCTTCAGTGGCTGTGCCTGGCACGGTTTGGGAGAGCTCGTGCTCTGGACTCTGTGCTGCCCCTGGGCACGACAGGCCACGAGAAGTGCCTTTCAAGGGCTGTGGAGTCACTAGCATGCACGTGGTAACTCTGGGAAAGGGTCTGCACTGATCAGACGGACTTGCAATCTTCCTACGACTTCATTATTTCCAAAACCATCAGAGAGATAAACGAAGGGCTGATCTGAACTCGTGTGCCTCTCTTTTCCTACCGACTCACTCTCTATTAGGCCAGCCCTTCTGGAATTGTAATGTTTGCTGGCATACGGGTTTAAGAAGAAACTGGAGTATCTGAGTGTGTCGCTGTCTGACTGATGCAGCTCCTAACTGTACGATCTTGCCAAGAATGTGGTTTGAGACCCTTACCTGTGGGAGCCTGCATGGCAGAGCTGGGGATTGTAGCAGCGTCCTGAGGCACAGTGCTTGTGTCTGGTTCTGGGGTACTGGTTGTTGGAGAGGTGGGTGCTGGGTTCAGCAATGTCCTAGGTTTCCTCTGCAGAAAAAGAGGAGATATTTCTCCCTTTATGCCTGCTCTCCTTCACCACCCATGATCACTACACTCTCTCCTTTGCATCCAACAGACAAGGCACTGTGGAACATGACACACTTCTGATGGTGATGACGGGGAGTCTCAAGAACCTAGTAATCAATATAAACCACAACCCTGAAAAAATAACAAGCCTGAGATCTGCCACCTCTGCTTGACTTAGACTAGCTACACACGATGGATGGAAGAGCTTATTCCACCGTTTGGCAATCCTGTCGTGATCACAGCATCTGCCATGCTACTTCACAGCTAATGCAGCTCCAAAGACACAGTTTCTTGATGGAAATGATCTTTAGAATACAGACATTCTCTACAGCTCCGGGGCTGGACTCTGAGGGATATTCCCAGCCCACATACCCCTTTGGTCTCCTACTTGCTGCAGTCACACAGCCAGAGGCTGAGACAAACGTGCACAAACACACGCATGCACCATCCCATGGCAGAACTTGCAGCACCTGCTTTTCACCCGCCTGCATCAGCATCAGCTTTTACCTTACTGCCAGGCTTGGGACCTCTCTTTCTGGGGAATTTCAAAGGCTCCACTGACTTGGAGGGTGTAGGCATGGGGTGATGGATTAGCGCTTTGGTCGTTCGACCACGCTTCTTCCCTGTTTTGCGACGCCTTTGCCCTTGTTGATGCCCCAAAACAGTCTTTGTGCTACTGTGCATGCTAGGTTTCTCCGAGTTTACTTCGGAGGCAGGTAAAGGGCTCTTTGGAATCACAACTGAAATAAAAAGAGAAAAAGCAAATATAATTAAATCAGGCGAGAATGAAAACAAGAGCAGCCTCCATCTTTAAACAGTGCCATATGAAAAAACCTGGAGTATTCACAGTCCCCTCAATGGAGGCTACTGCTCTCCATGCCAGAATAAAAACCAAACGCACTGGTCCTTGATTCAGCACTCGAGCTGTGGGACACTGTGGCTTAGCCTGGACGGGCTGAACTCCAGAAGGATCACGCTTTCAGCCATACCTTCCTTCCTGAAAATAACTGGCACCTACACCTCTTCCTTCTGCGAGTGGTGACCTGCCAGCGATCATGTAAACTGCACTGAAAGCATTCCGAGAGGAAGGATCAGTCAAGACCTGCCTGATAGTCACAGAGTCAGTGCTGTGCTGGAAATCCCCTCTCTCAAGGCAGAAGTCAAATTTGCTCTGTCCCTAAATTACCAGTGAACTGCAGTGGAAGGTACCAGCTCCGTCCTCTATGCTTGCAAGGAGTATTGCTCCTGGCCCTGAGTAATAGCTCATCTTGGTTAGATCAGCTGCCCTGCTGCTCTCACGTACCATCAGAGGTAAGCGAAGTGCCACACACGGCCTATTCCTTCTTATCTTCTCATACTTTCCACGACAAAATCAGGCTTCTGGTGTATTTGCCCACAAATCCCCTGAATTCAGTCATTCATCTTTCCCAAGTCCTGCTGAAGGCTAGAGATGAGCTGGCCCAGCTCAGCAAACCAGTATTTCCTTTAGATTTAAACTTCAGCTAAAAAGCAACAAAACCAAACCATCCTAGATTTTGAAAAACACACAGTGACCTTTAGCATGTCTTGTTTCTCAGACCTGGAAACCTCACTATGTATTCAACACAGGGGCTCTGAATTCGGAAAAAAACCCCACTTTTGAAGTGAGTGCAATAAAAGACTGATACCAGGAAGGCACACAGCCCTAATGGTGGCACAACTGTGGGTATATAAAGAGATTTTTAAGGTTTTTCTAATGAGGGTTTTATGAGCAGTTACTGTGAGCAAGGACTCATTCCCTTGGCACAAAGACACCGTTTCCTGCTGACAGCTCAGAAGCAGCAATCTGAGCTGGGTCCAACTTTCTAAGGGCCTGGAGAAGATCAGTGGGCTGCAAGGTGACAGCAGCAAGCCCCGAGTCAGGAGATACTCCAGGCATGGGAGAGCGAGATGATGGCTCTGTTAACCACTCCACTGCTAAACACAGCACAGACCGAGTGAACAGTATGGCTGGTATGGGGACATCTGTATAAGGTCCCATTAGTGGCAGCTTATTACGGCCTTACGTGAACGAGCCACTGGAGGTGGAGGATCCTGCTTTGCTCTTCTGGTCTGACTCCATTCACCACCCTCGACTCTGGGGTACCCTGTGCTCTGCATGGGGAGACCAGACATGAGCCTGGCTGCCAGGTCTGAGAAAACCTGAGTTCGTTCAGGCAGCTCGAAACCAGGACTGGTGCTATCTCACAGCAGGACTAGACAACTTCACGTGGGCAGACACGCTGGCCAGGCACTCCTCCAGGTCCAAGCTGCCGTCGGGACTCCCAGTCTCCAGCCACATGGGCATTTCTGTCTCATTGGCAGTGCTGAAGACAACTGCGCAGGGGGCAGGAGGGCAGATGGAGCCGACCCCCAGCTGCCAGCTCAGTGTCACAGCGAGGCCACCTGACTGGGGCACATTTAGGATGCAGAGGTCAGCAACTACTGCAGAGAAGGGCCAGGAACACCAGACGGCACTCCTCCTGCTGCCGGCAACAACTGCTGCCACTGACAAATGTGGCATACGCTTCCACTCGCTGCTGTGAGATGAAGAACTCTGCTGTCCCTGCCCTACCGCACTGAGCTCCTGCATGTTTCTATGAGTAACCTGCACAAAAAGTGAAGTGCAGAACGTCCTGTAATTGTCTTCAGGTGGTTTACACCCACCCTAACCTCCCTTTGCGCTGGTGCAAACAACACGGCACATGGTGCATCCAGGAATCAGCCCCATTCTGCTTGTCACGTGGGCAGGGCAAGACTTCTGGTGCCCTCAGAATTGTTTGTTTGTTTGTTTTAATTTTATTTCCTTGCTTTTGTGCATCAGGGTTCTGTATCAGATGATGGGGAGAAGTACACTGCCATTCAGGGATTTATCTGCTTGTCCAGTAATGTCTTTTTTTTTGCGTCAGGCAGATACAGAGAAACATGGTAAATATAGGGTTTTACCACTCCTTGTTTGAGATGTTAATATTAACAGCAAGACTACTTTGCTGGCAAGAAAAGGAATATGATAGCACAAGTGCTTCTTACAGTTGATGGTTTTCCAGGACAGCGAGTGTCACCTGGTACAGGTGACATCTGGCACCGAGCTGCGCTCGCAGAGAGGAATGGCACGCATAGGGCAGGCTGAATCGCCGTGCCTCAGCCTTATGTGTGCACGACTGACCTCAGCGGAAAAATATTTGTATTAAAGGATTTAATAGAATCTGACAAGTTGATTGAACAAGGATAACACAGGTAAATCAGTCTGTACTTCAAAGGAACTCTTAAGCATCAAAGATGTATAAAACAATGTGGGGGGCGTTTCGTTTGCAGTCTGCACCAACGCTAAGTGTCTGAACCAAGCTGTGCTGTAATGAGGTTTCTCTAACCTGGAAGAGAAACTGAGGATTCTACAGACAAGCTGTGAAGCAAATACACGATCTCAGTTTTCCTAGTGCAAAACCCACGGAAATGGTGCATTTGGGAAGTTGGGATGCAGCAGGCAGAGCTGCTGACCTTCACCCTGGGCTCCGAGGCTGGAACCCCATTGCAGAGCATTTCCAGTGCTAGGGAAAAGGAGACTGATGTCAGGTGAACTCCTGGTGTGCAAGCTTTCACTGTATAGTTTTATAATAAAAAATGATTTCATCTTTTGGTACAATAAATGCTAGAAAGATCTATTTTCCACTTCAGCCGTAAAGATACTACAGGTAATGTGAATTTGTCAGGCTTAAAGAATCAGTTTTGGTTTTAGGGCAACAGAAGCCCATAGCTCGGTGCGGACAGACCGCACGATAGGAAATCTCATTTCATTCAGCCACGCCAGAGGAGTTTCCAGCAGGTCTGTCCCCCCGCCATGATGCCCCTGCCATAGCCCCAGCTCCCGCAGGGATGGAGGAGCTGCTACAGCTCAGAAGACCATTCAACGAAACTGGCTAAGTTACATCTAAACGTGCAGCCAGCTCAGGGCATAAATAGAAAATGACCTAGATTGTTGCTTTGTGCCTAACAGCATTGCCGAATACAATGGTGAATACATTGCTGAATATGCATATTTTTTCCTGTGGCTGCTTCAATGAGACAGACGTTTTTCTGACCTGGAGTGATTTAATGAAACAAAATCTTATCATCCCATGATGCAGTGCCATTCAGCAGACTTGCCTGGCTTTTTGTTTGATTTGAACCAAAATCTAAACCACCAGCCTGTGCCCCTACCAGACGTAGTGGGCTGAACGCGATCAGCATGATGAGGAGATGCTGACCACTTCAGAGCAGACTTGTCCCACCAGCACAGCAACGGCACAGCCCCAAAACCACAGTTATGGCTGGCCACGCTGCTGGCTCTTCACCGTGGCATTTATAACCAATTCCTAAAGGAGCCTAAAGTTTTTGCCAGGTGCCTGTTACTTTCCTTCAGGATTTCAGCCCCTGATGTTATGAGGCCGTGGCCAAGCGGAGGACTGCTGCGGGAAGGAGCAGTGCAGAACGCTCAGCCACACTTCCACCCACCCCGGCGCCTGACGAGCTCCAGCAGTGTAACGGCTGTGCCCAGCAAGCCAGCTTATCTTGCAGCTGCAAACCATTGCCCACATATCCTGTAACTGCCAAAAGCTTCAATTTATTGTGTCTTATTCAGCTGGTGATGGTGCCAGCCCAACAGCGAGCATCTGCCAGGGACATCCCCACCTTCTTCTTCCTTGTACCACTGTCTTCACCCCACAGTGAGCCACTGAGAGGAGCCAAATTTTCAGAAAATCAAGTGGGACCCTCTTACTTAAAAAAATTAACAGTTTGCTGTTGCTGAGGAAAACAGTGTGTTTCTGCCCCACAGCTTCGGTGCTCATACAAGCTCTGAGCAATCTAAGACAACCTCAAAGCTGGCCTTGCTTTAGGCAAGGAGTTGGGCCATGCAACCCCCAGAGATCCCTTCCGACCTGAATTATTCTGTGATCTGAACTTGTGGTTAATCATTTCAGCTCATTAATGGAACAGAAAACTAAACAACACAAGTTTTCTGCTGGCTGAACTGTCTTATTTTGGGTCGTGCAGGCATCCAGCGCAAGGGCAGACAGAGGAATGGGCCGGCTGGCATGGGTTCAGTTTGGCTGCAGTGAGAAACATCACCCTAAAGATGCAGGATCAAACGCCGCTGAACTCAGAGCCAAAGAAAAGATGGACACCACTGACTGGGCTATTAATCACTGAAGGATTAGTTTAAACAAGAGTTCTGAGCCTCCTGTAGAAACAGAGACGCTTGACAGAGAATTCAAGTCTTCAGGCTCTGTTTCCTAACGCCGAAATAGCCCTTGCCAGTTGACACATGGCACCAGCAGCACCTGCAGCTGCCCACCGCGCTGTGACTCAAACTACTATTTACAGAAGACTCTGTAAAGTTGCCGTCCCCACTTTGAGGGTTAGCCAATACTAGAAAGCAGCATTTATCACTCGTCAGCTTATCTCAGGCTTGTCACAGCTTGAAGGTAAAATTATGTCCCTGGGATAAGAACAACACAGCCAAAACATGTAGGATAATATGAAACAGAAGAGTTGAAGATGGAGAACGGTTTCTAACCTTTCTCTCCAACACACCAGCTATTTAACCATCTGCATTTACTAACAGCTGCTGGACCACAAAACCTGAAATCTCCACTTTATGTGCTAAGAGCTATTGTACTCTCAGATGCAATCGTAGCTCACACCCCTTCTCTAGAGATACCAGTAATGGCCATTATAGTGTCCCGAAACACAGGGGGTGCTTTCTGAGAAGACTGAAAATCCCCTTCATATCTGTTTAAAGCACCTATGAAGGATGCCCTGTAGGCCACTCATCCAGTGTTTTTTGGTGCTCCAGCTGCCCCCTTGCCCCTTCTTCAGCACTGCATGGTCAAAAGCATGACCCAATGACGTGGGTTAGAAAGACAAGTTTAAGATAAGCAAATTTGCCAGAGAACAGAAATCTTGTGGTGAGCTGGCCGAACCCCTGGCTGCAAGTTCAAGCCAAGACGTCCTGAAGGCTGGAGCTGGACGGGAACCAGAGCTCGGTGCCTGCCTGAGAGTAAGATGTAAAAGCTTCAAACCTCTGCAGTTCTCCCAAAGCAGAGACCGTCATCACTGGCCACAAGCAGGACTGGGACCCAGATACGGGCTCTGGGAAGGCTCAATATTTGGTACATCCCAAGCTCTCGGCAGGTGAGGCAGACATAACACAGGAGGAAAGGTCAGAGCATGGGTGGGAGACACGGGCTCCTTGCAAGGACAGGGATTAAGAAGAATCTTCCAAATTCTGGAATTTAAAAGTCAGAATGCAGTTATTCTGATAATTCATTATCTCCTGCAGGGATTCCTGCTCTCCAGCCTAAAACGTCTGCTGAGAGATCAGAGGATATATCTAATATAGTAATACAGCAAGAGGATCCAAGCGCTGCATGATTCAGCATGTTCGAGGTGTTCTCATGATCAGCTATCTTAACTCCCAAAGATGCGTATTCTTTTTACACAAGACTTGTCTAGTTTCAGCTTTCAACTACTGAAACTTGCTGTTGCCTTTGCTGGAAGCCATGAGCTGTGTTATTCACCAGTCCCCTCCCAGTCCTCACTGGCCAGTGGTTATACGGCAACAAGGACAAGAATGCAGAACAACGGTCCCTAAAACTGTCTCCATCCTGCTCGCCCTGATGACCAGGCTGCATCTTAATGTCTGTTTTGGGGCAGGACATCCATAGGCACATGAAGAAGAAATTAAAACTAAAGCAATGCCTTATGCATTTGTTGAACTTGAGAAAGGCTCTGAACTTTAATCACGTGTCCTGTTTCTTAAAGGCTTACAAATCTGCATGGTCTGGAGCAGCAATTTTCTTGTTTTAATTGTTTGCATGGGCTTAGGCGTGCTCTATGCACTGCAGATGCCACCGTACATCCCACTGGCACAAGCTGTGGCATTTTAATGGTTGTTTTATTTACAAAAATAAACCAACTAAAAAAAAAAGTCTCAAGAGTCACACCGATACCAGCAACTATTTGCTTTTAGCACAAGTCTTACATTTACAGTTCTCAAGGCAGCATTCCTGTGTACCTGAAACCATATTGGTAATTACCCTCGGCACTTTCTGAAGGCAGCGCAGCCAGGGATCTTAGAAACATTGCCGGGTGTTCACCACACCTTGAAACGCATCTCAGAGACGCTGGGCAACACACTGACAGCCGGAGGTTCAGCGACTCGCCTGAAGCGCCAGACCCATAACACTATTACTAATGTCCCAGATGTCCCACCTCTAATCGTAACCACACACAGATACGCGAAAAGAACAGTGGAAGATCGCAGTGGGCCCTATTCCGGACCTGCAGGATCTGCTTATACAGATCAAACCCCAGAACTCACCCCAAAGAGACCTCTGCATCCATCACCATGGCTGTCCTTCCGTGCATCACCGTCCACCCCACTCACCCAGTCATCTGCTAAACCCAAGTAGCTAATTTTACCCAAGCACAAAGTGCATCCAGCTAAAACATTTTCTGAAACAAAACGGAGGCTTTATCCAATAACACGGCCCCCAAGAGGAATCTGACTGGCTCGGGCAGTGTCAATACAGCTTCTCTAACAGAAACCCAGCCTTGCAAACCTGGAAGAGTCTGGACCACATGGAGCAATGTGACCCACCCTGCCTGCCTTTCCACAAAGCCACCGAGATCCTCACCCAAGGCTTTTATAAAAACTAAAGAGCCATGGAATAAAAAGGAAGGTTTCTACAGGGATAAATCAAGGGTTAGAAGAGGTGGGGGCAAACAGTCTTTCTTACAGACGAAAGAGGTCTATGTGGAGTGCACAGGGATTCACAGCGGAATCTGCCCTGCTCAACGTATTCACGAGTGACCTGGCGAGGGCATAAGCCAGGTGAGAAAGTTTTCTAATGATTCACACATCCCAGGGCAGACAGGACGGTGGCAGCTCGCGAGCAGCTCCAGAGGGAAGCTAGGAGACTGAGTTTCAGTGCCAGAAAACAGCAGGTGACCGCCACACCAATAAATATAAAGCAATGAGCGTGGAGAAAACCACTCCTACCTTCAGATGCAGTATGATGGGCTCCGAGCTGCCTGGTGCTCCTTCACGAGGGAGAACTTGGGTCTGTAACGTTCACTGCACAAGAACATCAGCTCAAAGCACAGCAGTGGCCAGAAAGAGCCAGGGAAAAAGATTCCAATTTGGAAAAATGAGAGATCAGGACATTCGACGTCACGGTAGAAACCAACTGAATAGAAATCCTCATTACCCTGGTTAAAAATCAAGCAAAAAGCCCTGAAACCCGCAACTGATCCCTGGAGCCTTGTTTCTACAGAGTTCCAGCCTTTCCAGGCAGATCTTCAGCCAGGGCTAAGCTCTGCCTTGCCCTGCTGCACGCTGAGAGCCACCCCGAGTCTACTCTTCAATGCTCAGATTAAGAAAACTCTTTGATCAGATTGAGCATTTTTAAGAGTTCCTTCACACCGCTTTGGCTCTTCTGCTTAGCATACAATGTAAAGTATCTTTTAATGTTTTTAACCGGATTCCAGCATCGTTTCAGAGACGGAGACTCTTATTATTACTTAGCAGTTATTGACCCTTTTTAGAGTATAAATGTGTGTGCAGATATTCCTCAGTGTGGGGTGAAAGTGCTTTGAGACCCGGCACAACAAGTGTTACGGATGTGCACCACAATAGGTTTATTCATCAAAATGCCCTGGGGGTCAGCAAAGGCTCCATTCTGCTGGCAAAATAAACAGAGATAAGTGACTGGCTCGTGATTAGAGACAAAGACAGTGACAGCGCTGTGAAGAGCAAGGATGCCCAAATCGTTGTCCTCAGCAAAAGTCTTTTTCAGTTTAGTGCTGAGCACACAGATTTGCTTAGTCCCAAAACCCAGGTCTTAATTTCTCCCCCATACAGCAAAGAAATTAACTCTTGTATCCACTTTGTAGCATTATAAAATGAATGGGTAAACTGTGTTATGTATCTAATTTATAAAATACTGCAAAGGCTAGCATTTGGATAAGGGAAAACAGTATCATGCCTGCCACCACTGGAGCAGCCAAGCAAGCTTCTCCCCAAACAGCAGCTCATAAGCTCCTCATCTCTCAGCACATTTGCTGTGGAACATCTGCACAACCAGCCATAAACGTCTCACGCTGCCCATTATGTGGCTGGAGCTTGGAGGAGCAGCACATTCCTGCTTCTTCACAGAATCCCAGACTGGCAGGGGTTGGAAGGGACCTTTGGAGATCATCCAGTCCAACCCCCTGCCAAAGCAGGGTCACCTACAGCAGGTTGGACAGAATGCATCCAGGTGGGTTTTGAGTATCTCCAGAGAAGGAGACTCCACAGCCTCTCTGGGCAGCCTGTGCCAGTGCTCTGCCACCCTCACAGGAAAGAAGTTTTTCCCCATGTTTAGATGGAATTTCCTGTGTTCCAGTTTGTGCCCGTTGCCCCTTGTCCTGTCGCTGGGCACCACTGAGAAGAGTCTGGCCCCATCCTCTTGCCACCCGCCATTTAGATATTGAGGTCCGCTCTCACTCTTCTCCAGACTGGACACCCCCAGGGCTCTCAGCCTTTCCTCAGCAGAGAGATGCCCCAGTCCCCAATCATCTTCGTAGCCTCCGCTGGACTCTCTCCAGTAGTTCCTTCATCCCCTCTTTTCCCTGCCATCCCCTCTTCCAGCTCCCAGAAGGCAAAGCAAAGGAGCAGAAAGACCATGCTGGGAATGGACCCAGCAGGGGCATTTATACTGCAGAGAAAAATGGCAGTTTTGGACAGTGGGGGCTGGTTCGAGGGATTTAGTGTGCAGATCTGGATTGCACAGGAAGCCCTTAACAGAATTACAGCCCACACTGCAACAGTGCTGTTATTTATTTTGTATGGAGTATCCTCATCACCCTTGGAGAAACACAGGCTTGTATGAGCCAGTGTCCATCAATCTTTGCAGCCCATTTTTGCAAAGCTGGTGGCCTTGGCTGGCGCTCTTGCTGCTGGCATCAGAGAATGATCAGGGTTGGAAGGGACCTCTGGAGATCATCCAGTCCAACCCCCCCCGTCAAAGCAGGGTCACCTACAACAGGTTGCACAGGATGGCATCCAGGTGGGTTCTGAATGTCTCCTGAGAAGGAGACTCCCCCACCTCTCTGGGCAGCCTGTGCCAGTGCTCTGCCACCCTCAAAGTAAAGAAGTTCCTCCTCATGTTTAGATGGAACTTTGTATGTTCAAGTTTGTGCCCATTACCTCTTGTCCTATCACTGGGAACCACTGAAAAAAGACTGGTCCCATGCACCTGGCACCCTTCCTTTAAGCATTTCTAAGTGTTGATAAGATCCCCCCTCAGTCTTCTTTTCTCTAGACTAAAAAACCCCAAGTTCCTCAGCCTTTCCTCAAAAGAAAGATGCTCCAGTCCCCTAATCATCTTTGTAGCCCTTTGCAGTACGAACCTGTACAACCTTTGTTGGTTTTTATTTTTCCAGTGCTCAGACAACTAAACTCTGGGTCTGGTTCTGCAAGACCAGTCAGATGCTCCTTTGCAGGCGCAGCCCAGAGCCCAGGGGCTACCAGCTCCCCCAGCCTGTCTGGAGCACAGTTCCTTCTCCTAGCCCAGCTACCAGGTCGGACTACAAGGAGCTGTAGTGAGCCTATCATGGCATATGGTTAAAATGCAGAGGACAATCAAATGCCAAATTTGTCCACAATCACCCTCCTCACATCCCAAATCACCAGTTTTCCTCCTGTCCCCACCCCACTACCTCTTATTCCAAATAAACTGGCTGCAACACAACCTGGGTTCTTGCTTGCTGTGATCCCCCTATTAGTCTCATCTGCTCCAGCCCACTGCAAAAATAAAGCTGTTGTAACTGTGTGTTGTTTTAATTGTCTATGAAGCAGCTATGGAATTAAAACAGAGAAATTCAGAACTACAAAAAGAGATGAGAACTGAGCTGAGCAGCTCCAGGGTGAGAAATTTATCAGCAGAGTTGTAACTCAAGCTCCTGACTGAGGGGATGTGCCAGTGGGTGAGAGAAGACATACAGGGGCAACCAGGGAGCTCCAAGAGAAATGGCAGTGCCAATATTTGTTGGCAAAGTCAGAACAAAATCAAGTAAAAATCTGAACTTCAATACTCAAGCTTTATTCGATTACCCCAAAGCCAGGCTGAGATCATCTCCTGCATGACAGTGCCCATGGACACACAGTGAGTTCTCCAGCAGCAACTGCAAGAGCCCAGCTCTACAGTGCATGGTACATGATCAGAACTGTAACCTTTGGTCCTGACACAGACACCAACAACATAAACAAACTCATTGCCACACCTCAGGAAAACCCTCGTACTGCAGCTCTTCCAGGCTTAGTGCTTCAGGAGAGGCCATCAGCAGAGCATGCACCCGCAGAGGGCTGCCAAAAGCACCCAGGATGACTGGCACGTGTCTGGTCCACACAGCAGTCCTCAAGAAAATCCCAGAAGAAAATCCCAGTCTTAGGAAGCAACCAGCCTGCTGACTGGGTAAGACTTCAGCTCGTGCAGGCACATCCCAGCCAACCTGAACTACACCTGGAGCAGGACGGAGGTCACTCGTATCTTCACAGATTTACAGCCCACGGGAGGTTTGCGAGCGCATGGCTATACTGCTACTTATATCCAGCTAGCTCAAGGACACACATTCAGTTAAAATACGTTGCATGAGAGGCCACCACAGTCAACCTACTGACTGATCACGTCTTCTGCCCCAGGAGTTAATTATCAATGGGTTTCCAAAACCCCCTGTTGAGAATCAAAATGTTTCTGTACTCTTGCCATATTCAGGCTATTCAGGACTGTTCCTGGGGTTTCTGCTTGTTCCGATCTTCTCTGAAGCTCTTTTTTTTTTAGCTTCGGCTTCCTGGTTAAATATTACCAGAACACCTTCAACATATCAGTGCACAAAAAACAAGGAGACTGCTAGGTGGGTGCGGTTTATTCCACCTTTTGTTCTTTTTTAAAGCTGTTCAGAAGTTATAAAAATACTGAAGATCAAGAGGAGAACTGTGACAAGCCGCAAAAGGTCCAATCTTTATAACAAGCGGGGCTGTATGTTCAGTATGAAGTTCCTAGATTCAACAAAATGTACGCTGTAGCAACACGTACCTGTTTGCCAAAATCAGGGTCAGAGCTGCGCTCAAGAACATTTACTTCCCCTCTCCAAAAAATGGGAGGAAACAAAAAAATGAAGAACCTACCCAGCAGGTCACGAGAGGATGATGTAATGTCCCATAGAAACACTGTGAAAAATACCAGGAAAATGGGCCAGTTTCTCCCATATGTGCATATGCTGCTCCAGTCAGAACCATCCCATTAACTGTGCGCAGCCTTTACAGACCTTTGTGAGAACAGTCTGGTCGATGATTCTAGTTCCTCCAGCACTTGCCCGCGTCGGAAGTGGCATCCCTACAAGGGACCAAGCTCCTGTCACCAACGGCTAGCACATGTGTGCTGCCGACAGGCAGAAACCAGACATGGAGCTCTAAATCCTCGATGCGAAGCTTCTTAATACTGTTTAAAACACTTCATCTACACGGGAAACTGCGCTCTCCCTGTGGCTCTCCTAAAGATACACAAAGTATTACACTGGGCATACTTTTACCTTCTTTAACTCTGCTTCCAAAGCTGGCAGCAGAGGATGGTTAGGCAGAGACACCAGCCCTGCTTGTAACCAGCAGTTCAGCGTACCCCGAGTCAGACACTTTTAGACCCCCAGAAGTAAAAGCCCTGGACCATTGCTCCTCCTTCAGTCTGTCCAATTCCATCCTGAAAGCACTCTGACCTTCAGCCTACACAAGCACAGCCCTGCACCACGTCCCATCAGCAGAACCGCTGTTACTGGGCAGAGATCATGCAGAAACAGAGCGGCAACCCCTCTTTCACACAAAGAGAGGAAGGTTTCAACAGCCATGCCCCTGTAGAAACGTCCTGCCAAGACTCAGTGATGCCCTGGGATGCTGAAACCCTGTTTTGGGCAAGGAAGCAGGATGGAAACCCGAAGGAAATGTCCTGAATACAACCCAGCCTCTCTGGATTATGAAATATTTTAGAATAAAACAGATAAGCAAAAGTCAAGCTGGGAGGAAGGCCTAGACACTGAGATTAAGGTCATGCTGGGGGAAAGGCAGAGTTTCCACCATCCCAGGTCAGCTCCTCTTCTCAGATGCTCTTGCCAGTCCCAAGACATGATACAGTAACATCAGGTCTCTGACACGCTCAGGCACTGTCAGCATCAAAAGAGTGTCGGGGGAGCAGCACACCCTCCTGCAGCACTGTGCTGCTCTTGTCCAAGCCCCCAGACCTCCAATGCCAACGCGTATTCCAGGACACACATCCGAGCCAAGCCAGGATTACTGCTAAGCGCCTTGGCTCTGTGCTCCAAACAGCTCAAGAGTTTTTTCTTGGGATCTTCCGATAGTGGTCCCAAAGGTAGCAACACCAAGGCACCATGGCTGCACATGCATTAGACTCACAGATAAAAGAGAAAATGTTGAATTTCTTTGTGTAACCTTCTCCTGCCATTGGTACATAACCTCTACCTGTGTGGTCCCAAATCCAGCCACCCTGACACAAACAAACGCCACCCAGATTGACGTATGAGCTCCAAATCCCAGCTCAGTCCTAAACTTACACTAATTAATGTTTTCCCATCTCCTCCAAGCAGTAGAGCACTGGAGCTCACCTGAGTGTCACCCTGCCAGCTACTCCTCATGAGGCTCCTCCACTCACCGCTGTGTTCTTGCCCCAAACGAGGAAGAGAAACCAAGCAACATCAAAAATAAAGTCATGAAACACACATTACCTTCACCCATGGGCAGAAAATCTAGCATCTGATCATCATCTTCATTTGAAGATACCATGCAGTTAACCAGTAAAGCACACAGCAGCAACAGTGGCGAGAGATGAAGAAACTTAATGAGCTTTCTATCCAGGGTCAGCATTTAGTCCCTCTCTGTTACCTCCTGGAGCTATCGCTCCTGGCGCAGTACCCACGCAAGAGCAGGCCAGGCGCCGCCGGCACGCTCTGGTCTCCTCGGCAGTACGGGCGGGCTGTGTAACGCATGCAACAGATGGCGAGTCCAGGAGTGGATGTGAGCTCCACTTCACCATATCCCCATGGTAACTATCTAAAACTATTAACTTTTGCTTGCTTTGCAAGCAGAGGGAAACACTCTTGAGGCAGCCAAGCCCAGGGAGAGGGAGCAGCGGGCTGACAGCTCGCAGAAGACCTAAGCAAAGGCGGTCAAGACCTGAGCACCAGAGTCTCGCCTGCCTTTGCTGCAGCTCCCCATCAGCCTTGGCACAGCGGCCAGGAGGAGGACGTGCTCCGCATTAGCTCTCCCCGACCCGGCTGGGCGCTGGGCCTCTCGGCCAACTGGGCTGGTGCCAAGTCTGCAGCTCCACTCCTCCAAATTCCAGCGCTGGAGCTGCTTCCAGCTCTGCCCGCCCAGCCTTAACGCTTTCACTGCTGCCCCTCTCCCACACCCAGCACGGCATCACCTCTCTCCCTGTTATGGAGCATCCAGAAGGGTGGAAAAGGGTGTTAACAAACCCACCAGGGAACTCTAGAGGAACCCAGCATCAGTGGGAGGCATAGCCCAACCCATAGTCTGAGTTACCGCCTTTCATGGCTGCACTTGTGACTGTGGTTGCTGCGGGCTGTGTTTGTCCCTGCATCCTTGTTTTTAAGGTTACAGTATTTCCCTGCCCTCCAGCAGTGATGTACTAAACATGGTCGAACAGACTTAAGGGACACTATTGCAGTGGAAGAGGTATGTGTGCATGTGTGTGAGTGGAAGGTCCTTCTGCAGGTATGGATTAAATCTGGATTTCTCATGACCTGGAAAATGAGCTGCTTTTCAAAAGGCAAGGGAAGACTGTCCCTGCCACAGCATCTTCCAGCAGCAGTACTGGTGGGATCATGCACAGAACCACCAGCTCTCAGCTGTAAGCAAGGCTCCTGGGGGGTCCTGTAAACATCTCACACTTTCTGAGGCAAATCACAGCTAAAGTTCCTGATACTATAGCATAAACCCCAGAAAAATGCATGCATTTCTTTGAAATGTAAATCTAATGTTTAAATAAAAGAGTTCTACATGCTTCCTTGTGTAAAGACCCAGAACTTGCAGAAAACTTTAGATTCCTGTGCCCACAATCAGCATGTACAGGTAGACAGCCCTGATCCCACCTGCTCAGTCCCTTTTTCCCAGCCTGTGTCCCTTTACCTGGTGTAGACAGACTCTTCAGTGCATCACCTCCTTGGATGAAGAGCTCAGAGTTGGAAGGTGTCTCGCAGAGGTACCTGAGAAGACCCCGGTTTGGTTTGTCTTCCCCCAGGGGCTCACAGCTCTCCATCCCACAAACAACTTCAGAAAGGAAAATAACTTCTCATGGATCCTCTTTCAACGTGTGTTTCCCTGACTACAAAGAACTGAACTTTCCTCTAGTCTGTGATCAGTTGTGAACCCCCAAATTTCCCATGGATAACAGGAGCAGACATGTGTTGTCTCCTCTCTGCAAGACCGTGCCCTGGCTGAGGGGGGATTTCCCTCATCCCACCTCCCCGCTGAGGGCAGGTGGCCCCGGAAACTACAATCATTAACCAGCCTCTTATCTCTTTCTTCCTTATTCTCAATGTTTTTTATCACAGTCGCTTATTTCCCTCTTCAGTCTGTCTTGTCCTGAACCTCAGCAGCAGCACCTCTAGTTGTGTGTGCATCTCTTGCTCTGTTTCTCCCCAGACATGATTTAAAGTAACTAAGCAACACTCCTCATTCTTTAGATCGATCCTAAATATTGATCTTCTGTACTGCTTATAATAGAGAAGGACTCTCCAAAGCAGCTTTCCAAATCCGTGCTCCACTTATATCAGTGACCTGAAAGCAGGATTGTTTCTGTCCTGTTTAAAAGCCATGAAAGCTTGAGTTGCCTACAGGCTCCCCAAGATGCACGAAGTTTAGAAAAAGTAAAATAAATGCAAAAAGGTTTTCAAAAACACTGTATTGCTTTTTGCTGGGCTAGAGTTAACATTCTTTAATAACAGCTTGTATGGTGCTGTGTTTTGGATTTGTGACCAAACCAGTGTTGATAACACGCCCATGTTTTAGCTATTGCTGAGCCGGCCTTGCACAGTGCCAAGGTCGTCTCTGCTCCTCACACCACCCACCAGCGATGGGCTGGGGGTGCACAAGATGCTGGGAGGGGGCACAGCCGGCACAGCCGACCCCGACTGTCCAAAGCGATATTCCAGACCGCACGACGCCGTGCTCAGCAAGAGAAGCTGGGGGAAAGGAGGAGGATGTGGGAAGGATCGGCGTTACGGCATTTGTCTTCCCGAGTGAGCGCTAGGTGTGATGGAGCCCTGCTTTCCCAGGGACGGCTGAACGCCTGCCTGCGATGGGGAGCAGCGAACGAGTGCATGGCTTTGCCTCACGCCTGCAGCTTTTGCTTTACCTATTAAACTGTCTGGATCTCAACCCACCAGTTTTCATACCTTCATCCTTCCAGTTCTCCTCCTCAATCTGCTGGGCGGTGAGCAAGCGGCTGGTGGGGGCTCAGCTGCCCACCAGGGCTAACCCACAACAGCTGACCTACGGATTTTACTCCTTCAATCTCTGCTTTCCTCCCAATTTACATCTCTGCCCAACATTGCTACAGTGCACAGACTTGTACACTGCTTAGGTGGGTCACAACTTAATCTAAACCTTGAAGGTCTCAGCTTGAGAAATAATCAGCCACCTCCTGCCCTGCATCTACTACAGTGTCAACTGAGTCACTACAGGACTCAAACGGAAAAGTACGCACTCCTGGCAGATGGGGATGATTCCTTCCCTACCCAACACACCTTCAGGGTCTTCTGTTGAAAGAATCCACGTTGTTAGTAAAGCGCACACAGCGTATTTTGGCCTCACTTTTGTGTGCTGCAATACCTAAAGATGTGGCAACACCATTCTGCTCTGTTTTGCCATAATTCTGAAACTCTCACTCCACCATGCAAGAGGCAAGGCCAAAATCTATGTATTAATTTTGGGTTTGATGCCCCACGCAACCTTAATTCAGCTGGTTTATGTATATGCGCTGTGATAGATTAGTATTTCTCAATCAATATTTGACTAGGATGACTGCTTGGCTCAGTAAGAATGGACGTGCAAACAGCTCTTCCGGAAACAGTCAAGCAAAGCTAATTTCTAAAACTCTGAAGTAAACCCACAAGTCCTGAGCACCCCCAGTGCAAAGTAACTGCAAAATCTACCATGAAGACAGTGTGCCCTTCGAGCACAGCTCAGAGCTGCCATCCAGCACTTAGTTTAATAGTCCATCTCCCCTTATATACTCCTAAAAGCCCAGGATATATGTTCAAGGGTAAAAGAACACGTATGTAAGAGGCATGAAAAGAGATATAAGATGCTGTAAACCACGTGCAAGGAGTGGAGTGGGGATTCCTGCCCAAGGGACAACCCCTGGTGTGCCCAGCCGGCATGGGTGGAAAGCCAGAGGAAGCATGCTGCACCCCCACAGAACCCCCCCTCCCTTTGGGACGGCCACGGGGACCTTCCTTCCCCGACTGCTGCCATTCTGGCGCGGAGAAGCTGAGGATGCCCAGGACGAGATCTGCGGCACTGCGCCTTGCTCTGTAAGCCCAGCAGAACCGACCTCCAACCCTAGCCCACAGGCTGGCGTGGAGCAGAGAGGATCAGGACCGACCACGCGCAGCGGCACCCCCGGAGTTATGTTTCCCCAGCAGCGCGCATTTATTTGAACTCCCCAGCTCCAAGCTGTGCTATATGAGACAGGAGCTCCAGGAGATGCCCGGGAGCCTGCAGACACCTGGCCGCCGGCTGCAGTGGAGCTCTCCCAGCAGGCCACTCACAGAGAGCACATCCTGACAGCGATATAATTACCAACCTGGTGTGCAGAGAGCTGTTCCTCCTCACCGCTTGACCTCCCTTTCCTCCCTTCACACATATGTGTGCTCTTGAAAGCTCCCCTCGGTGTGGCTGGCCGGGCCCCAGCTCCACCAGCACCCTGCCCAGCTGCCCCAGCTAAGCAAAGACTGGTGGGAGTGGGAGGCCCCGGAGCCGGAGAGGGGATGTGCCTGGGAGAAGACCCACACTCCTCCACTTCTGCTGGCAACCAGCAGAAGGGACAGATTAGAGCTGAATTATGTTACCAGCATTAAATAAACATGCCTGGCCTCTTTGAAGTTCTGCTCCCCTTGAACATGAGCTCATTTCTCCAGGCCTCTTTTCGCTCAGTCCCAGGAAGCCATAGGTCTCGATGGAGTTAACTCTTCGCAGGACTTCTCAGCTCCCCCAGGCATCTCACCCAGCTGGCACCCATCAGCTCAGGGCAAGATGGTCAGTCCAGTATGTGAGCAGAGCCCAGTATAACCACAGTTAGCACTGACCTCCTGCATGTCTCCTCGGGTCTCCCTGATTTAAGGGGAATTCCCACCAGGAAAGGAAAGCTCCCCCACTCCACTGCGTGCTCCTGCAGGCTCCAGGCTGGCACACAGGGAAGCTTTACTGGAGCTGAAGGAAAGGGGGATCCCTCCGTGGTGAAGCATCCTCCAACCCTGCCAAGAGCAGCACTCTCAGGTCCTGGGAGGACTGTGCTCAACCCTCCTCCAAAGCAGAGCTGAGGAGTAAAGGAACGAGGGAGGAATTTAATTACAGATAAGTAAAGTTCCCAGTGCTCCCTTCTTTTGGTTTAATCCCACAAAGTGGAAACTGGAAAGTCTGCAGCAGGAAAGGGAGGGGACAGCCACAGAGCGGAAAGTAAAATACCACAAAGACAAGGCTGACCCTGACTCCATGGCATTTTTGCATGGCTCATGCAACCTCTGCCAACCCCTGCTCTTGCTCCAGTGCTTGAAAAACACGGCAAAGAGGGCAGAAATCTGCCTGAGAGCAAGGGCTGCCTCTGCCCGGGAGTGGGGAGATGTGACTTTCGGGGTTCACTATTTTGTGGGAACTGCAGAGTTGTTGACAATGGAGCCAGTGTGAAAGGGAGAGCCTGTCACTGCTGCCTGCCAAGGGTAAGAAACAAACACTTCTCAAGATGGCTCCAAATTACCACGGTGGCGTCCCCAGGATGGGGCGTTATTTCTGGATGCTCTGCTCGCTCACAGCTTCAGCCCCTGACACAGGGAGGCTGGAGAAGAACAGGGCTGCCTGCACCGGGTGCCATGGGTGAGATGGAGGTTCCCATTTCTCCCGGGAAGACGGCTTCCACCTTGCTCCCGAAACCTTCCACCCCCAGTTTACTGCCAGGAAAGCTCCCACCCAACACAAACATGTCTTTAGCCACTCATGCAGCACCTTGGAGATGTTGATCCCAGGGCACTGCTGGAGAGGTCAGCCCCCAGCCAGGAGGTCCTGTGGAGCCTGCAGGGCAGCAGTGGGCAGGACGCAAACTTAGAGCAGGAAGCGAGTGAGAGACTGGGAACATCAAGGCCGAATGCAGAAATCCAAGATAAACAGTGAGAGTGCCTTTCAGTTCCCAGCCATAACAGAAATCATCCCCACCCGCGGGGAGCCTGCAGCTTGCCTTGCAGACAGGCCATGCGAGACAACCTCAGGGAATCCACCCCGACACCAGCCTTGCAGCATGGGGACAGAAATGGCTCACATCAAGGGACAGCAGGAACGCACCAGGCTGACGGGTTAGCACAAGCTGACCCAGGATTTTCAAGAGGAACAGACTCATCAGAGAAATGCTCCAGTAGAAATGCTTCAGCTCCAGTAGAGAGGTTGCTCTCCTGCTTCTCGTTTCATTGACAGGGTGCGCTGGACTTGACAGACAGTGAATGCCAGAGGGACATGCATGAGGACAATGACAGCTCCCCTGGTCCTAAACACAACTGCAATGTTAGCAAGCTAGAGACACATCTGAAAACCTCAACAGCCAATGCTCGGACGTCTGTAAGGCAGCAAGTTCCCCAATATCATTCCTAACCAACCAACATGGCTCAAGGAACAAGGCAGATATGACCTGGTTCAGACCTGCTTTTTCCAAGTTCACAGCAGAGATCGCAGCATAAGGCAGAGCAAGATAACTGTCAGAAGTACAAACAGGCGCAATCCTTCAACTTAATAGTTCTCATTATTCTTTTATTATATCCACAAATATGCCAGTCCCCCCTGTGAAAAAGTCCCTAGGATGTGTGTTCCAGAGACATGGGAAAGACTCCAAGGAAATTCCTGAAGAGAAGCAGACCTCAGCAATGTTGTACAGCACCACCATCCCTCCAGAGAGCCATCATCCTGCCCATATTTACAGATGGCTGTTTCTTAGCACCTTGACGCCAGGCTGTTACACTGTTAACAGGTATGATCATCTGTACCTTTACCACTCATGAAGCAGCAGTAAGAAAGCCAGACAGGGCACCCAGATGTCCTTGCTGCTAGCCTCTGCCTGTTTTGCTGCTCTTTGAGAGCTGAGTGGAGGAGGAAGACAGCTAAGCAACAACGTGGGCCTTACCTTTTGTTCCAGGGGGCTGCAGATTATCTCCAGTCAGCGAGCACCAGCCTACGGGAAAGATGTCCCGGGAATCATATCGGCACCAGTAATCGAAGGCACCTCTCCAGCCATCAAATGTTATGAGGACCTCAGAACCTCTCACCTCCCCAATGGTGGCCGGGCAGATGAAGTGAGGGTTCTTCCTGTCCACTGCCTCCAGCTTCATACCTGTCTTGAAGAAGTTTTGGGATGGAGATGGTGGTTCCTACAAGGAGAAGTTGAAAATGTGCTCAAAGAGGATATGCCAGTGCCACCCCAGACTAGGGCTATCCCCTCCATCAGCAAACTCACCTCCACAAGCAGATGAAGAAGGGAGCTAGTGGGCTGGATTTGAACCCCAATTAGGTGTGCACATGCTGGCCTGGCTACGCAGCCACGTGCCCTTTAAGTCAAGAGGCAACAAACTCCACTACTGAGTGCTCTGCCATCACCCAGCTGCTGGACCAAATCCAGACAGCACTATGTTAACACTGCACCCTGTGACAAGTCTGTCATGCAACACAGGCAGAAAATAAAGCTCCAAAGAAAAGAGCCTCTGTAGGATACTCTCACCTTGTTACCTCAGAGCAGTAAAACCTGAGATATGTCAGTCTCTCTCCATCATTCTTCCCCCACCTTCAGCTTTGCTAGACATGCGACAGATCCGCCATCCATCCTTATCTGGGGCTTGCTCTTCCTAGTCTTTTATACCACGGTCTAAACCATGACAACTTGAGATACACTAAAGCCACACCAGCCATCCCATACCACAGCACACGCCTCTAGACTGGTTCCTGTCTCTTTCCAACTTCCCTAAGGGTGTGAGAATACAAACTACGAAATCATACTTGCAGGGTTGCCTCACAGCAATATTTGCACTCCTTCCAAGCTCTGGTACATTAAAAAGCTTCAGAGAGGTGCTGACTTTCATATATTGCATTCCTGACTCTGAGCACCACCTGCAGCCCCAGTGAAAAACAAGCACACCTCTCGAGCCCAAGCACTGAAGCCCAAACCACTTTCTTAGTAGACCTCTCTCTGCATCTCAACACTGCTACAACACAGCAGCAGAGGGTATGGATCTGTCCTAGAGAAGCAGCACCGTGGCAAAGCTGGGCAATGTTCATCTCCTCTGGGATCAGCAGATCTCACATCAGACACCAGCTGTGATTTTGGTGCTCTGCAGTAAAGGGGACATGGCAGAAGGATGTCTTCACAAACAGTACAGTAAAATACCTTGTGAAAAATCCGGACAGGAGCCATCTCTGCTCCATTCAGAGTCTTCAGAAGGAACATGGGCCAAGAGGAGGCATTCAGCCGAAAGCCTGCAGAGAAGGAAGCAGAGATGAAGACTTTCAGGCTGTGGAAGCCGCTGGATCTGGCAGCACATGCCTGCTCTGATGGGAACTTTGCAGCAGCCACACACTGTGATCCCACACCACCCTCCTCCTCACACTGGAGAGTCAGGTTTGACCTTTTCCAGATACTCTGAACACAAAACATTATGTTGTTGAAAAGAAACATCTGGAAATGGATGTTTGACTGCAATATTCGCTTATCATAACAAAAGTGTACATTGACCATACAGGCAGAGCACTTTGTGCAGTGCTAGTGCTGGCAGCTTCAGTGATCCTACTACAGGAGAGACATGAATCAGCAAGTGCACACTCAAGACTACGAAATTTCTTCCTCAACAGGGAATATCAGCTTCTGGGTGGCCTCCTCCACCTTTTAGAGTCAGCGGCAAGCAAGTTAACCTGAAGAAATAAAGAGGCTGTGACTTGGCTGGGAAACAGATTTAACCATTACAGCAAAGGATGGCAGGTTTTGGCTCGACATCTTCTGTGAAAACAAGTAGAGAAATAACAGGAAGGGTCTTATGGGAAGAAAAAAGTAAATTCACATGTACTGAGTATGACTGATCAACTGATGAAAGTCTGGAGATATCACAAAACACCATCTTTGCTAAATGTGCATCTTCCTGTACAGGCGATTTCTGCTGCTCAGCTGAACATGGTGTTGCACTTTCTGTATTTGCTGTGTTTTGAAGGGAACCATGGGGCTGGACCTAAGATGGAGAGTATCCCATGATGATTAACATGGCAAAGCTTTGCCAGGGCCAAAATGCCAGAACTCAACCAGCTCAGTACAGGCCACCCTGCCAGCCCTGCAACTTTGTCAAAGCATCCTGGACACCGAATAAGGTAGCCACAAACCTCAGGGGATGGGAGAGCTGAGCTCCCAGAGGGGCAAAGACAACCTTTTACGTGAATTATCTATGTAAAGAACGGGAGCAGCAGCAGATGTGTACAAATGGAAAATGCTACAAGGAGCACAGAAAATCCTTGCCATGTTTTCTGGGCCCCTGCACTCCGCAGGCAGAAAGAACAACTGCAGAACTAGCATTTTGTTACCTGTCTTTATGCTGGGTGCAAGAGAACCACTCTTGTCTGGCCCAAGGTTAAGCAGGTGATACAGATCAGAGCTGGGCACACAGACTTCTTCCAGACTACCAACCCTCTCCTCTGGCACTGTCAGAAATGAGTTTTGTTTTGCAACTCCACTACCCTTATTGCCATCTGCTGGCAAAACCCAGACAAGGCACAGGAGAAATCCATCTGCCAGCAAGGCCAGGCTGGGCAGGCTGCACCGGAGCTGTGAGGCACGCTGGGACCAGGGTTTCAAAGGGATGTCTGCAAATGTACAGCAGCATGCATGAAAGCAACATAAAAAATTGCAGCTTTAATGTTAATAGCTGCAGCAGGTTTTATCTGTAGCAATTAAGAAGGGAAAGGGTATAATTAGACTTGCATACACACAGCTTCGTGTGGTGTGATGTGCCAAAACATGTGCCTGCTGATGTTTCTTCCTGCTTCGGAAAAGTCAGTCCCAAGTGTCCCATTGCAATTTAGACTACAATTCCACCAAAGCTTACAAATGGTACTCCAGGAAAAAACATGAGTAAAAATATTCCTAACTCAAGTTGCCCTATTGAAGGCTTCTTGCATCGCTATAGATCGGCTTGATGTTATTAGCTTGATATTGCTAATTGAGAGAGAGATTTATGAAGACACTTAAAAATAATGGGCAGCAGAATGCAAAAGCAGGTTAATCTTGCTGTTAAATCAGGAAAGAACCAGCAAATCAGCTCATCATTTGGCCAGTGTCAAAAAAAAAAAAAAAGAAAAAAAAGATGTGTGTTTAACTGAAGACAAGAATGGAAGAAGTGTTCGACTGCCCAGGTTATCTATAAGTCTGTAGCCAAGCAAAATTAAATAAATAAACAGATGAAATATTACAAGCATCCCTTCACATGAGACAGGACTTAAATCACTGGGAACCTTTTCAGACATTACATTTCCCCATCAGATGGTCTCCAGGTAACCTGCTATTGCCTCAAAGACACTTGGGCACAAATACACTTAAACAGCATGAATGAAAATTTAAATGCTTTTGAAATCACAGTGTCAGGATTAGCAGCGATACAGCAGATGCCTCAGCCCTAATTGCTCTCTTGGTTATTCTCTACATCAAGATTTACAGATCCCCAGCAAAGCACCTCCAGCCAGACACCAGTACTGTGCTCAGCTCGAAGGAGGAGCGCAGGGGAAAGCGCTGATGGATGGCAGCCGTTTCACGTCAAGCACACCTTTGAGATGACAGCACTTGCAAGCAGGATCGGAAGCCTGAAGCTAAGGGCAACAGCCAGAGATCAAGCCATTGCTAGAGCTATGGGCCAGCACTGCCTGTGCGACTGTGTGGTGTCTCCCAGAAAAAAAGAACCTGGATTCGTTCTGCCCTTGTACAGGCAATCCCCCAGGAAAGGCCATCACAGTCGCTCTGCCTTCAACACTACCACCCACACCCCCGGGTCACCAATACTTTGGAGCGCCCCTCAATTGCTTGTGTGTCCTCTGGGAAATGGAGTGGCTCTGGCATTCTTTCACGAAAAACGTGGTTTTCCTTTGAGGTACACAGGGAGAATTTCAGAAGGCGTAAGAGCATGGTTAGCATATGCTAATCCTGAGCTTGAGCTGCAAAGAGTGCAAGCAGCTCACCGAGGTGCAAAGAGCTCTTTCATCTACGCTCTAAAACATCTCCCTATGTATGTCACGATGTCCCCGTGGAAATACAGACCTAGTGTGGGACACATCTGTTTAACAGCCCAAGCTAACAGGGCTGGTCTACATCACAGTGGTAGGCAGGAGCAGTCCATGGGTCTCTGTCTCAAGCACAGGAATATAAAAGCCCCTAGGGTTCTCCCCACAGGTAATGTAGGTGCTTCCTGGACAGTTGAACTTCAGCTCACCCAGTGGAGGCTGCAGCATCCCCCCATTCTTCTCACAGTTTCCAATGGGCTGGATTTCAGCAGAGTCCACCAGCCGCCAGAAGTCATTCTTGTTATCGCTGCCATCGAGGCGCAGGCGGAGGCGGGCGCCTGTCAGACCCACCACCGTGGCAATGCAAGTGGAGGTGGTGTTCCTGGGGTCCTGGGCTTCTAGTTTCATACTGATCTTGAATTCATTTGCAGGTGGAGTGTATGACTGCAAAGAAAAGAACAGGGATCCCGTTAGAGGCAGGATTTCCAATACGTGCACCACCTCAGTCATAAAGTTTAAGCCCTAACAGCACCAAAACCAATTCTACCGAAGACTGACAGCATTCTCCAAGCACAGCATGGGAGCAGACACCACAGAGAAGCAAAGAAGGTTTGGTGAGCCCTGGCAGATCTGTGACTCAGACCACCATCTTTTGGTACCGCATCTAGACAACTAGACCTACCTTCTTCTCTTAGCCCTCTTCTCGGGAGAATCACCCACCTGATCCAAGACCCAAACAGACACTCCTCTGTGCTGCTGCCCCTCTGTCCGGACCCAGGGGTGCCGTGCCAATTCACTTCTGTATCCCCTCTCCTCAACACTATCACCTCTACACTCAAGTACCCAATGCCTGCCGGGATGCTATTTGATTCACAAAGATCTGGTGAATGCTAACAAAAATCTCCTTGCTGGGCAGGATCCCCCAAAACCTGGATCACAGCTTATTTGGAACATTTTCTCCAAGACACTGTGCTCCACAGAGAGAAAAAGCATTCTCGTGTTTCCCTCTATGCACATCTGAGAGTTAAGTCTTCTGCACTACTCTAACATTTGCAATGCCTGAATGCATCTTTTTTATTTTTGCTTCAGCAAACTTAGATTTCTTTTAAGTCTCTAATACTCTTAAGCACCTTCCTTGCCAAAAAAGGCACATGCCTATTCCAGGCACAGAACTCCTGGGTCACCAACGAACCATCGCCCTTGGCCTTTCTTGTTTTCATTCACCCTCTTACCTGCTTGAAGCAATGGGCAGGAGCTGGGATAGCACATGTCTCTTTCAGGTATTTCTCCCAGGTAAAGTGACCTGGAAAGAGAAAAGACAAGGATTCAAATAGGAACTGACGAGCAAAAACCTCAGAAAAAGAGATGGCTGGACTTTTAACACTGGCACTTCACTTCTCACAGAGGAGGTGCTCACAGGCAACATGTTTTCATCAAGATCCTCTGATGTTTGTGGCCACAGAAGATTTACAACTGCAGCTGACAGGCAGAACAAAGCATGGTGCTGCCTACGGCACCTCACTGCCCCTGTGCTGCCGAGGAGGCTCTGCAAAAAGTGAGGATAACAACATACAACTTAATATAAAATACCCAGCACAGATGGGAATCCACGGAGTCTTCCAGACAACAGCCCCTTAAAAATAATTCGTTAAACACATTGCTCAGTCTGGGGATTAAGAACAAGTCACTGCAGGCTAAAAGCAGTGCGAGTCAACAGGAAACTTTGCACTCTGCTGACTTCATGGTTCCCCTGGTCCGGCAGGCACACAGCCTGCCTCACGAGACAGCAGCTTGGAGTAGGTCCCTAGCAATTAGTGGACAGGTCATCAATTAATTTCCTGAAGTGGACACGGAGCCCATAGCACGGGTAGGATGGAAACAGGGATCCTCCAAATGGGGATTTACTGAACAGGGAGGCTCACATCCACACCAAAGCCCCTTCTGCTGCTGGGGGAAGCACATTATATCCTTGCCTGCATCTTTCCCATGTACAGCAGGAAGGGTAAAAGCAAGATGCCATCCAGGGAAACCTGTTATTAAATGAGGAATTAAAAGCTCTCGTGATCCGAGCAAATCATGACTTCTGCCATTTAAAATGAGCAGCTGGGAAAGGATCCTTCCAGCATGACATTAGCTTGTATTCATCTGAATGGCTCCCGGGAGACCGCTGCTTTCAAGTCATTTCAAGAGCATTGGTGGCAGCACAATTAAAGAGTCAGCTACCGCTTCCCCTATTCACATCAAGTTTTTAATCAGTCTATTTTCAAAACAAAAGCTACATTAAGAGCCATTTTAGCTACTGCAGCATATACCACACCTCTAAAAATTCAAGCAGTAAGGTCAGCACACATTACTTTAGTTCTGCCTTGCGTGCACAGAGAAGGCTTAAGGGCTCGATAATCTACTAGCTTCAAATAAATAAAAGAAACGCTGTTTTCTTGCCACCTCCCATGCAGATGACTAGCACATTGTTAAGTATAGTGAAAATGAACAGAAAAAAATAGTTTTGCTGCCACACTGGCTGAATATATTTCTGTTTACAGTCTCTAACAGCAGCTCTTCATTCCTCAGAGTACGCCTTTCCATCCATTGGCATGCATTTTCTTTTCAGCCAACAGTATCGCACCGGGGTGAATGAAGAAATTCAGTGATTCACTGCAATGATGCTCTCACAAAACCAAAATTCTCTTGCTTTAATTGAAGATGTAATTTTACACGTGATTACATCAATGAAACTCTTTGTATGAATAATGTGTAATAAATACCCAGCCAAAGCAAACCCAGGCACTCCCGGCGTGGAAATGCCTTGCTGCATCCCACCCCTTAACTCTGCTTGCTGATCTGAGCTCATCTCAGACTGTGGTAGCCCTTCAGAGGCCCTCGTCCACGGAGCACAGAGGATGCCCACGGTGACAGCCCCAGGGAGAGGGAGTGCAAGCCGCAGCCCTGGGGCCTGAGCAAGCATCTTGAAAAGGATCAGCTGTGCTTGACAGTTTTATTTTAAAAAAAGAAACCTACCCTCCCCTCAGCTGGTTTCAATCCCTCGCTATTAAAAGTAGTCATGGTTTTAATCCTTCCACTTTTCACTCACTCCGAACCAAGCGAGGCCGTTCTGCTCCCCGCAGCAGCTCACACCGCAGTCGAGATCGACGCTGCACAATCCCAGCAGGAGCAGTAAATTTCTGAGACAGCTGCGTGCCTCTAAAAATAGTGTCTGGACATGGAACTTATTTGAGATTAATTCTAGAGCCTGTTGGGACCCAACCACCATATGAAGACACACACACCACTACAACTGCAGCAACTTACGACTTACTGGTGACTTACTTTACAAAGAAAAGCAGGAGCAGCAGAAAGACTTCTCTAAACTCTAAGATTAGACAGTTAAGCCTTCCTTCCTTCTCTGTTCACTGTTGGCCATTTCTTTACATAAAGATGGTATGACAAGGACAATTAAAGACAGCACTTTCTTATCAGGACTACCCTCAAACCAGGATAGAAACTGCATACTGAAATTGGAGGCTGCCGCAGTTGCCTCAGCGCAAGAGGAAGCCCTGCACAGAATGTAGGGAATGGTTTTAAATGAGTTCAGTAATAGTATTTAGCTCACGATACAATGCTTTTCCAGCAGGAATTTCAAAGTACACTTAAACTTAAACAAATATGATCAGCTTCAACATAAAAACCACTGGAAGAATCAGAAGAAAATGGCATAACACAAAAGTTGGGTTTTTTTTTTACAACAAAGGCAGAGCTGCCAGTAAAATAGAAAAAAGCAGGAAGCTCTTAAGGCTTTTTCAACAGGGGAGTAGAGAACAAGCCCCAAGCTCTGTACTTGAGAAAGAGCGCGTACGGCTGAAGATGGGTACATCACACTTGGCCTTCTCAGCCTTAGCTCCTCTGGACTCTGCCCAAATCCTCCTTGCCATACTGATCCCTGTTCCTTTCCAACACTCAGCTTTGAACAGATCTGTGCCAGAACCTCCAGGCCAGGCGTGCTGTCAGCCAGGACAGCCAAAGCTGCTGGGTGCTGGCTGATGCCATTTTCCAGGTTCACTCTGTACTGAGGTTATGCGGCCAAAGGGTAACACTGAGAATATCTTGCTTCATTTTCTCTTTAGCACAGACAGACTATCTTGTATTTTACATTCTCTCAATATTCTTATTCATATTAATAAATTGGATGCCTTACTGTAGAGGGACTGGTCATTTTAGTCTGCAAGATGCTTGTTTCTTATCTGGCCTGTGCAGGTAACACTGGAGAATGGTTTCTGAGTGTTGGTCAAAAACCCCTGGTGGCTTTTCTCCAACTCCCAGTGAATCACTTTGCTTCATGAAAAAACAGCACTTCAGCTGGTCTTAAAGTGTCCTTTTTACTGGTGGTGGAGCAGGAGTGTCCAAGGACAGAACTGAGTGTAGGGACTGAAATCCTCTCTCACCCTGAGAAGCAAAAGGGAGCACACACACTGCTGCTGCCCCCAGGTTCCAGTACAATATGCAAAATGTCTTACCAGCCCTAAAGACACCCTCTATTTTGCCTGGTATCTGCCTTCTCTTTCATTCCCCCCCACCCTGCCCTGGCTTGCAGGGCACACCATACTCCCACAGACTGGAAGGATCATCATTTGAACGGACTGTGGTCCTCCGTATAACATACATCAGATCTTCTTTACAGGAAGAAATGAGAGAAGGACGCTTAATGAGAAACACCATGTTTTTGTAATTACATCTGTGAGCTAAACAAAAGCCAAGGACTGTAAACCTATATGACTCCCTGTAACTTGGCTGTGAAAATGCCTACTAAGGGTGACTGTCTGTCACTTTTGCTTGCCTTTGGAAAGCTCCTTACTGCGCACTTGAGCCAAAGGGAGATATTACTTGCAGGCAGAGTGTCAGATTTGGGCTCTGATGTCTTAACCTTCAAAAATATTTACTACAAACAAAACACTCCACACGCCCAAGGGGTCAAACTACAGTAGTTGCGAACAATGCAACTCTGCACCCTTGTGTTTGGATTCTCATCATGTTGCATTTCATGTTGATCTTTTGCCCAGAATTTAAATGAAGACGGAGTTTCTGTTTATATCTTTAACCAAAGTCTGGTTTGGGCTCCATTAGCATTTCAGCTCCCAAGGGGTCATCAATCCAACTGAAACGATACATGTGCAGTTCAGGTCACATCTGTGAAGGAGAACGTGCCCTACTCAGATCAAGGCATCCCATTAAAGTCTGCAGCCCATATGTGTGTCTGCTAACAAGCATCAAGGCAGCACATGAAAGCAGCACGGTTTGAGCCAACTCAATATGAAAATTAGCAGAATATCGTTTCTGCTCGCAGATTCAAAGGCAACGGTGGCCCTCCCTGATGTCTGGGCACAGCCTCCCAAGGGGTCAGCTCTCCCACCACAACAGCAGAGCTCCTGCACATCCTACCCATTATAATTTCCAGACGCTTTGCTCAGCCATCAATCTGGCTGCACTGGTAATGGCGACAACTGATAAAACAGTCCCAGTTACTCACTCTCTTGCTCAGA
This sequence comes from Ibidorhyncha struthersii, assembly GCA_013398815.1. Lineage (NCBI taxonomy): Eukaryota > Metazoa > Chordata > Aves > Charadriiformes > Charadriidae > Ibidorhyncha > Ibidorhyncha struthersii. The sequence goes on along the minus strand of VZSZ01009689.1, from coordinate 144,913 downwards.
AGAAACACAAGAATGTGTGAGCCAAAGCTAACAGGTTTCAAACACCACGACGCTGTGTGCTTTGCTTCTTCTCAGAGGTGTCCCAACTCAGTATTAGCTTTGAGCAGAAATCCTTTCAGCCTGGACTACGGGGTACTCTGTGCCAGAAAGCTGCCGGAGTTTCCCACCCCTCGCTGCATACCTGAGCTTCGGGCAGTGATGAGCTGCTCAGTTTCTTGCAGGGAGGCGATCCCTGATCCCCCACTGCTACACCACGTGCTTGCTGAGCAGACACATGCACATCACTGTATCTGCAGCGCTCCCTCCCTCGCCCAGCCAGCCCTGGGATGCAGTGAGGTGCAGAGGCTGGTGTGCTGGGTTACCATAAGCGCCGATGGGAAAGCACACCTCTGAATTTCACAGAAAGCTTCATTTCAGGTCGGCATTCCCACTGAACAACAGCCCGTCCTCTGACATCTGCAAACAGTGCAGAGTGTGGAGCAGACGGGAAACTTCAATGGAGCCCCCAACACGCCGAAGGCAGACTATAAACAGGCCATGTGAACTTGATGGTGCCCCATAAAGTCACGTGGAGCTCAGCACGGGGTGGCAGAGGACTCAAGACTTTATTGGAGGTGCTAATAAACCTCCTCCCCTTGGAGAAGGTCCTTCCCAAACTGTGATCCACAGTACTGCAGTATAAGGGTAGACAAGGACAGACAAGATGCCCTAAGAGAGAACAGTGAGGACTGATGGTGGCCCTCAGTCCAATGTGCCCAAGAACCACCACCCTGAGTCTCACCTCAGGGCCCAGGATAACCAAGCCCTGAAGCACAGCAGACACTTCAGCTCCCCCAGGGGTTCTAAGAAACACAGGTGAGCCTTTCACAAAGGCAAACACATGTTTCCTGTTAGAAATGGCTTAAATCAGGCAATCGTTTCACTTGTAGCTCTGTACTTGGTGGGAAGTATGGACATTACCTTAGTATAGGGAAATATAAGGACATACAGACATCATTATACTCTATAAGTAAAATATGGGCCCTAAAATCTTTTACTAAATTACACAAGCCTTACATAAACTTCCTAAAGTTGGAAGTCACCTGCATATCCCCCCTCTGAGAGATAGCAGGAGCTGCCAGTTTTATGAACTCAACCTGCAGGCGCTGTGCACAGAGCCACAGCCTGCCCTGCCTGAGCATAGCATGGCACCTCCTCTCCAAAGGGAGCGAGAAGTGACCAACTCCTGTGCTGCTACCGCCAGCCCTCGCCCTGTGCTCCACTGAGCCAGCCAGCATCGTCTCTGCTGGGGTAAGGGCCAAATCCCTGCTGCTGGGGAAGAGGGAGTGCAGGTCCCACCATGTCTCCCCTACAGCACCAAAGACTGGCTAGCCACTGCTGTGAACGTGGAAGAGGAGCTCGTGGAGGAGTAAGAGGCTCCTTATGCCCAGCACGCATGTGAAAACGTGGGCAGAGTCACCACTTGGCACTCATGGCTGGGCACTAAGAAACAGATCTGCTTGATCCTGCCTGATTTAAAAACAAGCCAGCTCAGCTATGTGCTTTCCCTGGTGTCTTCTCAGCCATTTTTGACTGTGGTCAGAATTAAACACACAAGGACTGTCCAAAACCAGTTTTTATCTGTAAACTAATTTGGCATGTTGCAGTTTCCCACATCCAAGCAACTCAAAAAGCATTTAGGGGGAATAAAAAACCAAGGGAGAAGGAGAAGGGAGGAGAAGGGAGGAGAAGGGAGGAGAAGGGAGGAGAAGGGAGGAGAAGGGAGGAGAAGGGAGGAGAAGGGAGGAGAAGGGAGGAGAAGGGAGGAGAAGGGAGGAGAAGGGAGGAGAAGGGAGGAGAAGGGAGGAGAAGGGAGGAGAAGGGAGGGAGCTTTCTTACCTTGGTACTGGGAGGGAGACTCTGATGGGCGGCCGTACTTGTGCTTTTTACCATCTTTCCAGTCTATGGCTGAGACAAGAAAAAAAGCATTTGTGTCAGTGAAGGAAGCCAGCCCAACGCACTCTTCAACATTACCTGCTTGTGCCATCTGCTTTACAGGGACCTCAGAGGAAAGGACTGACCTCCTTGTCCTCCCTGTCATGACCCCAGGTAACATGGATGATTTGTCTACATATATTCCTCCACACAGCTCCAGAGAAGACCTGACACAAGGTATCTGCATTTGCATTCGCGTCTCTGCATAGTCCTCACCAACTCATGTTCTCCCACGATGGCAAGCAATAACATAAAAAGCAGTAAACTCCTAGAGCTTCATCATTTTAACTATGTGAAGAGGTGGCAAAGCTTGAGAGAAACAAATGCGAAAGCCACTAAAAACGGCCCACGTGGGTCTTGTATGTCAAGAAGTGGAGCCGGAATTGCTCCTTATTTATCAACTCCAGGTTATTGCAGCTGCCCTCACTCACACAAACATCCTCAACCCTCTCTGGTGATGGGGAGAGGACTTCTCCAGAAGTCTGCGCAACCGCCCTTCCCACGCACAGCACTGGGTTACCACCACGTGTCTGCAAAGCAGCATCAGCTCTGAAGAACATCTCATCCGAGTTCTCTTTGCTCATGACAGCTTTGGGCCTTGGAGTTGCACACAAATAAAGTTCCCAAGACAGTTCTGGAAAGTGATACAGCAAGAAGTGGGGGATGCCGATCTCTGCCTCGCTGCCTCCAGCCCAACGGAGGGATGCCAGAGCAGTGTGCCACGGCGGAGCTCGCCCTGAGCAAGCTCCTCCACCCACTGCTGCCTGACTGATGCACCCCTGGTAGTGCTGCTGCAGTCCAGCTCATTTATTTCACAAAGCATTTTTAGGTGTATTATAAACAAAATGGTAGTGCTCTACAAAACGGACCTTGCCCCCACGAAAAGCAGTTCCTTGTGAAAGGAACAAGAAAGAAAATAGGAAAAGTTTTGAAATCTCCTGGCGAGCAGCTGAAAGAGGCAGGCCCTGAGCTGCTGCTAGAGTAGCCTGGTGGGTCCTAAGATGTCTGAAATTGCTTTTGGACCATTATTTTTGCAATCGTCTCTTCCTGACATGTTCTCTTCAATACAATGGACAGGAGGACTGCATGTGGGTTTTATCCCTTAAACAAACATGAGAGACATACGGAGTGCAGCCACTGCATCACTAGACATGGACCAGACAACGAGTCTCCTTGGAGAGACACAAATGAACGAAAAAGCTGGAAGGGCACCCTTCCTATAAATTTATTCCCATGAAGGACAGTATTCTGCCATCTCCTTAAGAAAGCAAGAATAAAGGACACAAAGTATTTAAGTCAGGAGCATAAAAAGCCCCCCAGGATGGGTAACGTTCCTCTCAGTGTTGCAGGACAGCTCTCTAATAGCATCTGTGCACTCAAAGTAGCCTCTTGCCACGCTCTGCAGGTGAAGTTACATTTTATTGTTAACCTTTAACATGCAAAAATCCTCATTAAGCAGGCTGCAAAAGCAGCGGAGAGGGAAAGAAACGCAAGAATTTCTGCAGGCAAATAAAGAAAAAGGAAAAGTTCAATGTATTATTAAAAAAGCAGGTAAGTAGGACAGAAACCCACACGTGCACGATGCAGGTGTTGCTTCTGCAACCTATGGCATGGCATTCACAGCAGAGGTCATGCAGCCATTCTGGCTGGAGATTCCCCGCTCCACAAGGCAGGAGGACAAGCTGTGTAAGAGGCTAAATTCAGCCAGACCGGTCTGCGGCCACACTGCTGACTAATCAACCTGCCTCTTTTATTACCAAGCCCTCCAGCTGCCTCGCAGCAGGCTCTCCCCATTCCCTGCTTTCCTTCATTTATTTTCACTTCATTAAAGGACAAGCAGTCTTAGGAAGGGGATAATGCTTCTGTAAGATGAACCACCAGAGAAGCAAAGGAGACGTTTAAAAAAAATAAAGGGAGGAGAGAAATCGAGCATAGAAATCTCCTGCAATAAACCTTGTGAGCGTGTAGCAGATGTGAACAAAGAACTGCGGAGGATGCTCTATCCTCTACACTTCTCCCTTCCCCCATCCTCCAAAGCGCGTGTGATGAGATCACTCCAGTCGAACGCACATGCATGGCACAACACTAAAGGAAATCAATATTTTTGTTAAGCACAAGAAGTCCGAGCAGCTCAGCTGCAGGCAGCCTGCTTGACTTCACCCGTTTTGCTGGGGCAAGCAGGACATGCATAGCATGCGCGCAGTCGCCCTGAGCACGGCGGCTGCCGCTGTGTGTAACGGGACAAGAGACTTAGGCGGCAAGAGGTAAGCGTCCGTAACAGATTTCATCTCCACAAGGTAGGCTGGTCTTTGGTTTCATGCCTCATTAGAAGGGGGAGGCTTATGCCAGCAGAGAAGCAGTTTGCCTCATGCTGGGAGCACTAGCAGATGGTGCGTGCCGCAGGCTCCACAGAGCACCCTCGCCGCCTGACACTGTGCCCCACAAACCACGGGGGTGCACCCAGAGAGGGACTCTTCCTCTCCCCGTCTTGGGGGTGGGTGGATGAAGCCTTCTCTGCACGCTGCCGGAGAAACGAACGACTCCGTTTTGGGCGTGCAGTGAGTGTCCCCCCCACACTCCCACCCCATCGCCAGCTTCCCAATGTGCTTGGCCCTTCGGTCCGTGCTGGCTCGCTACCGGGCCTTTGGCTGTGCCAAGCATCACTGCTCACCTTTTTGAGAGCCTGGTTTCCGCATTATATCACCTGCTGCTGTCCTTATCCTGGGACTGGCTTGCTTTTAGATAACTGAAGATGTCTAGGACAAAAGAAATAAACATGAGAAAATTCCCCCATTCTGGAGCACACAGTCATCCGCAACGTTAACTAATCACACAGCGGGAGAAAATAGATGCTCTTTCACCCTGGGTTGCACAGAACATCTCCTACTGAACACAGGCAATTCATTTCAACCCCTCTGAAACTACAAGTCTTTCTCCAATATGTAGACAACTTCAAATTTATGGCAGCGGGAGGGGCATAAATAAGCAAGAGGAGCATATGCCAGTCTCCGTGCTAACTCTATGGCGGGTCCCAAGTGTGTGCGTGGAAGGGGGGGCTGCTCCTGCTCACTAACAAAGGGAGGCAGAGCTAAAATTTATGAAAGAAAACACATGGAAACATAACATTAACTCTGGCAAAGCAGCACCACAACCCCCAGCTCGCCGCTTGCAATTCAAATTGCTCGCAGCAGTTCTGGGTAATAAGGATGAGAAATTGGACAATGACCCAGGAAATATTTTTGCTATTAGTACTGCAACAAATGTCCAAGTTGCGCTGCATTTTTTGTTTTCCTGGTTGGAGGAAAACTGGCTGGACTGTCCCCAAAAAGAAAAAGCATTTGCATTCTTGCTGTAAGCAAACGTTACTGAAAATTGGAGCTCTTGGGAGATGCGTGCTGGACACGTACACAGAGACCAGTGCTCCTGCACAGCCGCTCTCACAGGGCAGTGCCTCCTGCACGCACCGAGCCTTGCCAAGGCCTGACAGAAAATATCTAAATGAATGGCTGAGCTGCAAACAAACCCTTAGGAAAGCTAGTAAAAGCATGTTACACTACAGTAACTAATGAAAGATTAATTGTGTCTATGTAACTCCATTTCGTTCACAGTGGGGCAGTCAGGCTGGAGGATATAAGAGGAAGCTGTCCCAGGACGCAACGCTGCATTTCTGTTTAAAGGGTTATTTACAGACCCAACTTGGCGAGAAGTTCTGATTTTGAAAAACAGGCTTTTTCCAACCTAAGAGAAACTAAGAGTTTAATTTTCTATAAAACCTCTACAAACTACAGCCTTTATGTGCAGTGCTTGCAACATTGAGCAATACTGTGAGAAGGAAAATACGAAAGGAATATTAAATACTAAAGGAAAAAAAAACTAGTTGTTTTTTAATCCAAATCAAAAGGCACACAGTAGTCTCTTATTGCCTCTCACATAAATAGCGTGTGTGTTTGTGCATACTTGTGAAAGGAGTAAAGTTTCTTTTCCTTTCAATAGCAGAAGTTAATCTACATGCAAAAGCTTGTTTACAACTTTTAATGCTTCTTTTCATAATTTTCTTCAGTCATTTTTATTAAAAGCTAGCAGTCATGGCAGGAGAAGTCCCCCAGCCATAAAACCCAAGGTGAAAGGTCTCATATAAAGACACCAGGCAAGCATTCACCATCTCCGGCTCTGCACCTCTGCTGTCTGCTCAGCTCCCCTGGACACGGGACTTTCTGACATACCTAAATGCAAACCATAAATCTCAAGTGTTTGGCACGGGACGGGCACTCCTGTGCTGCTCAGACGGCTTTTGAAAAGCTGCTACAGCCTGAGCACTTCAGAGCCCTACCCCGCAGGGATGTGCAACCCTTCCCTGCAGAAGTACTTGGAGGAAAAATTGGTGACTGTGTAGGAGATGCTCAGATATGATTTGTGGAAGGCTGCAGCTCAGGAGGAGATGTGAAACTACTGCACGTTCTGTCTTCATGCAGATGGCAACGGCAGCAACCCTAAGTACTTGTAAAGCACACAGATGACTGCTGGTGTCCCTCAGTCAACGCTGTAGTGGGCTCCCAGCAAGATCTCATGTNATATAAAAAAAAAAAAAAAAAAAAAAGAAGAAAAAGGTGACTCTTCTCTTCCCCACAGGAGACAACTTAGGCTGCATGGGGACTCCCACTCTGCTGAGAGCCAGGTGGGGGCCAGCCTGGGGACAGCGCACTCCAAAACACGCTTCCATGAAACTGTCCAAGTGAGATGGCCCCAGCCTGATTCCCACCACCCTTCACAGTCCTCCACCGTGGCTTTGCACCATCCAGCTCCCCTGTACGTTCTCACACCACAGGACAGCAACACGTGATTTCATCCTGCAAGATCATAATTCAAATATGAAATAAAATATGCAAAATAATTAGTGTGCTTTGGGGCCACACAGTGCTCAGAAAAGAGCCAGAGCCAAACTTCACAACGCATGGCTTGCGCCCGCCTGCCCTGATGGCAGCTAGCCCTGCGCCGCATGGATGCCAGCCACCAGCCACCAGCCTCACTACATCCCAGGGACAGGGACCGGTCCCTGCCCTCTCTTCTTTAGCCACAGAGACACAGCCCATGTATCCCAGCACTGCTGAAACTAGTGTAAGGGGGGCTTTACTAACAAAGGGCTTGGGAACTGGTAATTCCCACTGGCTGTAATTCCATTCTGTAGTTCCCCAGAGAAGCTGTAAAATCTCCATCCTTGGAGATACGCCCAGTGCCACCAGCTGCCACCCTGAGAGGCCTGACCTAACCTTGAAGCTGAGTCCGAGTTCAAAGCTAGCCCAGCTCTGTGTGCAGGGCTGGACCAGACAACCTCCAACCGTTCCTTCCAACCTGAAATACCCTATGACTTTATTTCACTAACAACTGGTTGGAAGGCAATTGTACTCGCCCCACAGGTTTTAGCAAGCCTGAAACACCCCAGTGAATAAGACAGACTTCAGCCTAGAGAGAAGAAAGTGAACTGCAGAACAGGCAAGGTAACAGGCACTGCAGGACAGGGAGAAACGCAGTACAGATGTGTGTGGTCTTTACACTGCTCAGGGACTGAAGACTGAAAAAAAATCTTAAAGTAATAAATAGCAGAAGCTACAGTTTGTTATCCAAGGGGGAAAAATGGGGTATCCACACAGAGGGATCTTCCTGAATGACCTTAGACACAAACATGTCCCCAATGAGAACCTGTCAGCTGAGTCAACGACATGAAGGAGACAATCTTACTTTTGCATCAAATAAAGCATCCGAGATTTAGATAGCCCAGCACGTGCTACAACACTCCATCTCCAGAACCTCACATTTGCACAAAGCTGTACACCAGAGCTAAAACTGCCCTCTTTTTCAAAAGCTGTATTTCTCATACTTGTGGATATCAAGATAATCTTGCGAGCACGGACCACAGTTTTATGTGGTGTTGGTTTCCAGAATTTTTACCCTGAAAGGACAGATCAATGTGCAAATTCATTTCAGCAGAATGCTACCCTAAAATCTAAAAAGGTCAACTCATTTGCTGCCTTTTGTAGCAGATAAAGTGCCTTTCCCACAGTTTCAAACAACTTCCACTCACCAAGATATCAAAAGTGCCAATGGCTCCACTGAACTGTCATGGGCTCTAGTTCCCCATCATTCCTACAAGACAGCAAAGTCAGTACAAATACTGCAGCATATTAAAACCTGAAAGCATAGAGACAAAATGAAAAAGTTTGCATTTAATTGCAGAAAGGCTAGGTTACCAGTTGCATTATTCATGTTCATATTTAATTCATTTAAAACATCCAAATTTAAATTTAAAGACAGCTGCAACAAACATTCCCATTTGTGGTAGCGAAGCAGTGCAGAACTTGACACAATTTAAGTTCAGCTCGCAATGAGTACACGGGACTGCAGCTGTTAAACACCTTTGATATGAGTAAGATGACATCAACTGAATTGATATAAGCTAGTTCAGCTTTTGTAAAACGAAACTATCACAGAAAGAAGGACTTAAAAGACTAGACCTGATTAGTAATAAAAAGGAGAGAGACCACAGGAGAGGCATATAAAATAATGAATAGCACCAAGGGGGTGAACTGGGGACTCCAAATCATCCCTTCCACAGTGCAGCAGGGCAAACCTATAATACTAAAAAGAAAAAAGTATATACCAGGGAGAGGGAAATTTTGTTTATTGGAAACTAACGGACATGCAGCTTCCTTATGGAGGATGTTATCAAGACAAGTAACACTAAAAAAGGACAAAGACATTCAAATGCAAAACAGCATTTATAACTGCATCAAAGTATGAAATGCACAGGCCATCAGTCAAGCAAACGCTGATTCGCTGCTGCATTTTGGCAAGGAAAAGCTGAACACTTGCCTTCCTGCCAGGCTGCCAGCAGCGGGTCACGGCCCAAGGCAGGACACCAGCTTGAGATGTGGCTTTGTTAGCAGCCCAGTGACCCCCTGCATTGGTTTACACCGAGATTTACACCTCGGATGCATTTTCCTTTTTTCTTGTTCAAAAATAAAGGCAGCACAGAGGCAGCCAGGGCTGGGAAGAGCAACCCCAGCTCAGACCACTGCTCCCTCTTGCAGCCACACCGCACATCGCCAAACTCCATCTTAATCTAATTAAGCTTTCCCCCTCCCACTCCTACCAACAAAAAAACTCATCCTTATCATCCCTAAGGGGAAAATGATTCAATTTACCTGTGCCAGATTGGAAGGGACCTTCAGGGTTATAGGGTAGCCTGCTCTGCAATACTCTTCCACTAAATGTTGCAACTGCAATGTCAGTAAAACAAAAAAGTGAGAAAATGTGGGTGGAAGATACTGTCACAGCTATACAGACCTTATAAGATGCATGTAATCTCTTTATCTACAAAGCCTCTGCTCCTTCGGAGTGCATAATTATGAAAAGAGTTAAAGCTGAGGTTCTTAATGTCTCTTCTAGGCACTTCTTTATTCCACTAAAGGCACCACTCGCATCTGAATTATTTCCTGGGGTTGTTTGGACTTCCTATTATATGAGGAAGATTATGGTGAACCATCCATTTGGGATGGAGGCCAAGTCAGCTCACAGCGCTGCCATGTTTGATTGAAAGGGTAACTGAAGTTTTGTTGACAGCGTGCCAAGCTTCAAACCTCTTTGGACAATACAGTTGCCAGCAGGCAAGATGTTTTGAGAAAGAAGAGGAAGAAAACTACCAACAGCGAAGCTGAAAAATGGTTTTATTAGGTCGGATACATACCCCACAGATTAGGATCAAGGAATAAAAAAGAAAACTCTGCATATTGCCAGAAGACTGTGAGAATGACGCTTCTTGGAAATCCCATGGGACAGCGACAACAGAATCTCATAATGCAAAATGCGTGCCGTCATTGATTTTTTCCCCTCAAAAGCATGGGTCTTGAGCACCACAACCAGTCCAGCTAGTAAAAATCCCTTCAACGTAACCTCTGCTTCAACCGAGTTTTTATTCACGGGTATCTTTCCATCAAACACTATCAACGTTTCCAATAATAAAGAGCTATCCCTTACAAATTCCCTTGGGAAATGTGAGGGCAGCATTATAGGTCCTGCCTGTCAAGGGTGCTGGCGGTGCTGCCATTCCCCCTTCCCAGCTGGGGGCTCAGGCTGTGCCGGTCCCGTTTCAGCACCGTTCTGGAAGCCAGTATGTGCACCACGGCTTACACGGGAGCATCCAGTTGTACCAGGCACAGAGACATGATGAGCAGATGCATATAACCACCTCAGCCTGCTCCTTTAATATCTTTTTGTGCCATTTTTAATTTTTGTGTTGGAGAGGTGCTTTCAGCCTTCTTGAGAAATTAGAGGACTGCCAGTAGGCGATCTGGAACATTTCTTACCTTTTCTGGTTTTCACACCAGACTTAGCTCCTCAGATTTCTGCCTGCGGACACCATAACTTTTGCTGGTCTAAAATCATGGTTTCCCCCCTCAAAGCGTGCTCTGGTGAGCCAGACTGACCCCTCCCCTGGGTAGAAACCAACGGCCAGCAGAGAGCTCTCAGCACCACCCTGAACACCAACCTCCTCGGAGCCAGATACAACTGACAAGCAGTGCTAAACCGAAATGACAAAAATGCTTACACGGGACCTGAAAGAAACTCTCAAGAGTGAGTAGCTACAAATTTTGAAGAGGTGAGTCAGAATTTATCTTGGCCAATGTGTTTATTTCCTTTCACCTCCCTGTTATCGTCATCCTGGACAAAACTAGAGTGTTATTTCTCCTTGTCTGTGCAAAGCCATGTTTTGGCAGCTCTGAACAAAGGCTGATGAAGCTACAGCACCTCTGAAACATCTCTCCTCGTTAGGTCTCAAGGGTCCTTACATTCATACTATGACATTTTTCAAAGAAACCCTGTAACAATGACTGTTGGTATTTCCATCTGGAGTACTGATCCCCTTGTGTGATCTGAAAAATCTGATGGCTGCAAACCATTACTCCTCTTTCTACCAGAAGGATTTTGTGTCATTTCCAACATTTATCTCTCTCTGGAACTAATTTTATCTTCCTACCATGTAAGAAGTGGACTGATAAACTCCAGATTTCACGACTGGCTCTTCAGAAACACATTCTTGTGAAAGATGTTAAGACACTGAGGTGCCTCGAAGATGTGATCATAAGCAATGCACTTCCTTAGCCCCCGAGCCAAGTCTCACGGGAAAACATATTTTAAGAGAGGCAAAAAACTTGGATAGACCATGTCTCTACAATGAAAATATCAACTCTGTGACTTCCTTTTGAACACCTTCAGGTTGGAGGGGAGAGGAGATGGGTCAACCTCATAGCAAAAGACAGCTGGATCACCAGACGCTGCTGAGTCCATCTCGAGGGAAAGCCAATGGCTCAGGGTGAGGGTGAAAACCAGGGACCACTGGAAGGAATCACTCACCACCACGAGGGAGGCTGCAGGAGTTACCACCTCTCCTGACTGTGGAGGAAGCGAAATAAAACCTTGCAGGATTCCAATAAAGGTTTCCTTCTCTCAAAAAAAAAAAAAAAATCCCAGCACAGGCCTTGGCTCAAAACAGAAACATCTTGCTGTGCATCACTGCGAGCAGACCTTGCTCTCCACAAAGATTCAGGAGGTTCCAATAAAAACTACATGTTTGGCTCCCTCCAGAAACAGGATACCCAGGGTGAGAAAAATGGAGAGAGGAAAGGGCATTAAAAAAAAAAGCCAGGTGAGATAGTCTGGCTCGACTCTGCTAAGAAGAAGCCCCTTAACATGTTCAGTCTTCTCAGTACAGACTTTTCTGCTGATGAGCTGGGAGTTAAAGCTGGCGTGCTCCACGTCTGCCACTGCTGTAGCACTGGGAGTGAGCCCTCTGGCCCTTCAAATCCTCTTTAGAAAGATGGGGCTTGACTGCTGTAAGAAATTCACACATTGTTGATAAATCAGAACTGCTTTTGCTTTAAGACCAGTGTTGCTTTGCTTCTTAAAACCTAAAAACCTGCAAAACCTAAAGCCTCCCCATGCAGGGTGTCCTGGTTTGAGGTAAAACTAAACCATGACACAGGGCAACATATAATCATAGAATGGTTTGGGTTGGAAGGGACCTCAAAGATCATCTAGCTGAAATCCCCCTGCCATGGGCAGGGACAAACATCAAGCAGAGGACTCTGTGCCTCCCCAAGGCAGCACTACATTCAAGGCTTGGAGCAAAGACCTGGGCTGCCTTCCATTGCCAGGGAGACAGGGAATGGCACACCATGAAGACTGGCTGATGTGGCATAGGCTTAAGCTAACCATAGAAAACCAAACGCCTGTCATTACAGCTGGGGTTAAGGAAGCTTCATCATGCTCTGGAACTATTTCAGCAGACCCCTTCATCACTGGTCCTGCTGCTGAACTGACTTTCAGACTTTGTGTTGCCATTGTTTCTCCTTGGGTGAGCAGTGCCCACATACCACGTCCCAGTGTGAATGAGGCCACCAAGACCATGGTTCACCGAAAATGTTCTGAAGGTGCTTTGGGAAAAGCAGCACGTCTCTGTTTCTGGGTGTTAAGCAGAGACATTTCTGACGCATACCACCACTGTACCTCCAGAGGAGCTCTCCCAGATGCACTGTAACAGAATGGACGACTGACTTTTTGAACTGGTGAGACACCTTCTACGTGTAGAAAACTGAGGGACTGATGGACTTACCAAGTGCTGTATAGGAAGAACGTGCAAAAAATTCCTTGCCAAAGCAAGGAATTGACTCCGCGTGCCCTAGTCTGATGTTTCTGCAATTAAAGCATCTGGATTATAACTATTCGGTGTCAGCAGGACTCCCACAGTCAAAAGTTTTCTGCCTTTAGAAGAGGAATGGCTCAGGCTACAGCAGTGGAAGCTATCTAGAGTGGCATGCCGGTGTACCCAACACCCAAGCCACAGGGGTCCTCTCAAAGTAGAGGAGAAAATTTATCATCCCACACGCGGCACTCTGTAGGCCTGACGCCAGCGTATTCTGACCATACCCTGACACCCTGACGGCAGGGAGCCAGGCTGTGTGCCAGTTTTGCACGTACCTGGGTTTCCTTTTGTGCTCCTGGGACTGCTTTGGAGAGGTGCAGAGATACGGTGTGCCCCAACACTCCTCCGTGCTGGGTCAGGCATCCCCCATCACCCGGGGACAAGATGGAGGGCAGACACAGAGCACGGTGCAACGCAGAGCACCCTCTCCCATGAGGGTTGCTCCCAGCCTGCGGAGGCTCAACAGGGAGGCCAAACTGATGCAGGCGGTAAAGAAAGTTTTGCAGCAATGTGGCTATTTTAACCTGCACTGAACCACATGCCAAATCCAAAAGCTATTAATGAAAGCAGATGGCTTACAGAAGACCTTGAAATGGGATTCTGCCCATGACAGTTACAAAGTCACCCCATACAAAAGCACACAATAGGATGCTTCAAAGTCTTTAAATAAGAATTTAAACATAAGTACCTAAAAAAAAACACAGCGCATGGTTTCCATACCATCACCAGGCTGTAACAGAGGCACAACCTTCTCTCCCAGCTACACGACAGACTAATACAGGAGCCCTCCCGCAGTAAATCATGAGTGTTTTTCCAGACAGCAATTACACACGTGATGTATGTGGCCCCAGAAATGTGCCCCAATGTGTAAACTTTTCATAGGTCTCTGCTCAACACCCAGTATATATATTCTACAAAAACCTGTTTAATAAACCTTATACTTATTCCTGCTGGACTGTATCTTATTAAAAACTAAGCTCTTTATGGGATGGGAAGGAAATATCAGGTGGATAAATATATACATGATTTGTAATACTAATTAAGGAAATGAATGTACGTTAAGTCCAGGAAGACAATATATACCCATGTCCCTAGCAAGGGGAAACAGGAGGTAATCCAGAAAGAAAGGTCTGACTTCCAGTTGTGTTTCTATTGGAAATGTCACAACAGACTGTGTGATGATGCTGCAAGACTGATGTGAGAATTCCTGAAAGAAGATTTTGCATTAACTATTTCCAGTAACGTAAGTTTGATAAAGTCTCAGCATAACATCCGCAGGAGATCATAAGCAGGAAAAGGCAGCTTGAGGGGGAATAAAAAAATGAAAAGGATGGTAATTAGGGGACACAACAGAAATGTAAATGAGGAAAGCCTTGGAAAGGGAGGGGAAGGAGATTACCCCATCCCTGTCTCTTGCAAGCCCTCCAGCCCAAGACAGGAGGACACTCTCCAGGGACAGACACACTGGACAAAGTGCTTCCACTGAAATGGCAGAAAGGGAGATGAGAGCTCAGGGAGCAGACAAGAGCAAACCAGCCCAGAAGAAAAGGTAAGGGACAAAATCACCACTCTCTAATAAGCTAAAATACTAGAGACGTGGGGGACGATGATGGTTACGTACACCTAGAATTGCATTTTCCTGTCTTCCGCTTTCCTTCTATAACCAATCCTAACAATTAAATTGAATGCTTAGCAATAACCCTTGGGAAAACACACAGGATGAAAACTTTCATCCTTAAGCCTCACATGGCATCAAAGAAATTGCTGAACATCTTACTTAGAGTGCATAAGGTGCTCTCTTCCCTCATCCAGCACAAAATAATGACCTTCTCGGAAGTTTTAGCTTCCTGGGGTCCAGCACNATACAAAACCCTGTCCCTGACTCAACATCCCCTCAGCCGTCCTTCCCAGACCTGTCAAATCCATCTCTCTCTCTCTGCCCTCTTGAACCTGTTTTCTCAGAGAAGACAAGGTAAGATGTCCACTTTAGTATATATATCCTTAGAGTGACAAAACTCAGGGTCTCCTCTGCCAAGCAGTACAGCCAGATTCAGAGTCAAGCTCTTCCATCCAACACTCCCAGCAACTGACCCTTCTTCTGCAAATGGAGGACAGATGAGAAAAAGTTCCTACTGATCTGCCCCACCTGCAAAATCATAAAATGGTTTAGGTAGGAAGGGACCTTAAAGATCACCTAGTTCCAAACCCCCTGCCATGGGCAGGGACACCTCCCACTAGACCAGGTTGCTCAAAGCACCGTCCAACCTGGCCTTGAACCCAGGGACAGAGCTTCCACAGTTTCTCCAGGTAACCTGTTCCACTGCCTTACCACCCTCATAGTGAAAAATTTCTTCCTAATATCTAATCTAAATCTCCCCTCTTCCAGTTTGAAGCCGTTCCCCCTTGTCCTATCACTACATGCCCTTGCAAAAAGTCCCTCCCCAGCTGTCCTGTAGGCCCCCTTTAGGTACTGGAAGACTGCAATAAGGTCTCCCCGGAGCCTTATCTTCTCCAGGCTTAACAAGAAAAGAAATGACAAAAAAATATCTGAACCCTCACGGTATGGAGCTGAACAGCACAAACCTCTGCTAGAGCTGAAGAGGAGCTCTGCTGCTCGGAGCATGAAGACAGAGATAATCCAGTCCCTGATAGAGGGAAAGAGCCGTGGCTGGGAGGGCGAAGGCAGAGGCTGTGCCATGCCTTCTTCTGCCTGGCCTCCTCCAGCCCAGCAGCAGCTTGCCAAGGAACGGGGCTGCAGGGGAGAGGAGAGCTCACGGAAACTCACTGTACCCCAAGGGGAATGGCATGCCAGGGCAGGAAGCAAGCACCTTTGTTTTATTATCTCGCTCATGTAGAGATATTAATTTATCTATTTCTTAGGAAAAGGAAAGGAAATTGCAGCAGTGCAACATGTCGAGAGACTAGAAGAGTCAGGCTCATCGAGGATGGGTATTAATTACTGCTTTCTATTTTTATCCTGTGTATAACTCTGGTCTCATCTGTGACTTGAGGAGCTAAAATCCCAAGAGTCAGAACTGTAAATCTACTGAAATAGGTGAAATATCCTCTACAGGCTGCGAAGTCTGGATACAAAGAAATTCTAACAAGTGCTCATCAAAACTTCTGTAAATTTTAATAAGAAAAGAAACAGCAATCTAGCAGTACACAGAAATACTATCTCAAGAGAATTACTCCCAGAGAGGAAAAATCACTAGCCAGTTCCTGCAAGAAACCCTGAACAGATTGCTTTTAACTATGTAAAGAAAAAGCTGTTAGGCTGCTTTACATTCCTGAAGGGCCAAGAGTTCGAAAAACTAAAAAATATATTGTGAGGCCCTCCACTGTTGTCTGTATAAGACACTAATGAAATCTCTTATTTTGGCAACAACATGTACATACAGTAGACGCCCATATAAAAAAAAAAACAAACCATGACCACAAGCAACTAAAAGTCCATCCTGTAGCTATGAAAGTATGTTCAGTGTCTGCCAATGAGCTAATGAAAAAAACGCACTCTTACAGACTGTATCTGCTAGACATTAAACTACCTGCTGGACATTTTGTACAGCTTATAAAGCCATAAAATATCACAGGACATTTACAGATTTTCCAGCTGACAACAATATGAAATAACTGAACAGACCCGGAACAGACTGAGTCCTCTGGTCAGGCACAGCGGATAACGCTGAATATATACTGCCACATACACAACTAGAAATTGTGCCAGCAATGCACAAGACGAGAGCAAAGCTCATGGCGATGGAAAAGGAGCCAAGATAACAAAGCCATCCCTCAGCCTCACTGTAATGCTGGAGCAACAACAAGACTGCCCAGATTTACAGTGCAGGGGATTGGACAATGCCCAAGTGGAATCAGTTCCTCCCGCCCTGTCTGGGGCACAGGCAATTCACCGTCAAGCAAGCTACTACCTCCTGCCGTGCCAGGGTACATGTGGCACTGTACCATCACTCAAAAACCTTCATTTTGGGACTGCGGAAATGACAACATGGACTTCACCTCTGGAGAAATGTGACAAGCCAGGAGGATCGGCCCTCTGCCATGCTTTATTTTCCTTGTGGTAAGAGCCAAGGGCTCCAGGTGAGCAGTGAGGTGGTGGCCTCAGTGGTGAGAGCTGATACCTGTACCCAATCAGTCACCAATATCTTCTGGATGATGTCACACCAACTGTACATAACATGAGGTACAGCAGATATTCTGCTACAGAAAAAACCCCTACATTTTACTGAGTAATCATAGAATCGTCTAGGTTGGAAGGGACCTTTAAGATCATTGAGTCCAACCATTAACCTAACACTGGCAAAACCAGTCTGCACCCAAGGACAGAAATACTAATAGCACCAAAACAACGTAAACTTCCACCACCTAGGGAACAATGTGGGACCCATGCACTACACCATTACTGAACTAGTAAGACCTACTAATGCAGACGTAAATTAACAAGAAGCCACATTTGGTGGCTGATAGCACATCACTACATTAGCAGAGTTTTCAGTCTCTCATCCGCAGCTGATACTCAATGGGGAAGCCCTCACCTGAAAACATCTTTTAATGATGCTGCACTACCTCAAGAGTTCTTTTCTTTAAGAGTCTGACTAACAGCTCGGGACCTGAGCTGATGATGAGGATGTCTCCACAGCCTTTTTGCAAGCAGGCACAAGCTCGCCAGACACCAGAAACTCTCATCTGGAACTGTGCAATTGCCATCAGCATACCACTGCCCAGCCCAAAGGCAGCATCACACAGCTACAAGGCTCCCAGTCCAGCGCTGTCTCACCCTGGGCTTGCTATCAGCAAAAGGCAGGGAATATCGCTTTCATACCGGTCACCAGTCTTGCAGGTCTGGAGAGCGTAGCATATGCACGCACAGAGAGGCATTTCTTAGCAGACTGCGGAGACATCCAGCCACCAAACGCGTTCAAACAACTGCCTGACAACATGAACGTGCTCTAAGTACATGTGATAGTGAAGAGTTTCACCAAGAACTTCTGCAGAAGCAAAACAGAAATAAAATTAAGAGGTTTAATACATAATGAGAATAAAAACTATGGTGACGAAGATTGCCAGGAGCTGGGCAGACAGGAGGGCAGGGGCACCGTAAAGGCAGCATGCACATTTGTTGCTGCAGTCTCTCCTTGCGGGGCTGCAGGAACAGGCACACATTGCCACTACGAAAACCCAATCCAGGTAAACACATGAGCCTCAGAGATAACAATTAGCAGATACTAGTGGCTAGAAAATACAGTAAGGAAGCAGGATAACTGTGTTACAGAAATCCTCATGCTACACAGACAGCTTCAATATCATTAGTGCTTTACGGCTAGGAGTCCATTCCAGCCCATCCAGGCTTCGCGAGGCAGTAACTCTCTTCCCAGGAAAAAATTTGAGCACCTCATCCCTTTTTTTTCCCCTTCAGAAAAAAAAAAAAAAAATAAAAATCACAGCCTATTTCAACTGTAGATCTTTCCCTGAAATGCATCATAACAATTTTATCATTGATTGAAATGAAGAAATGTTATGATAATTCCTGAAAGTTATCAGGAAGACCCATTGCAGCATGGGAAGGGATGGGAAATCAGCTGCAGATCGTGAAGTTCCACAGCAAATGCACATTTCTTAAATATTCAACGACAAGCAAAGGAGACAAAACCCCACCCTGTGACAGAGAACAATATTCTACTCCTTCTTACTCAGCAACAGTTTTATCAGCAGCGTCTCTATATCACGTTTTGAAGGAACGTAACTTAGAATGTAATCTTGTTGGTGTTTGTAAAACTTATTACTAACCAAAAACTCTGTAAGATGTTCGAGTCCTGCATTTTGCTGTAGAAGTATGAGACAACTGGGGAATTCGTGATACACAATTTTAATAAAACACATGTCACCTCAAGCCATTTTCACTGACATCAGCACAGATCAAGGACTGTTAGTTACAGCCAACACAACACAAGGAGTCGGGACAAGGACTTCCTGGCGGCCACACACATGTGATTCAATACCTGGCAGTGCATGAGTGCCTGCAGACACTCTCTGAACATACAAGGGAACGGTAGAAAGGAAGATCAAACTCTACACATTATTTCTTTTACATTTACAGAATTTTTCTTCTCTTTGGTAGCCTGCCAGAGAGAAGGTGAAATGTCAAAATGATGGGGTTAAAGTACAGCAATACTGGCCTGAAATCAAGCAAAGCTCCTTAATCATCCAAATAGTCAGGCACTGGAGTAGATTGCCGAGGAAAGCCTGAATCACCATCACTGGAAATCTTTAAGAACAGCTTAGACAAACCTCTAGGAAACACTATGTGTAGACAGTCCTTCAAGGTCACTTCTAGAAACACTGAAACAACCAAGACTTTCTTCATAAGCATGTATCTGATCACACAACCACTGCACTATTTTATGGACTGTAGCATCTTTTTTTAAAATTTGCCAGAACAAGAAAAAAAAAAAAGGCAAACAAACTCGGTGTATAGAGAGCGGCAGCCTCCGGGCTGCGGGAACACGCGCTTGACTTATTTTTAGAAAGTGGAGTTGGTGCAACTTCCTCTTCGGTCCACATCAGACTTCATCAGCTCTTCTGCCTGCTCACCGCACCTTCACTTAAATAACGCTCTGTGTGTGCAGAGCAGAAGTTTCTCCTACCTTACGCGTGCTGCTTGGGCAGGAAAGGCCACGCTCCGGCGAGAGAGGGGAGCAGGGAGGTGAGGGCCTCTTTGCAGTAGCGACAGCAGGGAGGGGAGCGCCTGTTAGGAGATGCCCGAAGACGCTGTGGAGCCCACCCGGTGAGTTCAACCCGAGCTTGGGCAGCCAACCTCACCCTAATGCCGTCACCTCTGCAGACTGGCCGGTTTCAGGGACAGCGTTTCGCGCCGCCAGGAGCCAGAACCAAGCCCAGGTTCTTGCCTCGGAGAAGCGCCGCTCGTCCCCGTCCCTGCACGACTGTGTGCAGTCCAGCCTGGCCTCCTAAGGGCTCTGCTCGCTGGCTGCCGGCCTCCCCCAGGCAGCGGGGGACACGGGGAGGGCCAGCAGTCTCTGGCAGGCGGCCCAGGGAGGCTCTCCGACCGCCAACAGCCAGGAGGTAGCGGGGAGGGAACATGAGCCCCCCGCCGCTTGCTGGAGACGCAGCCGGACGCTTGTCCCAGCGCTTCACACGCCGGCGGAGAGGGCTCAGCGTGGTGGGAGGGGGCAGGGGCTTACTCCGAACAGGGAAGGGGAAGAGAGGCCCAGGAGCAGGGGATAAGGTCCGGCCGTGGCACAAGGGGAGGTCAGGGCGGACAAAAGCCAGCGCTGGCATTGCAGCACTGCCTCTTCCAGGCGGGCGGTGGGCAAGGCGACTGCAAAGGGCATCCAAAGAGACCTTGGCGCAAACCGGCAGTGGGCCAAAGCAGCGCTGGGCTTCTCCCCCTGCGCAGCGCTCTGCCTATGCTGAACTGAAAGAAACAGCACAAGCGTCCTCCAGCTCCCGCCCGGATGCAAATTCCTTGCTGGAAAGCAACCACTATTCCCAGCAGGAGCTTTCCCTGGAGCCAAACATCAGCAGTACCCTGGGGGGGCTCTGAAGGGTGCGCCTACCCCCCACGCGCCCAAGCAAACCGCAGCAGATGTAGCTGCACACAGAAATGTGTGAACCAAACTCGTTCCCTCACCACGATACCGAAGGAGAAGGGACCTGACACAGTGCCTGGTGCAACACTGGAAGGGCCAGGAGAGGGGAGGAATCGCATGATTTTCAATGGGCAAAGACGGAGCTTCACAAATTTCCACTGGCATCTATTCCTACAGTTTCCGTTGTTAAAAACAAAACCGAGCCACGGGGAGGTTTCTGGGCTGTTCACACCGTGTCAGTCTGGAAAACATAAGAGCTAACTGAAGTTGGGTAACTCGGAGCACATCAGCCGGGAGGAGGTACCTCCAAAAGGAGGTAGGCTTCTGACTGGTGCTAATACCGTTTGACTTACAACACATACAAACAAACTTCTGAGCAATAAATGGAGAGGGGTGTAGGTATTCCAGAAGCACAAGCTTGTCCCAGGGAAAAAAAACAGTCCTGCGCTGAACTCTCATGTCAGCTTCCTCGCATTGGTAATGGCCACATCAACTTATCTCTGCTCTTGTTTCCTCATCTCCAATGACCAGTTACCAACCAGACAGCGGAGCTGCAAGGGTGACTTACCGCTGCTGATAAAGTCAGATCTCAGGAAGACAAGTGCCGGTAGACTCCTCTACAGCACCTTAAGGCATCACCCCATCCACCTGGCCTGTTGGACGAGGCTGCCATGCAAAGCAGCAGGACAGACGTTCATCTTTTGCTTCAGTTCACAGCCAAATTCTTGAACTTTTGCTCAGGATGAGTCTGCATAAAATGGCAAGACTATGCAGAGCGAGAGGGGAGGCAGAGACACAAACTCTGCTTAAATCCCTGCTACAGTGACAGAAACACTTGGTAGCTGTCCGAGAACCCTGCAGACTGCAATCCTGTATAGCACAGTGCCTAAATCTGCTCAAGGTTGTCTGTCAGAGAACTTTGTAGAAGAGCTAAGTATTATTCTGTTTTTTTAAGGACATTTAATGCAGATGGAGATCTCTGGGAATTAAAGTGTTCAGCACCAGCCAGGCTGCAGCAATGTCCCTGTACCGAACCCTTCTTCTGCTTGGTGAGAGCTCACAACTGAAGCTACCTCTGATTTTTCCTATTAACAGAGACTGCTCTGCAGGACAATCAGCAAAGGGCACAGCTTCACAAGCAAGAGGCACTGGTGATCTCCAGTGCTCTGGTGCCCTCACCAGACACTAGTTTGACACCACCAGCTCAGGCCATTAGATATGGACCAGTCTTGGTTGCTCAAAGCCCAGAGAGACCTGGTGATGCAGATGGAAGATTTCATGTGGTTCCTGCTACTTTCAGACTTAAGTTATCACTTTAAACATTGAGCAAGCATTTTATAAAAGTCTCCACTGTTAGACATTTAAGCTTGGCAAGAAAGGACTTCTTTACAAATGAATTAAATAAGAGAAAAAAAGCATTTTCCTTTAGGACTAGCCACTGTCATTTTGCAAATAAAGTGGGATGAAACATTGTTCATGTCATGGGGCTTGGAGTGCTACACCAGGGTGTACCACTCAGTGAAGGACGGGGTTAGTTCTAGTTCTGTTACACTGAGGGTTTAACTGTGGGGATGATTTTTACCTTGACGTGCTTCTGAATTATGTAAAATATAAATACATGCAGGAGAGTAAACGTCTTGCAAAAGCCAGAGCTAATGCTCTGTCCTCAATGCATCTTGCTTCATTTCTCATGGACCCCTCCTGGCTACCTTGTTAGGAAACTTTTCAAACATAAATGGACAAGTAAATGACTCAAAATCTGCTGGTCTCATCACAAACTGAATTTCAGTTGCAGCCAAGAAAAAGAAAAGGAAAAAAGACACGGGGCTAGATGCAAACATTATGGCTTTAAGAGCCCGAAACATGCCAAGCTTCAACTTACACCAGCTCCCAGCCCACACCACTAGCATGCCACTCCAGGTTTGCAAATAGGAGTTCACTGAGCACGCCAAGTCCTTTGCCACAAACGCACAGTTCAACATGCAAACATGCAAACATCTGATCTGCATTCTTTTTCACGTAACAGTTCTCAGACATACGCAAAATGGGGTCATTTGGGCCCACTTATTACAACCGCTCTGCAGAAGCTCTACTAACGCGGTCCTACCAAGACGAGCCTGCCCACAGCACTTTAAGGACGGTGTGGATCGCCAGCGGAGTCCAGAGAGGGGCAGAGATCTGCAGACAACAAGCCCATGTGAAAAAAGCACAGAAACAGAGCTTGTTCGGCTTAGGAAGAGGAAAAAAAGTCTCCAAATACTTCAAATTTAGCTGCAGAGATGTAAGGACTAGTGTTCTCCATGTGCCCTGGAGATCAGAAAAGAAGGAAAAGGCTTAAACTGCAAGACAAAGATTTAGATTAAACACCACGAAAACCTCTCTAATAGCGAGGAGGCATGAGTGTCAGTGTACATCATCTGCACAGGATGTGAAATTGCCAGCAAGAAGAGCCTTAAAAGAAGAAACCTTACTCAGAAAGGGTTTAGCTGTGTACCTGACCTTAACCTGGGGTTGGGAAACGAGGAGGACATCTCTGGAGGTCCTCTCTAGACAAGCTGTGTCTGAAGCTAGGAAACACAGTTTCAGAGTTTCCTTTAAATTAGATATACGGCAAGGACACAGCCCCCAGGCCACTCACATCCTAGCCTGAAACACAGCTCCTTGATGAATAACACCATCATTTTATATCCTAAACAGCATCTTTCATTTAAAGACACCAAACTGCGCTGCAAAATTCTTCAAGTTTCCAGAGAGTTTAACTCAAGAGTTAAACATTATTAAAATTTTAGACACAGGAAAACCAGGGGGCTCAGGTTCACAACTTGCAGGGGATGCCACTCACGCTCCCATTCTAAACTCTGCATTTGCTTTCTTTTAATTAGCTAATCACTGGATTTATTTAATACCAAATATTTGACTAACAAGCAGATTATCAAGACATTGATTTATCATGTCCTAAAGGTGTAAATACCAAAACAGGAGGACTGGGTCTGTGTATCTCTCAAACAAAACACACTTTAACCATTAATGAAATAAATACTTCAAATAGCACAGGAATACCTGTATTTCCCTCTTGCTGGTTGTAATAGACTCCCTTATTTCTGTCTGCATTTTCATACCATCTACTGGGCAGATCCTGAACTACGCAAATGCACAGCGCAGGCCCTGCAAGGCTGCAGCCCACAGCAGTTTGTCCCGAGCTGAGCTCCCCACCAGCTGAGTTTTATTCCCCCTGTGAATGCCAAACACAAGCCGGTGCTTGCTACAAAGTACAAGGGAGGGATGAAACCACCATCCCATACTCCAGATTATTTCCAGCAAGAGCATGGGCACGCACCGCAGCCCGGCCAGCAGAAGTGTGAGGGTGAGAGGAGAGGAAGGCAGAGAGGCGGCCATCCCTCCACCAGCATCCGCGGTACAACCCGCTCCACGCCATCGCTCAGGCAATTGAACCGAGGTGGGAGAATATTTTTCCCCAATATTACTGGCTGCCGAAGAGGAGCTACCACATGGCTGTTCTCAGCCACTCAGTGCACGGTGTTTAGTATAAACAACAACAGTAAACAGAAACAGAGCCGAAAATCAAAGCAGGGTACCAGAGCTGGGTCTCATGTCCTGACTTTACCCATGGAACTAATTAGTTTAGTATTCAGCTGCTGAACCTAAAACATCCGAGGCCAAAGGGAGACAAGATGCTCAGTGTATCCCAAACTCAGGCCGCCTGTTTAGCCTCACTATCTCTACCTTTGGTCATCAGGACTCCAAACTGCTGCCACGGTTTTACACGGGAACTTCAAAGAGCCTGCGGATTAAACGTGAACAACGCACGGCAGGAGCCAGCCTGACACTGTGTTTATTTTTAAACATCTTACTGTGCACGAAAAGCTCAAATCTTGCCTCACTCCCAGCTCTACTCAAGCGCTCGGCTCGGGTGGAAGGGTGGGGGGCTGTGAAGGAAGCGCAGACGCTTCCCCAGGGATGGCGGTTACAGGATTTCTCCGTCCGGTCCCCGGGATCACCCTTGACCCACCCTTGACACCTTCCAGTGGCAGTGACCTGCTGGCGGGTCCTGCTCAGAGCATCGTTGTCCATCTCCCCGACACACCGCTGTTCCAGGAGGGTTTCACGGACTTCCTAAAGGGCTGCTGGGGAGGGCAGGGCACAAACCTTCCCCGGGCACAACCCGCAGGCAGGGGCCACCTCCCGCAAACCCTCCGGCACCTGGGTCTCGCTTCCCTTTCCACGCGAGGAGCGTCCGGCCAGTACCACGCAGGGCCGGGGAGGAGGACAGGCTCAGGCGGCCCGCGGACACCGCTCCGAGGCCTTTGGCGAACGCCATAACCGCGGCCCGCTGCGGCCGGACCCGTCCCTCCCCGTCCCGGCCGAGCCCTGCCCGGGGACACCTGGAAGAACAACAAAGCCCCTCGAAGGTGCTTCACCGGCGGCTACAGCCCGGCCCGCGAAGACGCAGGCGGCCCAGGGGCGGGCATGGGAGGCCGCCCCAGTGCCCCTGCCCCGCTGCCGGCGGGAGTCGCGGCGGGGCCGGGGAAGCCCCCCGGGGTCGGGGGACACACACCGGGCCGGGCCCTGATGGCCACCAACAGGTGTCGGCGGTGACAGGAGCCACCGCAGCGGCCCGGCCCCGCGGGCGAGGCGGCGGCCGGGCCGCCCTGACAGGCGGGATGCGCGCCGGGCCGGG
>VZSZ01009689.1:89705-108932 GCA_013398815.1 Ibidorhyncha struthersii | reverse complement strand
CTGCCTGCATCTGCCCTGCCTGCATCTGCCCTGCCCGCACCCCTGAGCACTGCGCTGCACCTGCACTGCCTGCATCTGCCCTGCCTGCATCTGCCCTGCCCGCACCCCTGAGCACTGCGCTGCACCTGCCCTGCCTGCATCTGCCCTGCCTGCATCTGCCCTGCCTGCACCGCTGAGCACTGCCTGCATCTGCCCTGCCTGCACCCCTGAGCACTGCGCGGCACCATGCGCTGCCTGCAGCATCCTGAACTGCCTTCTCTGCATACCGCTGGCACCAGGTACCACTTATGCTGTGCACTGCCTGCAGTGCCAGGGCTGCCTGTGCTCTGCGCTGCCTGCGGCATGCACTACATGCAGCACTGGGCCCCACTCGTGCTGTGCAACACCTGCATCACCAGGCACCGCACTGCTGTGCCACGCTGCACCTTGTGCCATCCTCACCATGCACCACCCTACAGCGCCACGCACTGCTCGCGCTATGTGCTGCCCTGCAGCACCATGCACTGCCTGCACTGCACACCACTCTGTGTTGGACACCCTCTGCACCATGTACTGCCCTGTATCAGGCAATGCCTGCGCCATGCACTGCCTGCACCACTGTGCAGTACTTTGCATTGTGTGGTGCCTGCACCATCCATTGCCTGCAGTGACGGTCTGTGCCCTGCACCGTGCACCCCCTTGCAAGTGCCACGAACTGCCCTGACCCACAGCACATCTAGAGCCTGGGCCATGCTCCCCAGCTGCAGGGGAGCTGCAGGCTGCAGTGGAGCTGCACCCGAGGGATGCTGCGCAGCCGAACACAGGGAGATGCAGCAGGGCAGGGGGAAGGCATGAGCAGTGCAACTGCAGCACGCAGGAGTCTGGGAGCCGCATGCAAGTTTGGAAGAAGGAGGCGAGGGGTGTTTGACGATGGGCTCACTGGGATTGCTCAGTGCGTTAAGGAGTTTGGCCATCCCCATACACCCAAAACCTGGACAGACTGTCATGGAGCTGTGACAGCTGCCCTGAGCTGCTGTGTGCATTGCACTGCACGGTGCAGTGGCTTTTGCCTCTCTCTGCAGCGCATGTCCCACTGCATTTGGGTGTTCTGACCTCTCCGTGCTGTGGGCGACTTTCCACAGGGCATTGGGATCTCTTTGTCACCTGTGTCTGTGACCACATTTGGAAATGCTGGAGAGCACCACAGAGCCTGTGAGCAGTATCGCAACCTGGCTGCTCTGTAGGACCAAAATGACTTTGCTAAATGCTGCATCAGATTGACCGTCGTGTTTTCCGAGGGCTGGGAAGGAGCCTGTCGTGTTGCTGGCATGGGGAAGCAGCGACAAGGAGCCCCAGCCCTGCTTGTCCTCCGTGCTTGCAGCCAGTGCAGAGGGTCCACTTGATCGTGGCCAAGTTGGGTGTCACTCGGTCATCACCCGGACTCTTTGGGTGCATCATCAGGGAGCTGCTGCTGCAGTGTGCGTGGCGCTGCTCTCTTTCCACCTGAGTGCGTCAGTGCCCAGGAAAACATCACAGCTTTCTTTAACTTCTCAGACCTTCCGCCAAGTTGTGTATCTTGAAAATTATCAGTAAGCTGCCTCGCAGGAAAGAAAGGCAACAAAGCTGGTGAAGGATCTTGAGAATAAGTCTTATGAGGAGCAACTGAGGGACCTGGGGTTGTTTAGTCTGAAGAAAAGAAGGCTGAGGGGAGGTCTTGTTGCTCTCTACAGCTCTGTGAAAGGAGGCCGTAGAAAGGTGAGCGTTGGTCTCTTCTCACAAGTTACAACCGATGAGACAAGAGGAAATGGTGTCAAGTTGTGCCAGGGGAGGTTTAGTTTAGACATTAGGAAAAACTTCTACACTGAAAGGGTTATCAAAGACTGGAACAGGCTGCCCAGGGAAGTGGTGGAATCACCATCCTTGGATGTATTTAAAAGCCATCTAGATATGGTGCTCAGGGACATGGTTTAGAAGTTGGGGCCGGTAGATGCACATAACGGTTGGACTTGATGATCTTAAAGGTCTTTTCCAGCCATAACAGTTCTATGATTCTATGAAAACCTTCAGCAGCGCCAGCCTGGCCGGCGGGTGAGCAGTCAGTCCTGGGAGAGCCGGGCAAAGACTGGCACCACCCACTGCCCGGGGTGAGCCTGCTGCTGCGCCGGGGCCGGGACTGCACAACAAATCCCCAGCAGAAGAGCAAGGCCTGGAGGATCCCCGGGCCAACGCCGTGGTGCCCTGAGCAGCCGGCGCTTGCACAGGCTTGGGAGGGAGACGCAGACCCACCGACACTGCAGTGCTGTCGGCACCTTATGGCACATTTTCAAGGCCGATTTTTTGCTTAAAAATGGCTGAAACAGAAGTAGGATTTCCTCTAAGGCACTTTATATCCATTGTAGTGTGCTCTACCTCATGAAAATGGACCTCCAGAGAAGAACTCAGCCATGCACGGAGGGAGACCCCAGCCCATGCCCTGCAGGGACATTTTGGCACAAGCACAGGCCAAAAAAGAAATAAACTTCCTCTGCTTCTTGATTTGCAAGTGGCCATTTCGCATATTAGAAGTGAAGGACTCTGCCTTTCTCCTAAAATACCGGTATCTGTAAGAAAACATTTGCTAGCAGTCTTCCCCTGTTATACTCCATGATGGAGTAAGTGTTGCAAAGTGTCTGGGCTTAGCTCGGAACCATCATGATAATTAAGCAGTTGGTTTTAATGCTGGTTCCTAAAATGATTTGTGCAGCTCGTGGGAGAGGCCTCAGGGTGGGCTTTGGGGAGCTGTCCCAGTGCTGCTGGAGGAGCAGAGAAGGATGTCCCAACGGAATCATGGAATTTTCAGAGTTGGAAGGGGCCTCTAGAGATCATCTAGTCCAACTCCCCTGCTAAAGCAGGATTGCCTAGAGCACATTACTCAGGACTGCATCCGGGTGGATTAGTTAATGTGCAGTTAATTTTCTGGAAGTCCTTTAGCATGTGTCAGGGTTGGTGAGTGCGGCGACAGGACCACGCTGGGCGACCTGCCAGGCTCAACCAGCCTCAAACCTGAGCTTGTTTGGACTACTCGGAGCAGAAAATGCTGTTCCCCCCGACCTTCCCCCTTCCTCCAGGCCTGACCTCACTGAGCACCAAAGCACGATCGTTTGGGGCGCTTCTGGGAATTTGTGGACAGATTTGAGGGTTTATTCCCTCGTCCTGGCTTGCAGCGGGATGCTCCAGCATCGCGTGCCTGAGCGATGGTGACAGGCACTTTGGCTCCAGCCAGCCTGTCTCGCGCCGGGCTGGCAGGCGATGTCGGATGTGGCCATACCTGGGAATCCTGCTGGCAGCCGGGAAATGTGACACGGGGACGAGTTGCTTCGCTCTCACCAGCCAGTGGTCACACATGAGTTGCGACGCTTCTCCAGCAGGTCAATGCCCACAGTTCTCACGTGGGCTGTTCCCAGCATCTCACTGGCCATGGCCATGGTGGAGGAGCTGGGTCCTGCTGCCATGAAGTTCTGCAGGGTCCCAGAGCAGATGTGTCCCCACTCCAAGGCAAAGCAGTGTCCTGCTGTGGTGGCTTTCAGCTGTCCTCCCAGGTCCAGTTGTGCTGCTTTGGCTGCAGACTGGGGGAAATGGGGACTCCAGTGGGGGAAATGGTCCATAAGTTTGGTATTAGGCTCCTTCCTTTCTCTCGGTGCTCCTCACCAGGCTGGTTGTTTCCAAAACGCTGAGGGACAGGAGTTCCCTGGTGCTGGCAAGTGTCAGCTGAGCAAATGGGAGCAGAAGGCTCCTCTTTGCCACGGGCCCCCAGCTGTCTTTTAAGACCAGCTCCCTTGTTACACTCTTTAATTGCAGCATCCTACTGCTTCTGTGAGCGTAAAATCCAATAGCCACATGCACAACTGAGTAACATCATCTGATTTGATTTGTATTTTAAAATCTATAGAGCCCAAACACCACACACTTAATAGCAGGCAGATCTGTGGATGAAGTGTCACACCACACCCCACTCCCAGTTTGAGGAGGAGTCAAGTGCTGTTATGTGATACAAAGAGTATATCATATAGACAAAGGCATGTCTGAAGTCTCCCCCTGGTTATTTAGGGGATCTCTGTGTGTTTGGGGTCTTGCCTGGATCCACGCTGAGTCACTGAACAAAGGCAGCGCAAGACTTTCCCCCTTCATGGGAACTCGCTTTGCTGAGAACGGAGGGACCTGGGGATGCTAATTTGCCTCTCCCAGAGCATTAATTGAATGGCAGATATAAACTGATGTTAGAGTCTGGAAATAAGATATGAAAAGATTTCCTGGCGTGGTGCTGCAGATTTTTCTTTATTAACATTTTGCAGAGAACAAAATATGGCTCACTAATACCTGCTATTAGTTTCACTGTTTATTACTGTATCACCAACCGTGCAACAGGCAGGAGATCTGCAGGATGCTAAATACGGAGCCTCAGAGCCTGTGGTGACCTACAGGAGATAAGAGGATGGGCATTGCCAGTGCTTTGAGTTCCTCAACCTGCTTTTCAATAATTAGGCAAAATAAGGCAGATGAGTAGGAGGTGAGGAGTGCTCCTGATGTGAAGGAAGCAAATTCCCCCCCTCCCCCCCCCGTCCTTGGGCAGATCGGGGGAAGAGTCAGTACCTTCTTGACCCACACCTTGTGATGGAGAAGATGCTGTAGAAGTGTTGACACAATGGTTGAAAATTACAAAATTGCTCTTTTTTAAGAGCTCTCCCTCCCCCTCAGGGATAATCTCTTATTTTAGGGACAAAATAGTGCTGAGCTCAGCTTGTGACTGCTCATGACATCGTTGAGCGTGGCTGGTGGTGATTTCCCACTGATGATCCTGAAGAGCGTGACGTGTCTGCATGGCAGGGGCAGTGCGAGATGGGTGCCAGGAGAGGCTCTGAGGAGATCAAACGTTTTCCGAGAGACTGTGTCTGTAAGCGGCTGTGGCAATTTAAGCATGGGAAGAGATACAAGAGTGTGCCTGAGCACTGAGGAGGAAAAAACCTGGGGGAATTTTAGCAAAAGAGAATCAACAAGCCCATTAAAAAAACCTAGAAAAAGTGATCTGCAGATGTGTAAGTTCATACCAGGATACTGATGGTATAGGGGAAAAATGTCTAAAGAGGAAGAACCAAAATACAGCAGTACATGGGACAACTCCAGTGGGACTTATGAGTCTGAAAGATGAAAGAAACACGATACTCATGAGAAAGAGAGAGAAAAACAGATAGGAGATGAAAGCCTCACAGGTACCATGGTTCTCCATCTGCTTTCATAGGTAGGAGATACACCGGTGGTGCCGAGCAGCCTGTAAGCACAGCTGCTCAGAATTATGTTTCCCTTGCAACAGTGCCTTTTGTTAAATAAGAAAAAAAAAAAAAGCTTGGAGAAGCTTATTTTTTACATTTCCATTTTGACAAAATTGGAAATGAAGAAACAACAGTTTTGGGGTCTTGCTTTCATCCTTTCCAGTCTACAGTATTTCAGTGGCAAGGCACAGGATGGAGAAAAGGGGGAATAAAATGCTTAGAAGAGAAAAGGAAAACAACATATGGAACATAGGGTAGAAAAAAACTTACTTTTTGAAAGCGATGGAATTAGTAATATCAAGATTTTAAAAAGAATTGCTATTTTCCCTCCCAGCTAAAGCAATCTTCAAAGGCCTCAGCCTGACTCCCCTCTTAGTCCCGGAGAAGGAAATAAGCAGGTGAAGCTGTAGAAAACAGACTGTAAGTGCTGGAGGGGATGCAAGAAAGCCGGGGGTACAGTAACAAAGCAAGCACTGCTCCTGCATGCCCTTATGGTCGGCCATGACCCAGCTTGTGCCTGGCTCTCTGGGGTCTTATGAGATGGTCCAAAGCTCGATGCTCAAAGGCGTTGCATCCCCATGCAGATTCAATGCCACGCTGGCGTCAAAGCCGTATTGCCTTCTGCAACACGGAACAAGGCAGGTCGGGAAAGGTGAGGATGTTGCAGGAGACTGGCTTTGATCTGAGAATGGTAAAATCTTGGCACACCTGCCCGAAACCTGACAGTCTGAACAGCTTTTAGCAAGTCCAGGTCTAACAAGCATGGAGTGAAAGTTGCTGTGGGAGGAGTGGGGTCTTGCTTTCTGCCTTCGCCCCAGTGCCGTTGGCATGGGCTGTCCGTGGGGGGAAGCCATCCTCGGAGGAAAAGGAGTTAAACCAATTCCACTTCCGGCATTAATTCCTCCCCATTCCTGATCTCCCCTGTGTTTGAGACAGCGGAGCCTTTGCACACAGACCTCTCTGTGGGCTCTGTCCCAGCATGTGTGTGACCCGTGTCAGGCTGCACGGTGGGGAGAACACCGTTTCAGGGTCTCCCGGTGGCTCTCCTCATGGTGGTGTCCAGGGAGGTGACCCTGCGATGGGTGATGCTGCCCAGCTGAGCCCTCACAGATGGGCCGTGGTGGGACGAGCTGGGGCTGCGTGTGGACACCCAGAAGCCAGGAGAGGCTTTACAGTGCCATGGCTGTCCACGAGCCTCCCTTGGGAAACCAGAGATCTCTGCTCACAGAATCACAGAATCGTCAGGGTTGGAAGGGACCTCTGGAGATCATCCAGTCCATCCCGCCAGAGCAGGGTCACCTACAACAGGTTGCACAGGACAGAGTCCACGCGGGTTTTGAATGTCTCCAGAGTGGGAGACTCCACAACCTCTCTGGGCAGCCTGTTCCAGTGCTCCACCACCCTCAAAGTAAAGAAGTTCCTCCTCATGTTAAGATGGAACTTCCTATGTTCAAGCTTGTGCCCATTACCCCTCGTCCTATCAATGGGCACCACTGAAAAAAGACTGCTCCCATCCCCCTGGCATCCTCCCTTCAAGTATTTGAAAGCATTAATAAGACCCCCCCTCAATCTTCTTTCCTCCAGACTAAAGAGACCCAAATCCCTCAGCCTTTCCTCATATGAAAGATGTTCCAATCCCCTAATCATCTTTGTAGCCCTTTGCTGGACCCTCTCCAGCAGATCCCTGTCCTTCTTGAACTGGGGAGCCCAGAACTGGACGCAGTATTCCAGATGCGGCCTCACCAGGGCAGAGTAGAGGGGGAGGATGACCTCCCTCGACCTGCTGGCCACACTCCTTTTGATGCACCCCAGGATGCCATTGGCCCTCTTGGCCGCCAGGGCACATTGCTGGCTCATGGTCATCCTGTTGTCCACCAGGACTCCCAGGTCCCTTTCCACAGAGCTGCTCTCCAGGAGGTCGGCCCCCAACCTGTACTGATGCATGGGGTTATTCCTCCCCAGATGCAGTACCCTACATTTACCCTTGTTGAATTTCATTAAGTTCCTCTCTGCCCAACTCTCCAGCCTATCCAGGTCACGCTGTAAGGCAGCACAGCCTTCTGGCGTATCAGCCACTCCTCCCAGTTTAGTGTCATCAGCAAACTTGCTGATGGTACACTCTATCCCTTCGTCCAGATCATCGATGAATATATTGAACAGGACTGGACCCAGTACTGACCCTTGAGGGACACCACTTGTTACTGACCTCCAACTAGACTCTGCACCACTAACCACAACCCTCTGAGCTCTATCCGCTAGCCAGTTCTCAATCCACCCCACTGTCCATCCATCTATCCCACACTTCCTAAGCTTGCCAGTGAGGATGATGTGGGAGACAGTGTCGAAAGCCTTGCCAAAGTCAAGGTAGACAACATCCACTGCCCTCCCCTCATCCACCCATCTAGTGACCTCATCATAGAACGCTATCAGATTAGTCAGACATGACTTCCCCTTAGTGAATCCATGTTGACTACTTCTGATAACCTTCTTTTCATCCAGGTGCTTTGAGATGATACCCAGCACAAGCTGCTCCATCATCTTTCCAGGGATGGAGGTGAGGCTGACCGGCCTGTAGTTTCCCGGGTCATCCTTCTTACCCTTTTTGAAGACTGGAGTGACATTGGCTATCCTCCAGTCCTCAGGCACCTCACCTGTCCTCCAGGACCTTTCAAAGATGATGGAGAGCAGCTCGTGCTGCTGCATTGGGGTTGGGGGAGGTTCCTCTTCTCTGTGCCAGTTTATAAAGTAGGGGCTGAGGCTGCTCCTTCTCGGGCTCACCTGGTGCCCAGGGCAGTGGAGACACGATCCTTCTGGAAAACTAGAGAGGTCTTTTCTTCTTGGAGCTTGACCGAGATGAAGCACTGTTAGAGATGGGAGCATTTTTTCAGCCCCAGCAGAGAAGAACAATTTTGAAGCTCTGGTAAAAGCAGCAAAGCTCTTGTGACCATCATTGCCATCCCCATCTCCAGCTCCTCAGTTCAAGGGGGTGCTCTAACGTGCCCAACTGGGACTAACCTCGGCCAGTGTGCTGAAACCTGGTCCAGTACTGACTCAGCACGACTAAGGGTGTTAAAACTTAACCACAGCAGATAACCATATCTTTCCTGCCTTTAAAAGTTTCACTGTCCCAGTTCCCGCTGTGCTGCAGTGCTGGTGGCACGGGCGCCTCGCCAGGAGAGAGCGGGACGGAGGAGCGGGTGGTGGTGCTGCGGGGGACCCCAGCTGCTGTATTTCTTGGTGCCTTGCCTGGGCTCAGGTTCTTCCTTTGCTCTCGGGCCCGGCTATGTTCGTTAGGTGATGGAAAGGCTCCCTCGCCGCTCTGAATCACTGCTGGAGTGCGTTAGCGTGGGGCTCCAGCTCCCTCGCGTTAATTAGAGCCAGCTGGATTTGCGGTGAGCTCATGACAGTAGTGATGTCAGCTGCAGATTTCTCAAGTCCCTCTGAAACCTGGGGCTGCTTTCGCGTGGCGTGTGCCTGGGCAGAGCCCCGCGCTGCGTCACCTGCCCTGTGCCTGG
Source organism: Ibidorhyncha struthersii (assembly GCA_013398815.1). Classification (NCBI taxonomy): domain Eukaryota; kingdom Metazoa; phylum Chordata; class Aves; order Charadriiformes; family Charadriidae; genus Ibidorhyncha; species Ibidorhyncha struthersii. The sequence continues at coordinate 100,132 of VZSZ01009689.1, read as the reverse complement.
GGGAGGCTCCCCTGGGCCCAGCGCGGTGTGATGGGGGGCACAGGGTCCTTCACTTGAAGGGGAGGCTGGGGCTTATGGCAGGATTTCAGAAGACAATTTCTCTCAATTTTTGGGGAGAAAAGAAAAAGAAAAATGCTGTTTTCCTATATTTTTCAAGGTGTACTCTAGCCTTTTCACATGCTAGTTGACTTTCCTTAAAACTGCATTTTCCTTCAGCTTCATTTTAGCCACTTCAGCTCCTTGTTGGCTCCACTCCTTCCACGCTAGACATGCAGCGATAGCCCCTCGTGCTGTCACTGCTGCCAGCAAGGAAAGGGCTTTCCACGGGCCTGGGGACCATGATGGGAAGGTGCGGTGCTGCCTTCAGCAGATTTCATATCCCAAGGACCTGGTTCCTGACCCAAACAGCTCCCAGCTACCTCCTCTCCTTTCTTCCAAAGACCCTTGACTGCACCCACCACCAGGTACAACAGCCTGCAAAAGATCTGGGCTGGCCACGAGAGGTGGGTTAAGCTGAGGCTGACTTTTGAAGAGCCCAAGACCTGGCCATATTAAAAGCCTACTGAGGGAAAAAAGAAGGAGACGGCTGGGAAAGCTTGTTCTGAGATGGGGATAGGGATGCTTTTTAGGAAATAAAGTAGTTTGAGTCTTTGGTGCTGGACAATCTTCAATGCCCGAGAGGGGAATCTGAGGCAGCATGATGATTTGGGGAGCTCTCTGCTATGCTGTTTGTCAGTCACACCAAGTGACCAGACTCTCTGGATCCACTCCAGGCTCTGCACAGTCCTGTCATTTTCTTCTTGATGTTGAAACATCCCAACTTCCCAGTTGGGAACATGCAGAATGGACACCCCTGGTGCTCCTGTGTGTAAAATCCAATTGCAGACTCTCCAGTTGCTACTCTTTGACTCAAGAAAGGCTATGAGTTGACCATTTTAGCACTATAATACCCAAAGATGTGGCATGGACAGTGTAATTTTTAATATGGATGGTTGATTTATTATAATCCCCTACTGGGAAGTCAGAGAAGAGGTCCAGGACTGGGTTGTGCTACTGCAGCTCCCCCCTCCAAGGGGACGGGCAGCCTGGTGGCGGGAGGAGGAGGACACTGATGCCCCGAGGAGGATTTGGTCCTGTGGCCACTGGGTCCCCTCACACACACTGGGCTGCAGCTCTGAGGTGCAGGTCCCTGTGCCAGAGCAGAGGGGCTGAGGCTGGAGCTGTGCGAGCCCAAGCTGAGCGCTTTCTGCCCCGTTAGGCTCTAGCAAGGGATGGCACCAGCAACCTGCTGGGGGGCCGCGTAAAAGCTGCAGGTTGCTGCAGAAGAGAAATACAGCCCGTAATAATAGAGAGCATCCACCTACTGCCCCTTTATAGGAGGCAATAAATCCTGCCAGCACCTTTCCAGGCAGCTCCTGCTCGGAGTAAGGGGAAAGAAGAGCTCCTGCTGTCCAGCCGGCCATGGGAGACTCCACAAGGTGAAATATCTCCACATTACGCATACTTGATTGTGGCATTGAATTATTAGCAACTGTTGTTGGAAAGTGTGGTTCATGCGAGAGGAGTGAACAGTCTTTCTTCTCCCCAATACAGGCATTTTTACAGCCAGATGAAACCACAAGAAACGCGGGCAGGAATTCAGGCTGTTGGAGGTAGAAAGACACACAGTTTCCAAGAGCTGATAAAAAAAAAAAAGCTTGCAATGTGTGTTCTTTCAAAACCAAGCTAAGGAAGGACTAACCACCATGCCAGCTTTGTCCTTTATTGTGCACTGCACAGCGTAGCCTCTTCCATACCTCTGTGGCAGATTATATTTGATCATCTGGCCCCAAGGTCTGAGGAGGCTTCACCAAGGGCAAGTTCAACAAAGGCAAGTGTAGGGTCCTGTATTTGGGGACGAAGAACCCCCTGCACTGGTACAGGTTAGGGGATGACCTGCTGGAAAGCAGCTCTGCAGAGAGGGACCTGGGAGTCCTGGGGGACAACAAGTTGCCCACAAGTCAGCAATGTGCCCTTGTGGCCAAGAAGGCCAATGGCCTCCTGGGGTGCATCAAGAAGAGTGTGGCCAGCAGGTAGAGGGAGGCCACCCCCCCGCTCTACTCTGCCCTGGTGAGGCCACATCTGGAGCACTGTGTCCAGTTCTGGGCTCCCCAGGTCACGAAAGACAAGGAACTGCTGGAGAAAGTCCAGCAGAGGGCTATGGAGATGCTGAGGGGACTGGAACATCTCTCTGCTGAGGAAAGGCTGAGAGCCCTGGGGCTGTTCAGCCTGGAGAAGAGAAGACTGAGAGGGGATCTCATCAATGCTGATCAATATCTAAAGGGCAGGTGTCAATTGGATGGGGCCCGACTGCTGTAGGTGACCCTGCTTTGGCAGGGGTTGGACTGGATGATCTCCAAAGGTCCCTTCCAACCCCTGCCAGTCTGGGATTCAGGGATTCTGTGATTCACTTCCTGGTCCTACTGCAGTGCCCAGGCTGAGCAGCATTGTATCTCGAGCAGAGGGGACAGGGCTGGAAAAATGCTGACATCCCTGTCAGATGCTGTAGGGGAATTCAGATGAGTGGGGCCCAACTCTCCCCAGTGCACATGGGTCTCCTGCCTCGTGCCCTGGGATGCTCTGCTCCCTGGTTGGAGGTTTTGTGACTAGGCTGGGGATACAAACTGTCTGGGGCAGCTGGGTCTTACGGTGATAAGGAGAGCTTATGCCAGAAGTTAGCAGGTCTGGTTCTGCAAACCTCCTTTGAAGTCACTGAAAGCCTTCTCTGAACTAGAACGGCAGAACCGAAGCTGTTTTGAACCCAGGTTAGGAAGCGACCTGCTGGGCAGGTATTGGGTGTCTGTGAAAGCCTCGTGCTGGGAGGAGGTTTGCGAGGTCAGCGATGACACCAGGAGGGTCAGACCTACTGGCTCGGGGTTCCATCCTTGTCTGCAGGGGTTGCTCAGGGGTAATGCCGCACCCTGCTAGCCCCAAGCCAGCTAGCACCTCTGCTCCCAAAGGAGCACACTCCAGCTTCAGGTTAACTGCGTGTGGAAAGTTTGCAGGATCTGAGCTATAACTGTTACCTTCCTGATGCTTATTAGTAAACCATCAGTAGTTTGAGAAACTGCTGCACTTAATGCCAGAGACCACTTACATCCATTTTTTCAGATATTCGTAATTGTCTGAAACATCCAGCTGAGATTCCCACATGCTGTCTGTGCCAGAGGATGAGCTGTTTTGGAAAAAACAAAGGAAAATTACCATGGTACTTCTGAGGATATGAGGAGACAGATATTATTTCCCCGTTGTTTATAAACAACTTCTTATGCCTTCAAAAAGTTCAGCTCTACAGCTGGAAGAGCCCAGGGGGAGATGCTGGAGTTCAGCAGCGACACGGTCCCCCCCAAGACTGCGCTGACGGGGAGCTTGGTGTGCCCGGCGGCTCCGGCACTGAGTCCTCATACTTTATCTCACAGTTTGGATGGGCCACTGAGCTTTGAAACTGTGGGGAGCAGTGGTCTTGAGCGCTGGGGCCAGGCAGGTGGCAAGGGTGACCTGTGCCCAGGGAGGGTGTGGGAAGATGGGGGCAGTGCCACTGGCACAGCAGCTCTCCAGAGATGCTGCTGGAAAGAGGGGCGCTTGGGGATACAAGCCTTGGAAGATGGTGTACGGCCATAAGCCTGCAAGATGCACGGACTGGTATGGTGCAGAGCTGCAACAGCCTTGCTGGAAGTGGGGTTCAAGGATAACTTTGCAGCTGCAGCCTGGAGAATTGTGATTTCCCGATGGGCAAGGGAGCTTCCTCCCTAGGCTGATTTCCTGAAACGGGAGAGTGGCCGAGACAGTGTTTGGGGCTCTCCAGCCTCTGCCAAGTGTGCTGAAACTCCTGGCAGCGACCTGGGGGACGCTCTGCCTGCCTCCCAGCTCCACCCTGATGGCACTGGGAGCCGGGGCTTCTCCGCTGCCCAGAGCTGCCATGCCGGCAGATGGGCACCCATGGCTTTCAGGCTTGCTTAGTCCTCAGCAGCTTGCCACACGGGTTGCTGCAGAGCGGGGATTGCCAAACTGCTCCACAGCTCGCCAGATGGACCACCAGGCTGGCAGGAATCGTCTGCTCCTCGCTGCCTGCTTGGCAGGCTGTCGGCATCCCCGGGCTGGCCCGCTCCCCAAGGCACCTTGGCCCAACACTGTGGCAACTTGGAAGGATGCTCAGCAGCTGGGACCACCAGGGCTTCCAGGTGCCTGCCTGGCCAGCTGCTGGGGAGCCGGAAAGCTGAGTCTGGGGAGCCCCAGGAACTATAGCCCATCTCTGGCACTGCAGCACTTCGGGGGTCTTCCTCTGCTGCTGCATCTAGCTGGGTGCCACTGAGGCAGGGATGCTGTTGTCCCCACTCGCTGGCACCCCTCGTCCACTCCCAGAGCCCTCCAGGCTGGGATGCAGCTCAGATCCCCCACAAACTACTGGGGAGGGGTATGGGCTTTGTGCCGACCTGCTGCTGAGCAGCAGGGAGCCACATGCCGCTGAGCCTGGGGATCCCGGCTCCTCCAGAACTGCCCCATCCTGGCGGTGCCAGACTGGGAGGGCATCCCATCTCCATGCTCACCCTCTGATCTCCTCTGCCCTTCATTCACCTGGGCTCCAACAACGCAGCCAAAATGGGCTCAGGTCTGCTGCAGGAGATGAATGAGTCTCTTTTCACACACACCCTCGCCCCCGAATGCACAGGGGCCGAAAGTCTGCCAGGCAATTATATCCAGGAACATAAGCAAGTTATTGAAAAGCCTTGCTGGCAGAAACATCAGGATCTAATTTCAGCGTGTGAGTGAAAATATTATTCTCCAGTGTGAGGGGAGAAGTGATGAAAGAACAAGAGGCTTTTTGAGACGAGTCAGGACCACCAAGTTACACCAGGACAAAAGTTGAGCAGCGATTTCCCAAACCCCAAACATCCTGCAGAAAGGTTTTGGTTGTGGTTAAGCCATTGTCAGGAGCTTCCCTCTGGTCCAGGATGTGACTTCTGGTCCTCGGGGGCTGCAGAGGAGGTTAGCCAAGGTTGGAGCAGGACCTGGTGGGTGGTTGGGAGTTTGCAGAGGTTGGGGGATGACATGGGTCGGAGAGGCTGGGGCTGTGCGTGGTCCTGTGCCATCACTGTGAGTATGCCATTATCTGATGTAGGTTCATGAAGGAGAACCGTGCTCAGGCACTGTGCTGGGGAGTAGAAGGTTGCACCATGCCACAGTTGTCCTGGAGTGGGGTCAGCGCAGCCAAAGCAGGTTTGCGAAGCAAAGCGGTAGGGTCTAGTGGGCGCATTGGACCCTCAGGGATGAGACTTGGCACAGCCCCCCATAAGTCTCAGGGCTCCATTGCCCTGCCAGGGGGTGGCCCATGTCTGCTTCGGTGCCGGCCTGGCACGGCGGGGGGACGGGGCACAGCCCTGCCCTCAACACCTCAGGAGAAACTGGGGCTGCAACTGCTGGTCCCTGCAAAAGGCTGGGAGAGGGGCAGGAGGTGTCGGGGCAGTGCTGGGGGCCAAGACCCTGCTGCTCTTCCTGCCCACCTCCCCGCACACGAGACCCTTGGGGCCGGCGCTGGCACATGGCTGCTCTCCCCGCCTGTGGCATATGTCCCTGGCAGCTCCCTGACCCAAGGCAGGCCCCTTCCCAGGCACACTAATCCTCTCAAATGCTCACAGCCCCCCGTACAATAGCAGCCTTTCAAACCCCAGCGCCCAGGAGAGCGGGGAAGATCACACGTGTGGCAGGAAAAGGCTGGGGGTGCGTAGAAGGACGTTTGTCTCCCTGAGCTAGGCTTTGGTTGCTCACGAGCTGCCTGCCTTTCATGTGCTTTCAAAGGCAGCACTGATGTCTGGAGAAGCAGCTCTTTCAAATTACAGAACTTCTCTGCCTGCCTGCCTTGTGCTGAGAGCTGTAATCCCAGGCAGAGGGCTGCAGGGGGAGAGACGCTCACATGGACACACACGCACATCGTGGCTAGACATGCGTGCACAGGCGTGCACTTGGCGACACTCACACGTACGGATGCTCTGAGCAGGGCTTGGAGCAGACCATCTCCAGAGGTTCCTTCCAGCCTCAGCTGCTCCGTCATTCTGCGAGTGGTTTTATCCTTTGCAGGAAACGTGGAGATACAGCAAAACTGGCAACTGCACACACAGCCCGGCTTGGGCTCCCGTTGCAGTGTCAGGCTGCAGGGAGACGTGGTGGGATGAGCTGAGCCTCTAAAAGGGTCATATCTCCACAGTTGTCCTGGGCAGGACCCGTGGTCCTGGTGTGGAGCTGCACAGACAGGACCAGTCCAGATGTCCCACTGCCGTGTGGAGTGGGGCTACGGCCCAGTGTGAGATGGGAGAGAGGGTGGCTGGTGGACTGCAATGCTTCGCCTTCTTGCCCAGCACGTGGGCCATCCACACCGAGACCTCCCCAGCACCACGTTCGAGGTGTGCTCGGTGCTGCTGGTGTGGTGGGTGGTGGGTTGGCCTGGCCTGGCCGCTGTGGCGGAGCTGCGGCCCATGCTGCCATATAAAGTGCGGAGGAGGTGAATGCCCTGGGGATGCTCTGGGGTAGCCCCAAGCCATGGCTGTGTCCACATCTCCAGCCCGCAGGCAGCTCCCTGCCAGCGACCCTGGGCCATCAGTGAGACTCCAAGGGACCCCGGGGACTGTGCTTGGCTCTTGCTTGGCATTGCCTGCCCTGACGCCTGTGCCGATGGAGCTGCAGCGTGGCAGGACATAGCTCTTGCCAGAGGGCTCCTTACGAAGGGGCTCACCTCCCTCGGCTGCACACCCCACACGTCCCAGGATGGTAGAAGCTGGGACGGCTGGATTCTCCACCCCATTGCTCTGGGTCTATTTTTTGGCCCACAGGGCAGTAGCAGAGGGCTGCCAGGTGTGGGTACAGGATATACCTTACTGGAGCCAGTGTGGGGCACAAGAGACGCAGGTGGGAGAAACTTCCTTGGGCTGGAGCGGAGTCAAAGCCAAAGGGATGAAGTCTGGACCCCAGGGGCCAGGCCAGGTCTGGGTGACACGCAACGTGCCAGTCTCTGCCCAAGCACCATGCAGGGGCAGCAGGTGGCTTCCCGGGACTGCATGGAGGCAGGAACCCCGCTGCTGTTGGTGTTAGGCAGAGGAGGGATCCCTGCACAGAGCCCCGCCATGGGTCTGCCAAAAAACACCTATGGAAAGTAGCAGGGAGACAGGCAAGTGCCAGGGAGCCTGTAGCCCCTTCCCTGGGCTGTCAAGTGGCAAAAATTTTGGGGTCCAGTTCCTCCACTTCGGGTGTCCTTCACATGGTATTTTATTTGGAATAAGGGAAGAGGACTGGAGCTGGTGGGCATGCTGTTATCCCTGCTGCTGCCTGGAACTGGGGATGTCCCAGGGAGCAGCGTGCTGGGATCCCACCCCTGGGCTCGTGGCTATCAGCACCCCTGGGGGCCTGGGAGTTTTGGGGATGGGAGGTGGCGGTGGGGCTGTCAGCCTCCAGCACGCCTGGACTCCGCTGGGCAGCTCTTGGCTGTGGGTGGCTGTGCCCCGCTCCCCGCTCCTGCCGGTCCCAGCCCAGTCACACGGACTGGTGCGCACTGGGAGGGTCAGGTGGAGGCAAAAGGCTCTGCAGGATTAGTAACTCATCCTTTTCCCCTTCTCTCCCTGTTCTCCTTTTGTACCCCTCCCATGTGGCTGTGCCCATCCACTCTGTGGTTGCCTCTGGTGCAGGAGGTTATGTCGGGCATGGCAGAAATAGAGGTGCTGCGGCTGTGCTGGACTGTCTCGCCTGGATGCCGCAGCCATCACTGCTGTGGAGGTGACATGGGGTAGTTTCCTCCTGAGAGTGCCATGGGCTGGCACTGCCCTGGTGCTGCCTCAACCCCCCAGCTGAGTGCTGGGCTGGATCCGCACCAGGTAAAGGAAAGACATGGCCAATAAACACCCAAACCATGCAACCAGCTCCCTTGGATGAACAGATCTTCACAACAAGATTGGAAGGTCATGGAAACAGGATTCCTCCTTCTCCAGGGCCCCAACATGACTCCAGGGCCTTCCCAGGAGCATATCCAAGAACCAGGAGAGCTCAACTACCCAGAGCAGCAGCCTCCACCAGCCCCAAGCCCGCGGCTGCTCCCAGAGGATGGAGGGGAGAGCTGGCAGGCAGGAGCAAGCTGCTCCGTGGGCATGGGAGAGCTGTGGTCGGGCACAGAGTCATTGCTGGCTTGCACCTTGGTGCACAGAGCCACCAGCCCAGCCTGGGAGTGTGACATGGGATATCCAGCGGACATCTGCAGGGGGTAAGAAGGCTTTCCTTGGTGCCCTTTCTTGCTGGAAGAGGGTGATTTTTGGTGGTGGGAGGGCCACAGCACTGTCTGGGCATTGCAACGCAGGACAGACAGCGACTGGGGATACCCCAGGGGCTGGTCCCTGGCTGCCACCAGGCCACTGCAGACCCATCCAAAGGCCATATGTTCATGGGTGTTCCCAAAATGAGCAGGAATGGCCTACAAGGACTGAAGTCCTGAAGAGTGGGGCCTTTCCCACAAACCGAAGAAGCGACCGTTTGACCTCTCTCTGTGCAGTGCCAGGCCGGGGACTACTGGAGAGGAACTGAGACACCCAGGACCAGGGTTTTGTGTGGGAAAAGGCCCACACTGCGCTATTGGAGGGGTTAAGATGGGAGGGGGTGTTCATGATGGGATGGGTGACAGGCAACCATGCCCTCCCCCGGCCGTGTGCCTTCCCCTCACGTCTGGCACCGGCACCTGCCTGTTTGCCCGTGACATGAGGACGCGGGTGGGACCTGCCCCCTCCCCGTCCCCGTCCCTCAGTCCCGCCGCCCGGGGCTCGGAGAGCCGAAGGCATCGCTGGAACCGCGCCGAGGAGCGGAACATCCCGTTTCCGTGGCAACCGAGTGTCTCCTGGCAGCGGGAGCGTCCCCACCAGAGGGCAGTGGGCACTCGTGGATGCGCCGCTGCCCCGGGGAGGGGCCGGGCTGCGGGGGGCCGGAGGGGGGGCAGCCCGCCCTGCTGCCGGTGCGGGGTCCCAGCACGGGGTCCCGGCCCTCACCCCTCCGCCCCGGAGGTCTTCGGAGCCCGCGATGGGGAAGGAGCGGGTGATGGGGTGCACACCCTGCTCATCCTCGGGGCAGCCAGTGCTCTTCTCTGCTGTGACCTCCGGGAGCTCTGGCGTCAGCCTGGGGACATGGACCTGCTGGGGTGGTGACCATCCATTCCTTTGATTCAGCCAACGGCAGGTGCTGATGTTGGCACCTCCAACATCAGGAGCTGTCACCTCCTCCCAGTCCACTGCACTGTTTGTCCGTTTAATCTCCCTTTTATTCCATCTCAAGTGAGATCCAGGCCAGTCTGAGCCCCACTGCCTCCCACCGACCTTCCTTAAAGCCTCCTTTTAATGTGCTCAAACAGTTATTTCAAGTGAAACCAGTGCAGGTCTGAGTCTGGATGGTCCCTCCAACAGCTCCCAAGGGAGGAGCTCATATTGTCCCAAGGGAGCCACACCATGCTGGAGGGGGCTGATTCCTGTTCTGGTGGGGCAAGACCCCTTCTCAGCTCCCTTAACGCATCTCCAGCTCCATCCTGCCTTGGCACTGAAGCCATGTGAACGAGTGCCAAAAGCACATCACCACCATCAGTAACACTGCTAAGACAAGCCCTCTATTTACATATTTTATAGCATTAAACATGCACTGCAGCCCACGCGACGCACCACAGGGGCTCTGTGTCCCCTTGACAGCAACTCCTCTGCCTGGTGGAGACACCAGCTGTGGGTGACCCATCCTTTCTGAAGGAAAACACCAGCAGGATCCCCTGCCCTGGGTGCTACAAGGGAGGACGATGACTAGCAAATCCTGCTCTCATAGAAAGGCCTGTTTTGCTTTTGCAGCGGGACAGCCAGGAGCTTTCCCTGCCTTCAGCCCTCTGCCTTTATATGATGCTGTGGCCAAAATTTCTACCCCCTGCCTGCTTTGCCAGACCTGGCTGCACTGTCTCCAGTCCTATCATCTCCCAGTGCCTTGGCTCTACTGGGATGGTTGCATGTATGGGGGTGTGGAGGGTAGCTGGGGGACCTCTGCAGCACCTTATGGCCCATGGCCAGAGGGTGTCTATATGAACAACACCTACCTGCATGGGGGGAAATGAGGAGACTGGCATTTTAGCCAGATCCTGTGTGAATTTGCAAGAGTCAGAGGGAAAGTGTGTGCAGATTTCAATCCTCGTTTGAATGCAGCGCAGTGCCACAGCATCCCCAGGCTGAGAAGGAGTTTTCCCCGGTCCCTTGCATGGCTCTGTAGCCTCAGGCACACAAGCACAACAAGAAACATCTGTCCTTCTTTCATGCAATCAGTTTCAATCACTAATAATTATCTCTCCTCTTCTTTTTTCCTCCTCTGCTGGCTGCTGTCCTACTGCAGGCTGGCTC
>VZSZ01009689.1:797-81126 GCA_013398815.1 Ibidorhyncha struthersii | reverse complement strand
GCCCTACGGCGTTGGGGACCACAGTGCTGGGACCCTCCTGGGTGCACCCAGGGCTGGATGCGATGGCAGCACAAACAGCCAGGGATCCAGGGAGCTCTGCCTGGGCAGTGCAGGGGAGGTGTGGACAGAGCTACCAGAGCCCTCCCAGCTGCAGAGGGCAGCAGGGTCGGGGCAGAGTATCCGCTGTGGGGTGCAGAGCCCAGCTCGGGGCTGGCAACGAGGGCTGGGGCACAGGAGGCTCTTAACACCACATAGAAATCTTCTTTTAAGGTGTGGAATGATTTATGGGTTATTACTGTCTGTGACAGTGTCGGCTGCCAGGCCTGGCTGATTTGGGGTTGGGGGGTACAGGACGATAATGGGGACAAACTGGGGCCCGAAGGAATGTGCACCATGCAGACCAGGGGGAGGCGGAGGGGGGGAGGGCAGAGGAGGTGCCGCCTTCTCCTCCGTTCCCAGACACAACCTGCTCTCATTATCCTGAGCCACCACAGGCGCTAACGCACACAAATATATTCTAATTTATTAGAGCTGGCAAAGATCTCTTTGCAGAGAGCGAACGTTTTATTTTTGAGGCTCAGTGGTTCAAGTGTTTGAAAGGGCAGCATTCTCTGTGCCTCCAATGTGGGGCTAATGATAATCTAAATTAGTTATTGGAAATAATTACCAAGGCTTTATTGTGCCAAGCATAGCAGAGCCCTGGAGAGCAGTCGCGCTCAGACACGGCCATGCAGCTAAAAGCTTTGATGCTTCATTAATATTCAAGGGGAGTCTTTGGCTGTTTTCCCTCCTCCCCTCGCGAGCTGCTGCAGCTCTCTGAATGAACCCGAGGCCTCCGGTGACCCCGGCGAGGGGCCTGCCGATTGAAATTAGCAGTGGTACAATATCAAAGTTCACTGCACTCCTAATCTCAAATGGAAAAGGTGGGTTTCGGAAGATGCTATCGCTCTGTGCGGTGGCGAGGATTCAGTGCTGAGACGCCTTCTTCTGGCTCCAGGCGCCTGGTTCCGGGCTGAGATAATGCTGGAGAGGTAGCATCTCCAAGGTTGTCCTACACAGCTGGGTTTTATGATATAATGGACCAAACCGGCTGCATAATTAATCAGCCTACATTTTTCCCCTAGTAAATCTTCCTGTGATGGGCAAATAGAAGCCCTGGAGCTGTGTTTGCCTGCCAGATCCGTGGTGGTGCATGTGTGTCTTTTTCTTTTTCTTCTCCCCATCTCTGTTTTGGAATAAACGCTGTGATTTGAAAGTGACTCCAGCGCTGTTCATGAGGATGCGGGGATCTCAGGGCTGCTATTATTTTTTGCATGCGAAGCAGCTGCAGCCTCCCTTCCAAAAGCCTTTGGGCTCCGAGCAGGACGGCAGGATGTATTTTTGGATGCGGACTTGGCCTGGCAGGGCTCCAGGGAGAATTTCCTCTCCTTGCTCAGGATTCTGCACTAATCAACAATTCAACCCCGGTGCCTGCGGGCAGGGCTCAGAGCAGCGGTACCGTCCATCTCAGAGATGATAACCATGCTCAGCACATCTCCGCAGAGCCCTGCGGGCCCGACCTGCCACCGTCAGAAGCAGTGGCAGGATTCCTCCGGTTCAGCGAGGGCCGGGTGTAAAGAACGAATCCTTCTAGCTTGCAAGATGGGGGACAGCCTCTGTGCCTGTTTTCCAGGCAAGTGGCATAGGGATGCACATTAAATCGGGATAACCCAGGAATTTCACCCCCACCTCTTCCCCATTTATAACCCAGACCGTGCAATGGCTAAAACCACCTCAAACCCCATAAACCTTTGAGCAAACCCAGCCATGTTCTGCAAGGTTTTTGTGCCACCCTGGAGGTGCAGGATGGGGGCAGACCCTGCGCCCGTCCCGGGACCCCGCGGGCTGGTGGGGGTGGTCGGCGCGTGGGGAGCTCCGGTGCCGCGGCAGGATGCGGCGTGTGATGAGTCATTCCCCGCTCGCTGGGTCGTGCTTCCATCCCACGCCGTCTCGGCGGGTGAGTTATGGGACTTCTCCTCTGCTGAGCAGGCACAAATCATCGGGGCCTGTCAGGAGTCAGGATGAAGTGGGCTGGCTGGAGAGTCCACACTAGTCCTTTAACAAGATTGATGCTTTGCCGCTTCCCAGGTCTGAGTTCAAGAATCTATATTTTATTCCTTCCCTTCTCTCCCTTCTCCCTGCCCCGTTCGCTGCTGCAGAAACCCGCTCTTATAATTCCTGGTCAGGTTTGCGTGTGCAAGGTGGTAATGTGTCTCCCTGGGAAGAAAAAAATTGTTTCTAGGAAAGATTTATGAGGAATGAATTATTTAACCTCACACTGATGGCTACCCTTGCGCCTGCCCGCCAACACAGACTCCAGGACTGGAGAACTTCATCTAAGGAAGCCCGTGTCTGGATGGACCAACATCCAACCGGTGCTGCTTGGCAGGTGGTGTGGGGCTCACTGGGGACCCAGGTGGGGAGAGGCCAAAGCTGATGGTGGGTCAGATGTCCCTGCTCCTCCCTGACCTGCTGCAGCCATCACTGCCTGCCTGTCCTTGAGAGCACTGTGGGTGCAGGCGGTAGCACTGATAGCAGGGAGAAAAACAGAGGTGAACAGCTGGTGAAACATCTGGAGTGGCCTTCTGCCAAAGCAGGGCACCTCTGCCCCACCAGGACAGGGCACCATGGTGGAGGTCTACCAGCATGAGTTGTCTCTTGGCCAAACCCAAGTGTCATCTCTGTCACCTGGGCTTGGAGTTTCCCTCCATGTCTTTGACTTCACGGGAGCTGGGCAAACCCAGCCTGAGCCCCACGGGAGCGATGGGGCAGCACGGGGAGGTGGTGTGCCGGGCAGCAAAGGGGGCAGGCAGCAGGGATGGTACTGGGGAGCATGGTGCTGGTCCTTGCTGCTGGCTGGTGCATGGCAGGGTCAGGAACACGAAGCAGCCCAGCCCAGGGTTTTGCAGACCCAGGGCAAACTGATAGGGACAAAACGCATTTCCAAGATATTTTTCCCTTGAAAATGATGATTTCTGCGGGAAGTGCCTGTCTACAGCGAATTTCCAGAAAGAGAAAAAACACACACAAAAAATCAGTTTGTGCGAATTGAAAACAAAAACCTGCCAGACGTTCCCTGCTCCTCTCTCGCCCGCCCCCTCGAAGAAATATTGGCAGAAGATGGGGAAGGGAAGGGAAGCCAGAAAACTTTTGAAGAAAAATATTAATGAAAACCAAACCCTTTCTGCTTATTTTTTAATTTCCAAAGGGGAGATAAAGGTGTCCCTGCCCTGCCCTCTGGACTGGTTGCTGACCCTGGAGTGGGGATGGGAGTGATGCTGTTCCAGCCCTGCTGCCGCTTGTTGAAGAGCCAGCCCAGAGCCTCTGCACCTGAGCATGTCTTGCTCTGCCAACCCCTCTCCCAGGGACCTGGGGTCCAGGAGCAGCTCCTGATCTCCAGGAAGCATTGGGTAATGGGTCCTGTCTGGGGAACTGGGTGATGTCCCAGGCAGATGAGGAGCCCCAGCACCATGGGGAGCTGGGCAGAGAGGAGAGGAGTGGATGTGTTTGGAGAGGAGTGGATGGAGATCGTCTGTCCATGCTGGAGCTGTGGAGCAAAGGAGAGGATGGGTTGCTCAGGGGTCTGGAGAGCCTTTGCCACCATGGGAGCGGCCTGCCTAAGCAAAAGACCCTGGAAACCCCCAAAAGGAATCCCAAGTATCAGCCTGCCTGGGGACACAACTAGAGACAGAGCCACAGTCAGTGTGTCACATGGCTCCAACCCCACTGCACAGCAGCAGCAGGAGAGGTGGGAAGGGTTTTCTTTCCAGCCATAAGCTGAGAGGGCAGGGAGGAGGTCAGACGTGAACACGACAGGAGGATTTGATGGGAGCAACGGAGTTCACAAGTTTCTCTTGCAAAATATGCTGAAGGACTCAACACCGGCTTTCTGAAGGCTACTCCTCCTCAGCCACAATACAACACCATGATAGAGGGGAGACCACCCTGGCTGCTGTCGTCCTTAACATCGGCTCCCAAAACACCTGACTTTGCTGCTGCAGCAGACACCAGCCATGAGCAGCATCAGGTCGCATGAGCTGCTGATGGGAAGAAGTCACCTCCAGGACAGCCAGCTGGGTGCGAGCAATGGGAAGAGGGAATTGCAGAAAGAAGAAGTCTCATCCACTGGCACTACTGCATGTGGTGGTATAATGGGATCTTGCACAGGGGAGCACTGGAGTCCCATGGTGCAGTGGAGTCCAGCAGGGTCCTGCAGTGCAGCAGGGTGCTTTGGGCATCCTGGGATCCCACCATGTCACTGGGGTGCTGGAGTGCATAGGTTGTTGTATAATGGGTTCCACTGGATTTCGCTGGGGTCTCCTGGGATGATGTGACGTAGTGTGGGAGTCCCTCCTTGGGGTGGAGAGAACACCAGGAAATCACTGGGCAGTGTCACAGTAGGACTGTGCAGGTAGACGGGGTATACCAGTGTCACTGGGACATGGCAATTTTTCAAGAGACAGCAGGATGAGCAGGCAGCGTTGTGCAGCAGCTCTGTGGTGACAGCAGCACTGTCACGAAATGGCATCTTCTCTTGAGGAAAGGGCAAGGCAGGCAGCTGGAGCCTGACCCTTCTCCATTCATGAAGGTTTGATCGGGGACATGGTGCCCTCCTGGCTTGCTGTGCAAGGGCAGAGCCCAGTTTGCAGGATGCTCATTCCTCCAGCCAAGTCCTGCTAGCACTGGCTCGAGGCTTTCCAGCCAAGTGTTGTGGCAATACAGACGCAAATCCTGCAAGGGGACTCCAANTTATCAGTGAGGCTTGAGCAGTCAGGATGAAGGAGGACATCTCCCTATTCCTCTCTTTCACACGTGAGGTGTGGGATGTGGACTCCAGATCTGCAGTCATCTCCACTCAGGACTCACTGACCCCCTTCTCTGTGCAGCCACTTCTACCACTGCAAAACACAACCCCCTTCCTCCTGCAGCTGCCCCTAATCCTTCTCCTGCATCTTTCAGGCTCCTTGGGAAAAAGAATGAGGAGTCAGGAGAAGACATGGCCCTAATCCCATGTGGGTAGGGGAGAAGAAGCTGGAGGAACTGGTCAGGATGAGCTCTGCTCCCAGTGCTGCTGGAGCTGAGGTGGGCACAGCCGTTGCAGTGCTTGCTGCCCCCCCCGGCATGGTACGCACAGCAGGCGCTGCCTAGTGCTGCTCTCAAGAGGTGGGGTTGCGCCATGCAGCTCTACTTGGACAGTACCACTCTCCATCCTCCCACAGAAATCTTCTACCCCTCCAGGGAAGCCCATATGCTCAAGGGAGACTCAGCCTCCCAAGCAAAGTGCCTGGGAAAGCCAGGAGCAGGAGGGGCAGCTAGCAGTGTCTGGGGCAGGAGGAACACAGAGTAATTCCACCCCGCGCCCCACACTGAGCCAGGTCTACTGGAAGGGCAGCTCCAGCACAGGGAGACAACACAGATCGATGCTGCCTTGGCCAGGCCAAGCAGAACCCATGTGCCTTTATATCACAGGATCACAGACTGGTGGGGCTTGGAAGGGACCTCTGGAGCTCATCTAGTCCCACCCCCCTGCCAGAGCAGGGTCACCTACAGCAGGTTGCACAGGACGGCATCCAGGTGGGCTTGGAATGTCTCCAGAGGAGACTCCACAGCCTCTCTGGGCAGCCTGTGCCAGTGCTCTGCCACCCTCAAAGGAAAGAAGCTTTTCCTCATGTTGAGATGGAATTTCCCGTGTTCCAGTTTGTACCTGTTGCCCCTTGTCCTGTCACTGGGCACCACTGAGAGGAGTCTGGCCCCATCCTCTTGCCCTCTGCCCTTTGATCAGCACTGATGAGATCCCCTCTCAGCCTTCTTTTCTCCAGGCTGAACAGCCCCAGGGCTCTCAGCCTTTCAATATACGCCACAAGTTCATCAGGCCTCTCTCACCCTTGCTGCCCCCCTGGCCCCAGCTGTCCTGACTGGGCTTATCCTGGGAGCAAATGCTGCATCAGGGCATGGACCTGCCTCCGTCACCCTGCTGACCGCACGCCGCCAACAGCAGGACTGTAGCAAAGTAGGGATTTTTAAATGCCAGAAAACCTCTGCAAATACTGTTTTGTGGTAACCAGCCACACGGCTTCAGTCTGCAGAGATCTCCGAGCATGCACAAAAAGCCTTACAAGGCACACAAGAAGGATTACACTTTACAACGTGCATACATGCGCTGTGTGCACACAGTCATGCTTACGCCTTATGCATCCAAAACAATGCTCAAAGACACCCACAATAATGCCTCCAGCTTTCAGTTAAAACTAATTTTAACCAGCGAACACCTGCCAAATTGATTTTACGGGTTTGACACCGGTAAATCACTTGAAATTTCAAGCCTCCACAAAATTTGCATTCTGCTATTTTCACATCTCTTGGAAATTCTCGACTTTGGCTGGTTTCACCGTGGAACTTTTTTTACGAAGCAGCCCAGGGGCCAGGAGGGAAGGAGCAGAAAAATGGCAACATGAACGACTGCTCGGGAACACTGAATGGTTTGTGCTGTATTTTTGGGTCTGGCTTATCTTGAGTTTGATGGACTTGTCTATAAGTGAACAAATCCTTCACCAGATGGAATCTGGCTGGTGGATGGGGTTCCTTGTGGTTATCTCCCAAAACAGAGAGAAAATTACACTGTTGTACTTCTGGGTGGCTCAGCAGGGTGGCTTTGCTGATCCCTGTCTATAATGAGCTTGGAGCCTTCACTTCATGTATTCTGTTTTGCTCAAGAGAACGATGAAATCGGATAAAATCTGCAAGTGATTGTGATGATCCTGACTGATAAAATCATCTCTCAATGGTCCCTTCCCTGGAAATGGTTACAGGGGTGGTACTTCACTTGGATTTTGGTGTATCTGCGTAGCTGGATGAGCTGGGCCCAAAGAATAGCCATAAAACAAGGTTGTATTCCTTCCGACCCTGATCTGTTAAGTAGCTAATGGTGCTTGTGTGGAGAGCTGTTCTGTTGCTTTTTTATAACAAGGACATAAGAAATGAAAAATCAAAGTGTCTTTAAGGTGTTCCTGAAAACAACAATGCTGCTAGAGGAGGATTTTTTTTCTTTGAGCTTTTTAATGGGATGGATATCTTATACTTCAGTATCCCAGCTGTTGTGTGGATGAATGTGTCCTGCAGTTTCTTTCTCTACTAAGTGGGCTGCTTGTGGTGAAGGGTCAGAGTGGTATAGCCTTTGCTGTATGTATTACACGGCCTGATTCCCCTCTCACTTGCAGCCATGCGGAAAAGGAAGAACAGAGGCAATGTATACGGGATGAGGTTGATATAAGCTAGAAGACAATACCCTTATTCTGATCCCAGTGCTGCCCACCACCTCATCCTCCCAGTTCTTGCCAGTGAAGTGGGGCTGTGTCCAGAGAACATCGTGGAAGAGAGGCCCAAAAGTAGAGAAAGAACTGCATGCTGTGGTGGAGTGAAATGGGAAATTTAACACAATATAGAAAAGGAGAAAGAAGGAACTATCAGAAAACTGAAGAACTGCAGATATCTGCTGCGTGAAAAGACCTGAAGGGCAGTCTGAACAAGGATTGACACCCTCAGAAACAGGGTTAGAAACCCAAGGCAAAAGGAGGTGGCGGGTAGCAGACTGGAAAATGGAGCAGACACCTAGGTTTGGTGCACCAGAGGTTAGGGAGGAGAAGCAGAAAGTATGCCGTAAAAGATAAAATAGCAGCTAGTCCTAAAAGAAGAAAGATGGAGATAACACTGTTAGCCAAGAAACAGAGGTTGAGGTGAAACGGGGTATGCAGAGAAGGCTGAGAGGGGAGACAGCAGATGGAGGTGTGTGGACTCTCCCGGCAGGGACGAGTGGTGGCCAGGTTTCTGCTTTCACATGCCAAGGGTGTCTAGGCCAAGGTGGGGAAGATGAGCAAAGAGAAGCAACGCTTCAGAGGACTTCTGTGGTTTTCTTTTGAAGAAGGGCAAGGAGTGAACACAGTGGAGGTGGGTAGGGGGATCTGAGTTTGTGAAGAAGGCTTGGCACAGGAAAACATTAGTGGAAAAAGGGTTGTTTTTAAGTGTGGGATTTCCCCTGAGGACTTTGGAAACTGGTCTTCTGGGGCTGAAGCTGGCACAACCAGTAAGAAGACTTTATGGTAACAGAAGTCTGGAATGGGAGGAGCTGGGGGAGATGCTGCCATGCCTTCACATTGCCTGAACACTGGTGAGTATGCCCTTTTTGAACACAGGAATAACAGTGTGGAAATGGAAGTGACAACTTCCTTGGTGGGAAGAAAGCTCCAACAGTTTAATGCACTGAAATTATGGGGAACCACCTCACCTCTGCCTCAGAGTCCTAGAATAATTTATTCATGAAGGAGCAGAACTGGTAGCAAGGATTTAGTCCAAGGTGCTGCCACCATACTGAAGACTGTATAGCGTGTTTTTTAACCCATAAATGCAGGATAGATAATCTGGACTCTGTCATATGTAAGGTTTTCAAGCTTATGTGAAATGGGTCAACAGTTAAAGTCACTGAGATGTACGGAAAAATGGAATAAAATGCAACATGGTTTCTCCGAAGGTAGCTTGTCAGGGACTAAGCAAGCCATGGCTTTTCTGCACAAAGACAATGCATTGCATTGCATCTGTCTAGATTTAAACAACTATCGGATAAAGCACCCATGGGAAATTATTAGCTAACCTAGAGAAGATGGGATCACAGAATTAAAGTGGATAAAGAACTTGCAGAGGGTGAGTCTGCAGTGGATAATATTAAAAGGAGGTTATCAGGAGGAAGAAAGATAAGTCGTGATGTTCCCCGTGGATGGGTCTTGGGACTGTCTCAGTGAGTGCTTCGTTTCTTGGCCTTGGTTGCACCCTGCCTGGAATACACAGACAGCGGGAGGATGACCATGTCAGCAGGAGCAGGGCAACCAAGAAAGGAAGAGCAGAGAGCAGCAAGGAACGGGAGAGCACTTACCTTGCCAAAAGCCGACGTCAGGCAAGCCTTCCAGCCAGCAAATGGACGGCACCTCCTCGGCTGAGAGCTCAGATAAGGCCAGGCAGAAACAGTTCAAGTATTTCTGTACTGATGCCAGAAACATGAGCAAAAATGGAAGAATTAGAAGGCATCATCCAGGAGGAATGAGTAATCCTGGGAACTGTGGATATGGGAGAACATATCTTCCAGGGCATAGATGGGAGAACAAGTGCTACAGATATCCTTGATCACAGTCAGATTGCTCTACCAGCCAGAAACAGGGGAGACGAGTTTAGAGTTTGTTTTGCTACTGAGTGAAAAAAGAGAATTTGTTCCTGATGATAACCTCAGATTGAACTGCTGTGATTTGGTTTGGTGTCTCTAAAATGGGTTGGGGTGGACATGAATTGGTCTCTACCCAAGGTTTGGATGTTGGCATGCAGCCTTTGAGAAACGAAGCAAATCAGATAATGAGGCTGCCTGGCCAGCGGAGCTCAGAGGGTGAGTACAGACAAATGGTCAGTTCTGCCTGGAGCCTAGATCCCTGCAGGAGGAAAGGGCTGGAGGGAAGGGCTCCAGGTCGCTGCGATGGATGTGCCCTAAACCAGGCACAGCCAGAGAGCTGTTAGGAAACAGCAAGACTAGGAGGGGAGGGAGGCCAAGGCCAGGAAAGGTGGGACACAAGTAGGAAGGGTCAATATAAGGCCTTTGTAAGGAAAACCTAGAGGCAGGAAACCTATGGTTTATGTGGGCAAGAAAGAAACTCAGGCAGGGGGCTGCCTGTGTGGCACCAGGAATATTTTCTCCTGCTGCATAATGAGGTTGCTGAGGCTGGGAACCACTGTGGGCACGCAGGATACTGGTGCCCTGATGGCACTTGGCTGGTGTGAGTCCAAGGTTAAAGCGGGACAGTCACCTGGGCTTTGCTTTCTCGTGGCTGTGAGTGTAGCACCCATGCTGATGCCGGGCTACCCCTGCTCCGGGGCACGCTATAATCTCCGGACTTTCTGTAGGTGTTGGAGGTGAGCTCGAAAAGATGTGGGAAGGGAGGAAAGGCGTATCCTGGCCCTAATCTCTGTTCTCTGGTTGCTTGCCAGGGTTGTGAACCGGACTCAGTGGCCCATCCCTGTTCCTTTGGGCAACGTAGCAAGGCCAATCCCCCTGCACCACGGGGACCGCACCGCTCTCTTGTGTCAATGGCTGCAGGCGCCGTTGCTTGCTGGCACGTTTACTGGCATGTTTCCCAGCAGCAGTGCCCCAGACCCTCTGCCCTGAGCTGGGCCAGCTCGACAGCGCCTGCGGCAGCCCCCAGAAGGGCTGGAGAGCAAAGCATTGCACAGACTGCTTGTCCAAAGCCATTAGCACTTGGCACCCTACTTCTAGGCAAATGAGCCAGTTAACCTGATCAACTGAACATGTGGGCACAAACACGGGCAGCCAGCAGAGCATTACCTTCCTTGTCCTACACGTGAGGCTCCTGCTAATACAGCCCTCTCGTGTGACAGCGTCGCAGGGCTGACTCAGACGGTGTGTGTCACTGTGCCAGCCCCCGGCTCCCCGTCTGTGCAGAGATGCTCTCTCCCGGCTCTGTGCCTTGCTCCGGGAGCCACTCTGCCACTCCTGCCCCTTCCAGCAGGATTTGGGGTTAGCTCAGTCCCCTCTCCAGAGTGCCTGGAGGAAGGCTGGGCTTCTGCTGTGCCTGCAGAAGCGTTTCATCATTCGCTTCTTCCTCTCCACCTCCTCATCCCACTGCTGCTGGGCAGCACCTCTGCATCTAGGTCAGGCTGAAGATTTTGCTTTACCTCCTGACTTCCACCACACCTTGGGTGTGTGGGCAATTACCCAGTAACTCTGCACACACCCTGTCAGCTCTAATTACCCGGCAGAGGCAGCTCAAGAACAGAGCAGCAAACTGTGTCATCCTCCAGCTGCCCTTTGCCGAGGGAGGCTGGCGTGGGTAACACAGTGGGCACTGCTGACTCAGCCTCCCTCACCTGGCCTCCGTCTCTGGCTGGTGACGATGGCACCATCCCTCAGTCCTGCAGGATCACCACACAGCCAACGGGAGGTTTGATGGACCCAGCATGGAGGTGTTCATCAGTAAAAGGTCCACAGTACCAAACGTTCCCTTTAGCAATGGCAGGAGCGGCCCCAGGGCCTCCGTGTCTGTCTGTTCTTGCATATGGTAAAGGTGGATGCTCTGCGGGTCCCTGGCTCCCTGTCCAGAGCTGGGCCAGTCCTGCCAGAGCTGCGTCTCCAGAGCTGCATCTCCAGAGCTGCATCTCCAGAGCTGAGGCCAGTGGTTGGGCAACATTGCATGTGTCCCTGCATAAGGCAAAGCTGCACCTCAAACAACTCTGCCCCCCAAAACACACCTGCACAAATCTCTTCAAACCAATCTCCACTGGAGTCATTCCCAGAACATCATGAACCTCGAGGTTTGCTCGGCTCGCTGCACCCCAGCATCTCCATAGGCTTTCTGGGGGCTGGGATAGAGCTGGCTCATCCATCACAGTGGATCTTGTCTTAGTGCCAGACCCTCGTGCCACTGTTCGGTGCCCGGGATCTTGTGGATATGGGGAAAGCTTTGGACTGAAGATTATAGTCTGAGAGAATTCCAGCCAAAATAGTGCAGGATTCTGCTGCTGATGGCTGGTAAATGAGCCCCAAATGCCATTTTGATCGGACTGAAGCTGGGTGCAAGGGTTGCACTCAGTGTAAAACTGCAAGGAAAAAAGCACAACTAAAACATTTTCTCTGTGCATTTTCTAAATGAAACTTTTTTATTGTACCCCCCACCCAAAAAAAAAAGAAAGAAAAAAGGAAGGAATAAAAGGAAAAAGAAAGGGAGAAAAGGAAAGGCTTGTAAAACATTTCATTTCCTATAGAACGAATGCTTTGGCATGACCCAAATTCACTCTTCTGATTTCCATTTCTTGCAAGTTAAAATGCTTCTCTTTCAATTTTCCTCAGCCTGTATCTCCCCCCTTCAGGTTCTCTGCTGGCAACTGGACCGAGAAATTCTCCCGTATCCCTGCCCCAATAATGTTCCTGTTGCTTTACCCCCGCAGCTCTTGGTGCCCGATTACCCTTGCAGCCATCCAGGNGGAATCTCTGTGCCCAGGGATGGGAAATGAAGGAAATCGGTTTCAGCATTGCATTTGCTGAGCCCCATCAGAGAGGAGTGGCTTTCCTTCGTGGGAGTGGGTTACGCTGGCAGTGGGTGGTGGGTGATGGGGCAGGGGTCCAGTGGGCTCCGTTTCTTGTGATTTGAGCATGACCAAGCCCAGATCCCTGGGTGGGAGCATTTCTATAAATGCAAATAAATAAAGGAAGTAAATGACAGTCATTTTGGACGTTTTCCTGTATGTAAATGCGTTTCCTTGGTAATCACATCTCTAGTATTTCTGTTTATTTTTATACATCTGTTTTCGGTTAGCCCACAGAGCTCTGCTGAAGCACAGCAATATCCTTAGATGTCCCTCACCTTGGCATGGGAGAGGGGCCACGCCGTCTCACACATGCAAGTGTGCTAAGGCACAGACCCCCCCCCTCGCGTGTCCACTTGCGCAGATACATGCATGCACACCCGCGTGCGGGGGTCCCTGCCACCACCGCCAATCCCACGTGCACTTGGCAGGGAGATGCGGTGCCACAGGCAGTGGGGTCACTAGAACTGGGTTTTTGTGTCCCTGCCCTGTAAGCTTGTTCGTGGCATGCTGCTGCTCTCAATGACACATTTTCAATTGTGCCTGTTAAGTTGCCTGGAGGCTTTTTAAACCCCAGATTTGAAACATGACATCAGTATATAAAGACGACTATTGGTCCATGAGTGCCAGACCAGGACACTGGGGAGTGTGTCCCCTGCTGCTCCGCTGGTCTGCTTTGGGCTGAGTAGGGTAAGGGCAGGATGCGGTGCCCTGGCTTTGAGCCCAGCTGTGTCAGGCTTTTTAAGCACTCAGTCCGTAGCTCAGTGCGGGCATCTCCCCGCCCCACAGCGCACCACACTGCCCTACTTCTGATGCTCTCCTTGTCTTGGCCCCTCGGCACCACCCTGACGAGCTCCAAAGTGAGGGTGAGAAGTGGTACAGAGTGGAGTGGAGGGCTGATGGCCCCATCTGGTCATTCCCAGCATGCTTTTGACCAGTGTGAATGGCTTTCTGTTGATAGTCCCTGGCACCTGGAAGCCACCTTGCCTGGACCACCTTGCCTGGACCAACATGTGGTTTTGTGGAGAGTCTGGCAGTTTGGATGTTTAGAGCTGCTTCCCACAGCCCTGGGCTGTTCCTGGAGCACAGAGACCAGCATGTCCCTTCTAAGACACCACCCGTGAGACCTGGGACAGCCAGCAGGACCAACATGTCCATGCACTGCAACAGTCACAGCAGGGTCCGAAGAGCTGGTGTGTCCTTCCTGTGACAGCGCCCCAACCCACAAGCCTCAAAGACTCCAGCAATTGTCCATCTCAGGTCCCCACTAATCTGCAATACACCAGCTGACCATGAACTCTTCATGGTCCCCATGATCTCCCATCGCTGTCATCCGTATGTTACTGCTGGGAGCCATGGATGGACTGAGCTTTGCCTCGTGGTCTCACTTTGTGACTGTGTCTGTAGGTTCTTGGCTCAGCCCATGAAGAAATACTGTGAATGAGCATGAGAGGCACAACCTGGGCTCCCTAACCTGATCTTCACTGTGCAATGGATGAACTTCTGTCTTGGAAGAAATTGATGCCCAGGATTATCAGTGCTGAGCATCATTAAGCCATAATACAGACTCTGCAAGACCATGCGGCCAGGAAAAGATATGCCCTTATGTCTAATGGGCCCTTTATCCACCGTCTGACTTTCGGAGGATGGTTGTTCCACTATTAATGGTGCTTTTCTTTCACTCTGCCTGTTCTAACAGCCCTCCTGACTCCAGGACCTGAGGTTTCCCATCCCCTTCCATCACAAGCACAACACAAAATGAGGTGTGTCCCTGAGAAGAGCCCTCAGGTGTGAGAAACCAGTGTCTCCCTCCCCTGGTGGTCTCCTACCACCCAGTTGGGCATGCTGTGACTGCACTGGGACAGTCCGTGCTGGGACATGGTGATGGCCATAAAGCACCATGAGGACAGAGTCTTGTGGAGGGTAAGTGCTCAGCTGGCCATGCTGCTCTGCAAAGGGACCACCAGCGCCGGGCGTGCAGGGCTGCAGATGCCTTCAGCACACCCCATACAGCAAAGCGTGGGCTGGCTGGCACCCCCCAAGTCAGTGCTTGGTGAAGGACCCCTGCAGCAGGGCAGCTCCTTGCTGGTGCCCTGAGCAATGAATGTGGTCCCTACTCACTCATCTTCCCAGCCCGCTCACACTCTTCTCAGGGTTGCCCATTTGGTGAGGCCAGGGGGATGGAGAAAAGCCTGCAAGGTGGGCAGGAACCACGCTGGGTCGGGCCCCAGAGCCCAAGTCCTTCTCTTTTCGAGAGATGCCCCAGCTGTTGCTCAGATATTTGCGATGCCTCAAGATAAACTGAGCGCTGAAATGCAGCTTAGATGCTGGCTGTCATCTCACAGAAGGACTGGAGAATAAACCTTTCTGGTTTTGTTAAGGATTTTCCCCTAATTTAAGCTAAAAAAGAACATCCTTAATATCGGCAATAGCTCACATGCATCTTGTCACTCCACGCACTCCGTCTCCTGACAGTCACAGCATCGCAGGAAGAAAGTCGACATTTGCTTTGTGCCATACACATCCCCCTCCCACATCGTAACCTCACACAAGATCCATATCCAGCCAAATAAGGTACCACCTCTGAGTGATAAATAAACTGGGGAGAACTCGCCAAGTTAAGCGGCTGTCTTCCTACCACGCAGCACCTGATAAAAGTTACTGCTGCGAGCATAATCTCAACCAGCACATGGCATTAACCCAAAGAAAAGCAGCATTTTCTCATTCACCTAAAATTATCCACCCACTGAAATAGGTACTATATTCTAGTGATAAACAGGAGCCGGCTGCTAGTTTAAGCACATGTTCTCCTACAATGCAGCACAAAAAAAGCCTGCTGCTCAATATCATCTGCATGGCTGTAATGTCTTCTGCATCTCCATGTAGCTAGTCAGCTGGAAATCACTGGTGTTTGGTGTTCATTTCGCATGCAAGCTCTTTGATAATGCCCGTGCACACGCCGATAGACATAGTCACACGGTTTCCAGTTGCTGTTTTGCGTTTTCATTACCCCTCAAGCCCAGTGTTTATTATTTGTGCATTTGACTGTATGCCGGCAAGAGACCCCGACCCTGTTGTGTCAGGCGCTGTACAAGCCCTCGAACCGAACGGCAGTGCTTGCCTCTGAGAGCTGGCAGTCTCATAACCATTTTTGGATAGAAAAATATAACACTGCAAGAAAAAAAAAAATAAAACCTTGGATTGCATGTAAAGAAATAAAGCAAAATGCTATTCCCCCACTCCTGCTGTCTGTGCTCGAGCCTTCCAAGAAGTTCCTGTCCTCATCTGTTAGAGTATCATTTTACAGCTCGATGACAAACACAGAACTTGCCAGTTTAAACATATAGGTCTCGTTTTTGCTCTCTGGCACACACACACACTTACCTTTCCGTTGCAGAGGTGGGTGGGGGAGCAGCTTTTGTCCCTGTCTCCTCATGGTCCATGGACAGAAGTGCAGCGACATGCTGGGATGCCGGGAGCGTTGCCCCCAAGTCCTTTCCTGCGTACCCCCCCCAGCCCCTCTCACCTGGACCGCACTGGCTCACACTCGGCTCCTACTCACATCCACCGTGTTCATATTCATGGGGCTCCCGATCTCCTGCTCCCCATCTGCCGGGGGGTAATCTACCAGAGCCCGAAGGGTGCTGCGGTTCAGCCCCACCGCTTGGGGAGGCAGGGAACCCAGCAAAGTCCCAATCCACTTATAGCCTTACACGCGGTGAAAACAACCCAAACAATTACAGTAAATAAATCCCATTAAATGATGCATTACCTATGAAATGGCATTGAATGCCCACACCAGCCAGCCGGGCTGATGCTGATCACAAAGTGTTTTGCAGCACCCAGACTCTCCCCTGGCGCCAGGGATGCTCTGGCCAGTGGCCGGCGGGCTGCAGTGTGCCACACAGCCTCTCCTGACAGCTGCTTGCTGCTGCTCCGTGGCACCACTTTGCCTCACAAGTCAGAAACTTGGAGTCTGCTCACATATGTGAGGAAGGAGCAGGCAGGTCCCTGTATCTGGCATCAACATATTAATCGACGACCTGGATGAGGGGACATAGTATACCCTCAGCAAGTTTGCTGATGGCACAAAACTGGGAGAAATGGATGACACACCAAAAGGCTGTTCTGCCATACAAGGATACCTGGACATGCTGGAGAGTTGGGCAGGGAGAAACCCAATGAAGTTCAACAAGGACAAGTGTAGGGTCCTGTGTCTGGGGAGGAAGAACCCCCTACACTGGTACGGGTTAGGGGACGACCTGTTGGAAAGCAGCACTGCAGAGAGGGACCTGGGAGTCCTGGGGGACAACAAGTTGCCCACAAGTCAGCAATGTGCCTTTGTGGCCAAGAAGGCCAATGGCATCCTGGGGTGCATTAAAAAGAGTGTGGCCAGCAGATTGAAGGAGGCCATTCCCCCGCTCTGCTCTGCCCTGGGGAGGCCACATCTGGAGCACTGTGTCCAGTTCTGGGCTCCCCAGGTCAAGAAAGACAAGGAACTGCTGGAGAAAGTCCAGCAGAGGGCTATGGAGATGCTGAGGGGACTGGAACATCTCTCTGCTGAGGAAAGGCTGAGAGCCCTGGGGCTGTTCAGCCTGGAGAAGAGAAGGCTGAGAGGGAATCTCATCAATGCTGATCAATATCTAAAGGGCAGGTGGCAAGAGGATGGGGCCAGACTCCTTCCAGTGGTGACCAGTGACAGTACAAGGGGCAACGGGCAGAAACTGGAACGTGGGAAATTCCATCTGAACATGAGGAAAAACTTATTTCCTTTGAAGGTGGCAGAGCACTGGCACAGGCTGCCCAGAGAGGCTGTGGAGTCTCCTTCTCTGGAGATACTCAAAACCCACCTGGATGCTGTTCTGTCCAACCTGCTGTAGGTGACCCTGCTTTGGCAGGGGGTTGGACTGGATGATCTCCGAAGGTCCCTTCCAACCCCTGCCAGCCTGGGATTCTGTGATCCTGAGACAGCCAGCTGAAAGGCAGTGCTCCCGTGTCCCCCCATGCCTCCCTGGGGGGTGAGCACAGCTCCATGGCTGGGGTGCCCAGCCATGGTGGTGGGCTTGGGCTGCAGAGAGGAGCAGCAGTGCAGTCAGCACACAGCAAAACACATCTAATTGCAGCAATCCCTGCAGCATGATAGATGGCCCGTGGATATATTAGCCATTACGGACTGCAAGGCATCGTTCTGAGATAAGGGGTCCTACACTAGCGACTGATTTATGACTCCCCCACTTTCTTGCCTTTTTTTTTCAGGAGCTTTAAAAGGATGGAGCAGCTAAACCTAAACGTCGAACCGTCTAAACTCCCCTCCAGTTTGTCAGATGGGACTTGCAGGGAGACCTGAGCAGGGCGTGGGCCAAACAGCATTTGCTGCAAAATATCTCCACTCCCAGCGACACTGGCCTCGGCAGGGGCAGAATTGTGCTCTGGTCCTGACATCCCCGTGAGACCCAACGAGTCCTCTGGCCATGGCGAGACAGGAGGTCTCTGCTGGAGGATCCCCTGACCCCAGGGCCTTCCAGGGCTGGGCGACACGAACAGTCCAAATGTTCTACTGAAAACCCAGCAAATTCATTTTTCCACATTAATTTTAGTTTCAGGTGCCCAGTATAAACATGCTGTGCCACTTTTATGTAGCAACAGTCACAGTGCTGAAAAATTGATTATTTCAGTGAACTTGTGCTTAAAAAAGAAAATAAAAAAATATCCTAGGTCTAATGACAAGCTAGGGTGAGCTGTGGTGGTGGCAGAGGAGTTAGGTCCCGTTTGTTTTAGAGGGGACATGGGTTTGTGCCTGTTTCTCTGCTGTGACTGTAAAATCAGTGTAGCTGTGCTGGTGGGATCCGTGCTGTCTGTGTGTGCCGGGCGATGGATCCCAGCCCCTTCTCCTCACCCAGCATGAGCCCCGCGGGCTGCAGTGAGGATGCTCCCGGAGAGCAAGGACAGCAGTGGTTAGAGGAGGGTGCCTGTCCCTGTTTTCCTCCATCTCGCTGTTCAGTGCCAGAAGAAAGTCATACTTTCTCTAATCTCCTTGTGAATCACTTCATAGAAAAGGACTGAGCCAGCTCCCACAGGTCACAGTGTGAGGATTTTGCTGAGAACTGGGTGCTCAAAGAGCCAGTTAGGGGTTGTTTTCGGGATGCATTTTGTTGGGATGTTTAAAGTGGAGCAACAAAAAAGCCCTCCTATTGCCCCCCTTTCCTCTGCTGGACAAAAGCTGGGTATTCTGCATATTCCTGGCTTTCTGCAGAGGGAAATGGCAGGGGTTACGGAGACATCTCTGCGCACGGGCTGCTCGCAGTACGACTGCTCCAAGTACACGATCACCGCTCCACACCACGAAGCACACGTCAGCACGACAGCCCTCCTCGACAGCCCTCCTCGGGGCGGCCGAGGCGGGAGGTGGGCAGTGCCACGCTGCCGTGCATGCCTGCGCCAGGGCCAGCAGGGGCCGGGCATGGCACCGTGCTGTGCGTGATGCCTGCTGCATCCTCAGCGGGTCAGCACCGCTGGCAGCTCACAGGAACCCGCTAGCCCCGTGCCGGCAGGTTTTGCTGGAGAGCTGGAGGAATCCAGCCCTGCGACAGGCAGTACTCCAGGTTCCCAGCCTGCTACAGCAGCCAAGCACTTGGATAGCTGGCACTAGACTCTCTCCTTGAATTACTCATCTTTTCCATTACGAGGCCTCCCATACTCCAGCAATCCATCTGTTTGGTGGTGCAATTTCAGGATCATGCCTTTTGTCAGTGATGTTAATTTTGGCAGTCAGCAGCAGACACGGTGCTGAAGCTCCCCGCTGAGGCCTCTCTGCCTTTTCCTGGGCATCTGGCAACATGCTCGGAGGTGCCAGTGGAGATGGCAGCCTCCTCGCCAGCTTGTCCAGGGTTTTGTTCTGGCTGGTGACTTCTGAGGCTGCCCAAGGGCTTGGCAGTGTGAGTGCTTGTTGCTGGTAGCACATGCATGAGAAAGGAGAGCATGGGGAGGTTTCATGCCCTGCACGCGGTGGCACACACCCTGCTCACATTTTGCTCTCTAGCTGCAGTCCTCTGATGACCTGCCAGATCTTCGCACATCTCTCCAGGATTTACCTCCTTTGTGTTCACCTTGGGCATGGCTGATGCTGGGACGCTCAGGGACCAGACTGCGGACACTGGGCTACCAAGTGACTGGGGATGCACTGCCAGTGCAGCTGCTCAGCACCTCAGGGGGACCTTACATGACCAGATCCCACAGATGTGTGGTTGTACCTGAACTATCTTCAGGAGCTGGATGAACACCACCTCAGTTGCTTCCTCTGCCTGATTCTCCTCAGTGATCTGTCTTATCCTCTCTGGGGTCCTCCCTTCTTTTGGCCCCCTCTGCTCTTGGATAGCTATAGACTACATTTCCCCCTAATGCAGCCTGTCTCAGGAACCATCAAGCAGACCATGCCCAGGATGATGGGATGGGTACCATCCGGGTACCCATAGCTGATGTGCAGGATTTATCAGGACCATCTTACTGCAGTGAGGTCTGGGGGAATAGGACGGAGAGCGGATGAGAAGTCAGCCTCTGCTGATCTCCTGAGCAGGGCTTACTGGAGAACATAGCCCCTGGCACCTTGCCTCAAGGAGGATGGCTCAGCAGGGACCATGGGGACAACCTGTCTGTGCAAGAGAATGCACAGCATGCTCAGCTTTGGGATAGGGGTTAGTAACTGGAATTGGGCATGTGAGTGGGGATGTCTGCTCCATTCCTGTCACCTTAGTGTCCCTCACTGTGCTTTCTCCCTGGCAAGGCTCTCTGCTTTAAAGCTGAAGCCTTAGTAAAGAGCTTTGGTGTAGGCTTGCACCCAAATTTGTGCTCCTGTGAGGCTGGTCCAACTCCCAAAACTGAGCTCAGCAGGGAAATGGGTCCTGGAGCATCTTCCTCTGGAGCTGAGCCACAGGCCTCAGGGATGTCCCCAAGATGCTGCTCTGTAGCCATCAGTGTTAGTGATGCATGAGGTTTGAGGGAGTCTGTTTTGCATGGGGCATGCACCCACCATCTCCCTGCCCAGGTGACTCCCCAGGGAGGGTCTTTGTGTGTTTTGTGTGGCCACGCAGCAAACACTTGTTCTGGGCATTGCAAAAGCTGACAAGTGGGGGAAATCCTTTTCCGTGCCACCTGACCCCCCCCCCCCCGGCAGAGCAAGACAAAGAACCCAGCTGCCCTGCCCTGGTGGTGTCCCACAGAGGGGCCAGCTCAAGCCCTTCCCAATTCCCCATCGCCCTCCCCACCAGCCTTATGCCGCGAGCAGCCCGGCTCTGCTCCCGCATGCGGAGCCTCCCACGGCCGGGCGCTCCCATGCTGCCTGCGTCGGCTGACTGCCAGCCAGATAACTGGGCTCCTGGCTGCCTGCCTTCCCCTCCGGCCCAAACAAGCACCGAGCGGGCGGGAAGAGCCGGTGCGGAGATGTGACAGTGCCGTGCAGAGCCCGGGCTGTGTGCCGTGCTTGTCCTCATTGCAGGACTCATGCCCTCTGCCTTGGCTCAAGGAGGATGCTACCGCCGCGTGACTGCCCAGATCTCGTTCGCTCTGAGCCTAATGCACTAGTTGTGTTGCTTTTATTTCTCACCTGCTTATGGCATTCCTCTGGGGCTTGTCATCAGAGCAGCTCTTCTTGGTTGCTTCCTCTCTCCTGCTTGTTGCACAACTCTTGATGAAGCCCAGCAGCAGCTGCTTGGGCACGGGGGGCAGTGGGGGAAATGGTGGGTGCAGGACCTCGATGCAGTTCTGCTCTCACCGCTTCTGCCAGTCTTTTTTGCCCCTCTAAAGCCCCTCTCACCCTTGCCAGGGGGCTTGTGCCTCCCGAGGACTATTCCCTGCCGCAGACAGGGGCACTTTTGTCCCCACGGGTGCCCATCTGCTCTTCTTGGCTGTTGCTTCCATAACCTGAGGAAGGAATATCCCTGAGCAGGGTTGGGGGAGAGGGCCAGCAGAGCTCAGGCCAGCACATGGCCCAGCGCAGGGGCTGGGGAGTTATTGGGATGGACCAGGCTTCGATCCACAGCTCTTGCAATACCAACCCTTTCCGGATTGGTAGTGGGGAAAGTGTAAGAAGCCCGCGGTGGATGTGGGGGGATGATTTACCCTCATATGTGTCTTTGGTAAATAGAAATGAGCCTAAGCTGATCACAGGCATAATATCCCAACTGTTTATGGCTGTTAGCTACTACCAGGATGCATATTCCTGTTATTTGTCTCAGTCTCCTGCTCTTGCTATGGCCTTGCCCGGGGTCTAATCCAGGGGTTTCCTGTAGTTAATAATATGAATCTAAGGATGCCCATCTGTGCTGTGTCCTAGGGGAGCAGTGAGATGGGGGGCAGGTCTCATGAGTGTAGGATACTCCAGGAAGACCCTTGATGTCACCAGCTCGCAGCCCCCCAGTTTATATGCTGTGGAGGTGGAGTGTCACACAGCTCATTTGGGCCCCAGCAGGGTTGGCCCACAGACCTGCAGCATGGCCAGAGCCTTGGCTGGCAGCAGCGGGGAGCCAACAGCAAGAGGCAGACCTGTGGTTCAGACCGCTGGTCCTGCCTTTTGATGCTACTTACCCTGAAGCCTGTGGCAAAAGCTGATCTGGCACTGCCAGATTGGCTGTAAGCTGTACCAGCACCTCATCATCCCCACAGCATGGGTTTATCCCCTTCCCACTGATGCTCTTGGAGCAGGGCCTGGCACTCGGCTGTGTGTCTTGGAATGACTCTCCCAGATGGTGTCTCAAGCTTCAGCAACAGCATCAAACACTTGCTGGTGGATACTAAACCCACCGGTCCAGTCCAGGACACTGGAGAGCCCTTGCAGGCATTGCAGCAGGGCATTTCCCTCCTCTATGCACTCAGTACCTGAATATCTCCTGCATGGTCCCACCGTGGGTCTGTGCATCCCCTCTTGTAGCTGCCAACACCTCCATTCATGGCAGGTGTCTTGTCTCCCAGCAAGGTTCTCCTGCATCCCGGATGCTTGACCCTTATCTCCCCCTGCAGCCCCCAGCCTGGCTGGCTTCCCCTGCTCGCTGCATGCCAGGACCTGAGTGCATAGCTGTAACTGGGTGTGGGGAGAGGGTCTCTGCAGCCCAGATGCCCATGGTGGCTCCGTGCAATCCCAGAGGGGCTGGGGCCGGAGTACAGGACCCATGGTGGGGATGGGAGGGTCAGAGGACACGGCGTGCGGTGAGGGTAACGTGTGTGTGTGTCTGCGTGCGCGTACAGCGTGGGACATGCATTGAAGGTCTATTCGTGGGGGGTGTATCCACGTACAGCAGAAAGTCTGAAGGTGCCCATTTGTGTCTGGGAGCTGCATGTATATGAGGAGACGTAGTTCCCACATGTCTGTGTCAGTGTGTGTGTGTGTGTAAGGATATGCCTACGTCGCTTGTGTCCTTGCGTGCAGTGTGCCTGTGTCCTACCCTCTACGTGTCCAGGGTGTATCTGTCAGCTCAGCGTGCTGGCTCTGCTGTGTGTACATCATGGGTACGCGTCTGTGTGTCTGCATGTGTGCAAGGTACTGGATGAAAGGGGAAATGGCTGGAAAAGCTATCCCCACTCCCATTTTAATCAGAGAAATGAAGCAGCTGTTGGAGTGAATAGACCCTGCACTAAAGCAGACGTCTTAATATCTTTTGCAGAGGAGGTGCATTGTGATTCATTCTGTGCATCTCTATTACTCAGCTTTTGATAGGGGCTTACTTGTCTCAAGTGCTTTTCATTATTGCCCTAATGCTATCTATTAACATACTGGATGGAGGCTCTTTTCTCATCTGGAGCATGCATCACTGTGCTTTTAAAGATTATGGGGCTTGCAAATACATAACACTTTACTGCCTCCCTGACATAATTCACTGGAAAAAGAAATACATGTAAATAGATAGGTAAATAGATAACCTAGTTGGGGGGCTGTGGGAGACAGAGAGGCAGACAGACAGACAGACCGACCCCGGCACAATGCTCAGCACACAGTTAGTTAATTTGTAATAAAGAGAAAAGAGCTGCTCTCAGTGTTTATTTAAAAATTCTTGGCCACCGTTTGGTTTCACTTGGAAAATCCCTGTTTCCTAGTTCCCAGCCTCTGACCTTCAGGCTGTGGGTTGGGTCACCCATCAGAGACACAGGTCTGCCAACAGGGAAAGGTTTCTGCACCCAGGAATGGGGGCATCATGGGGAGATGGGGAAGGGGAGAGGACTGAGATGGAGAGATGGGTAACAGCATGTTGTGGAACTGTGTCCTGCTGATGAAGACCCCAGCAAAGCCCACAGGACGTGCAGGTGACCAGTGACCTCAGCATAGAGCAGAGCCGGAGCCACACTGTGCTCTGGAGGAGACCTCCTCAGCAGCCCCAGGAACACCATTTCATCTTAGCTGGGTCAATTAACCACTTTAAAGACTGGTGAGGTATTTAAACTTATGTGATTTATGTAGGCAGTCTTCATCAGGGGAAGATTACAGGTGTGTTTTTCTGGGTCAGTGCTATTACACAGTTGTCAATCATTGCTCTATTGCACGGTGTATGATGGCTGGATTTCCTGACAAGCACTGATACCAAGACAGGACCAGGAGAGACCCAGAGCTGAGATCAGGCAGTGGGATTTTCCATCCCCTTTTTCAGTTCAGCAGATGACTCTGCCTCAACACTAAAACTTTTTGCAAGAAAGGAATAAATTGGAATTATAATTTAACAACAGCTCAAGTGCTTCTTTCCTCAGCTCAGGATGACTTTTTGTTTCAACTTTTTTCGAACTGTGGTAAGAAATGTAATGGCACGAAAGCAAAATTAAACAGACTGAGATTGGCAGAACTGAGTGGTTCAGCTGATGGCGTGCATTTTCCTTCTTTCTTAATTTCTAATATTCTGGAAACCCATTTCCCTGCTCTGTGCCTGTATTACAGACACCTCTAGCCTGTGGAGAGCACCGACCCCATACCCTCCAGACTGATCCCCAAAAGCTGGGGGGACTGACTGGCAGTTGATGGTCACATTGATCCTCCCCAGCAACACAGTCAGGGCAGGGCACGTTCCCCCCCAGCACAGATATGTTGGCATATTTCTGGCAGGATACCCTGGAACACAGTTTTCATGTCATCTGGATGTGGTGGCCCTGGAGACAGCCCAGCACCCTCCCCCCCTCACCAGCTGGCTCATCCAGCAGTGTCAGGGCTACCGGCTTAAACATGGCCTCAGCTGCTGGGTGCTGAGCAGCAAGAGGCTAAACGCAGGTCTTCAGCTGGCCAGAGGGACCCACAGCCCCAGAAGCCTTCGACTTGGGGTCTGTGGTGGCCCCACAGTGACAGGGGGATAAGCAGGAGCCTGCTGTGGTGCTGCCAGGAGATGCCAGGAGGACATCCTACAGTGTCCCTCCAGACCAGGGCTGCACACGTGCTTTGCACGTATTTATCCCAGCTCAGCGTCGGGGCTGTCTCCTGCCATCACACCAAACCAAAAGGAGCTTTCAGGCAGAGGAGGCATCCAGTATCCCACGTTTATCATCCTCTGCTGGGCAGGAGCCCCTGTTGGTAGGATGCAGAGATGGCTGGGCTTAGTCCTGGCACCAAGGCATGAGATGAGGAGGAAAGGGGGTATGCTGAGCTGACATAGGTACCCATTCCCCATGCTGGTTCAGGCAGACGGTTAGAGAGAGCCATCCTGTGCTGCCACCACCCCTGCTCTGCAGCATCGTGGCTTTTCCCTCCTCCAGCATCACTCAACGCCTGACCTCGGGGCTGCCAGCATCCTCTGGGGAGCGCTTGACAGCAGCACCCAAAGGTGTGTTTCCGTGGGTACTCCCAACCTGTGAACACAGCTTCGCTCTATTCAATAAATAACCTACAGGATATATTACAACCTTTTATAAACCAGGACTGATGCTGGCTCCTAGCTATGGTTAATCATATAAACTTGCCTAATTTTATTCTGTCAGCCATCTTGTTGCTACATGCCAGATGCTTGCCTTAAATGAATAGTGTTGGAACAGCCAAGCATCAAGTTAACAGAATACCAGCAAACATTCCCGACAGCATGAGCAGTCTATAAAACCTGGCACTAAACTGTATTAGAGGGAGAGATAAGCTCTCAGAGAGGAGCTGGGAAGATGGTAGGCTTGTTTTTTTTCCAAATGGCTTCATGTAGCATGCGGTGCAGGTGTCGTAGGAGAAATCCATCCAGCTATGGAAGTATCTCTCTAAGCCTGGCTATGCTATGAATCTTCTAATGGGATTAAGGCTTAATGTCCTAAATAGAATATGAAATAGTGCTTCCTCTCGCAGACCCGCCAGCTGTCTTGCAAACAGGGCAGAGAAACTTCCACTTTTTGCAGATCAAATCAGTCACTCTCTGAATTGATGGCGAGAGCCTCATCAACAAGATATAATGTTTTAATGATGTTGTGACACGACCTGACACACAGTGTCATTTGATGGATTCTCTCATGTCATGGTGTATTTCTGACACAGAAAAATGTAACCTCTCTCCCCCCTTCCAAAAAAAAAGAAAGGGGAGGAAAAAAATGTTCATTTCTTCAGTGCCTAAAATGGTCGGATCTTTTGAGGCTCGCGGTGTTCAGTGGTGCCCCACTTCAGCTCAGCAATTGCCTTGTGCTGGAGAAGATGAATTTCCACCGTGCTTTTCTGTATCTGCTTTTCACCTCTGCATGGCACATTATCACTTGCTAATAACATGGAACAAATAGCATGGCATTAATAACCGGCAGAAATCATTTCACCCCTATTTTCAGCTGTGAATCCTCTTCAAGTCACTTTGGACATTTTGAATTGTTTTTTCTCTGCCACAATTCCCCATCAGCCTGCTTGAATGCTCTCAGATCTGTAGTTGCTTCCCCCTAGTTTGGTGCAAGGGCTCAGTATTGGGAGCTCAGATGAGGTCTGCTGGGCTAGTTGCAGATGCTTACAGCACAGGGTGTGTTTGCCTGGAAGATGCAGCTCTCCTTATCCCAGCAGCTCCACCAGCTACTGTCTTCCAGGGTAACTGTTTCTGTGTGTCCCAAAGGGAAGTGAAAAACCCACCCAGAACCCAGATGAATAAAGAGAGTGGAGATCTTGTCTCTGAAACGGTGCTCTGAGTTGACTGAGATCCGTGCACACTATTGGTATTAGGGCTGGGTGCACCAATGCTGTGGTCCGGCAGAAGGTAGAGATGCTGATGTCTCCTATGGGTGAGGGACACCACAGAATGCAAAAGTTTATGCTGGGAGGAGCTCTGTACACCTGTCAGCACCGAGGAGCTGTGCAAGCATCAGAGAAAAGGCTCAATGCATAAAAAGAAGGGACCCTTGGTGACCCCAGCCTTGCAGCAGATTTCCACGGGCTGCTTGGTGCCTGGGTGCCCCTGAGGCTGGCAGAATTGGTCCCTGGCGTCTTGGGCACCTTGTGCCTCCCTTGCCAGGACGAGAGGCACACTCCTACTGACACCCAGGCTCGTTCATTCCCAGGCTTTGGTGGTGACCCAGTGCTGGTGGTCCCTCAGCAGCACGGCCAACCCTGCACTGTCCCAGCAACTGATCCCAGTGACCCTCAGAGAAACTTGCAATAAACCTGTTAGCTTGTGAAACCTCTGTGTGTGGGAGTGGTAGGGAGGTGTTTGGGGGTGCCCTCATCTGTCAGCCCCAGACTCTGCTGTATATTTGGGAAGCCCTGACACCCCAGAGGTGCTGTGGGACCCCACTGTTCCTAGTGCTGCGTGACAGTGGAGACACAGGGGGCTGCAAGGATGCTGCTGTCACAGTCAGGACCTGGGGGGATGAATTTGGGGAAAGGGCGCTGCATAGTCCTGCACATCCCATCCCACCCCATCCCAGGGCTCAGCCAGACCTTGTGGCTCTCCAGTGCAGGAAGCCAGCCCCAGATGCATCCCCAGGACCGAGGAGATGGATTTGAGCACCAAATGGGGCAGCAGCATGGATTTGAAAGGGACACAAGGCAGTGGGGGGCATCTGTTCCCCAGGGACATGTGGGTGGGTGTCTTCCACCCATCCATGCTTTTGCAGCACCCGCCAGGATGCCCTCTGCTCTCCCCTCCCTGTTGCCCAGAGCTGGCGATTGCGGTTTGGGCAGTAAATCTGAACCATCCAATCCTGTTAAATTATTTTCCAAATGACATGATTTCCCTGGTGCACATAAATGATCAATTTCATGTTTTATTCCTAGCGCTATTTTAGAAAAAAAAAAATCTCATTAAACTATCTTGATTAGAGAAAAAGGGCTGTCATCACTGGGTGGACAAATGGTGTGAGGGCACTCAGCTATTTCCCTGAACGCACAGACACCTGCAGAAGAGGCCTTCAAAGACCTGAAGGTTATTTGCCCATATTACAAATGAGGTGAAGGTTAGAAAAGGTGATTAAAAGCATCTGGAAACCAAAATGTGACAGAGTCTTGCAGTAACCTCCAAGCAGCTTGATTTATGACAGGCCGGTCCCACCCGTAACAAGATTATAGCTTCTCCACATCAGCCATTGTGATAAATACCAATTACCTACTTGAGTATTGCCATTCAAATTTGCCTAAGTAAGGAGCAGAATCATACATCTATGTTGATTACATATCAATGATGCGGTGGAAGCCTTTGCAACTTTTAGATCTGCTTAAGATATGCCGCCCTGATTTAGACAGCGATTTGCATACAATTTACCCATAAAGCTTTACTTTGAAAAGTATAATTACTTTTTTAATATTCTTCCTTCTGATTTGAATTTTAGAGAGGCCATATAATGAATTACTGCACTAATGAAGACAAACATGTGCTCGGGGTGTACAATGGGAGCATTGTTAAATAAACTTCCTGCATGCAACACATTTGTTGTGGTTAATCTTTAAATGGAGGTTCCTATTAATACCAACACTTTTCTTCCCATAATTATTTTCAGAGGGATGTAAATCCCCGCCAGTGCTGCTCCAACGGTTTCACCTGCAGGAGCAGGCACTGCAGGGAGGCAGGAGGGCTCCCGTCTCGCTGGCTTGACCATGTAAGGGACCTGGGCACACCTTGGCCTGGTAGCCAGGCTGCAGCAGGCAGGGGTGGCTTTTGTCACACAGAATAGAGACAGCACGAGAGGCATCTGCATTGGACCTAAGCATCAGGAGAGCTGGCCTCTGCCGTCCTGTTG
Source organism: Ibidorhyncha struthersii (assembly GCA_013398815.1). Taxonomy (NCBI): domain Eukaryota; kingdom Metazoa; phylum Chordata; class Aves; order Charadriiformes; family Charadriidae; genus Ibidorhyncha; species Ibidorhyncha struthersii. The sequence continues at coordinate 52,815 of VZSZ01009689.1, read as the reverse complement.
TGTTTAATGCAGAGCAGTGGATCCTTGGAGATCTTCCTCCTTTGCTTTTCTTGTTATTCTTCCTTCCCCCTAATCTGAGGATCTCCCAAATCTTTTTTTGTACTCAGCATCACCAGGATTTCAGATGGCTAAAACCCTCTGGGATGTAGATATGGTCCGAGGGAGGCTTGGTTGGCAGAATGGTCAGATTTGGACAGAAAGCAAAATGCATCCTGGGCTGCATCCCCAGCAGCGTGGCCAGCAGGGCAAGGGGAGGATTCTGCCCCTCTGCTCCACTCTGGGGAGACACCCCTGCAGTGCTGCCTCCAGCTCGGGGGGTCCCAGCGAAAGAAGGACATGGACCCGGTGGAGCAGGGCCAGAGGAGGCCACAAAAATGATCAGGGGGATGGAACACCTCTGCTGTGAGGACAGGCTGAGAGAGTTGGAGGTGTTCAGCCTGGAGAAGAGAAGGGAGATCTTAGAGCCCCTTCCAGTCCCTAAAGGGGCTCCAGGAAAGCTGGGGAGGGACTCTTGATCAGGGAGGGGAGCCATAGGATGAGGGGGAATGGTTTTAAACTGGAAGAGGGGAGATTTAGATTAGATATTAGGCAAAAATTCTTTCCTGTGAAGGTGGTGAGCTCCTGGCGCAGGTTGCCCTGAGAAGCTGTGGCTGCCCCATCCCTGGAGGTGTTCAAGGCCAGGTTGGACGGGGCTTGGAGCAACCTGGTCTGGTGGGAGGTGTCCCTGCCCATGGCAGGGGGGTTGGAACTGGATGGCCTTTAAAGGTCACTTCCAACCCAGACCATTCTATGATTCTATGACTAAAGAGCTTGGACATTTCTGTTGCTGTTAGGAAACAGCAAGCAGTGATCTCCAGAGAAAGAGCTTGCCGGGAGCAGTGGAGGGATCTGTTGATAGGAAGGGAGGTCTATCAGGCCCAAGGAGGGATTCTTTCACACTAGGACTGGTACCCTGGTCCAGGGGCATGCTCTGGGGTTTCTTTTCTAAAAGCAAACCCAAATTTCCTTTGCTGTTCACATGCATGCACGTGGTGATGCTGAGCAAATAACAGGGCTGGCTGTAAGGGTGGGTGACTTGAGGGTGGTGGAGCACTGGAACAGGCTGCCCAGAGAGGTTGTGGAGTCTCCCACTCTGGAGACATTCAAAACCCGCCTGGACGCTGTCCTGTGCAACCCGTTGTAGGTGACCCTGCTCTGGCGGGGGGGGGTGGTGGACTAGATGATCTCCAGAGGTCCCTTCCAACCCTGACGATTCTGTGATTCTGTGATTCTGTGATTCTGTGACTTGATGGAATCTGGGGACGGTGGAGCAGTGGGTTTGAGCATGGGGGCTTGATGCTGGGACCTTTGAAATACCAGTCCTGGACACCATCCTGGTGTCCTCTAAGACCCTGGGCTGGTTGTTTAACCCCTTCTCATTAGTGCTCCCATTGCTGACCTTGCCATTTTGCTGAGCATTAGGGTCTTCAGATAGTTTAGAGAAGGGTTGTTCTTCCCTATGGCATAGGGAGGGAGAAGGATTTGGGTTTCAGGTTAGTGGGTCTTGGTAGCCCAGTTTCCCCGTGCCTTCCCATAGATGTGACTCATCCTGTGGCCACACACACGCAAGCACACCCGGTGCACCCATGCACAGAGCTGGGTGCTGCCTCCACCACCCAGTGGGGATGAGGTTCCCGACCTGGTGTCTGCAAAATCCTGCTGGCACGGCCACTCCTTTTGTGAGAAGGAGAGAGCTCCAAGGGAGGAGCAGATCGCAGGAATAGGGGCTCTGTCTGGCAGCAGGGCAAGCGGAGATCAGCTGTGTTGCCCCGTGGGGTCGTGGAGGCATGTTCCCCCTTCCCTGCCTGACGGGTGCAGGGCACGGCTGCCAGCCAGCCCCCCTAATACCCTCTCCTCGTCTTGCCAAATGTTAATGCTGATGGTTGACAGCCTTACTTAAAGGTGCCTCAAGGTACCTGGGCCTGGAGATTCATGAAGATGGAGATGCCACCTCTCTGGGAAATGTTTGCGAGTGGCTTTCCATCCATGCTCCAGATACCAAGCATGACCTCTCACTTGAGCCCATCTGGCTCCATCTTCCAGCCAGCGCCCCTGGGTGGAACTCCCTCACCCAGGGTGATGCCCCGGTACCTGAGATCCTGCTGGGACAGTGTCCACACACATATAAAGTCTTCTGCTCTCTGATCACTTCTGGTTCCTTCCTCCTTCTCTTCATTTTCCTGGAAGCTCTGAGTGCAGGACAGCAGAGAGACCTGCCCCCTCACTGCTGATGCTTGCATATGCTGCTCCCTGGGGAAAGAAGCTGCCCCTTTCTCTGCCTCCCTGCTTTGCACAGACACTTCCCAGGGATGCCGGTGGCTCTGGTCTGCAGACAACTTGTGCCAGTGGTTCTCCAGCTTTCTCCACTTGTGGGTCCCTCGTATCATGACATTTAGCTCCTGGTCCTGAGCTCCCCCTAACTCTCCTGTTCAGGACTCTTGGATGCAGACAGACACCCCCAGGCTCTGTGGTCAGAAGCCTGACTCGCTGTACCTCAGGTTGATGGGTCCATTTGTCCCAGCACTTCTCCATCCAGGTTGTTACCCTGCTCTTGCTTACCCTGGGAGCTGATGCACGTCTTTATAGCCTCCAGACCCTCCCATGGCCCACACTGCCAGGTCTGACCCCAGGCTCAGTCCACAGCCCTGCTCCAAGGTGTACTGCTTTGCATCTATTAAAACATACTTTGTTGGAATGGGCCCAGCGAGGGAAGTGATCCAGCTCCATGTGACTGCCTCATTATTCACCACTCTGCCAATCTTTATGTCATTTACAAATTTTATCCAGAGAGATTCAGTATTTACTGCCAAGTTATTGATGGGATGGTGAATAGCATCTGGCCAAATGCTGACACCCCTTTGGCACTCAGATGATGTGACCAGCCTGAGCCTGGGATCATTTCATAGCTTGTGTGCTGATCTCCTCACTGACCTTCAGGATGTCACTTAGCTCCATATCTGCAAAGGTATTTAAACACATAAAGCTCCACACCAGTGACAGTAAGCACTAAGCTTTTCATGCACCTGATTTCCCAGGATTGTGTGTGTCCTGGGTGCTGCAGCAAGGTCCACTGGGAAGCACCAATACCTCCACAGGAGCCGCTTAAGAGCCATCAGGTCCCACTTTTTCTTCCCCCAGATGAGACACAGTCCTCTCCAAATACGTAGTTTTCTGTTCCTGAGAGGAAGAAAAGGCCCAGTTCCTGCCTCAGGGGAGCTGCCAGGACACCCCTGTGAAAGGGGTGTGTGTGTGTGTGTGTGTGTGAGGTGGGCAGTGTGCTGGCCATGGGGCAGCATCACACAGCAGGGCAGAGAGATGCTTGGGGAAGTTGCGACCATGCGACCATGTGGGTAACAGCACAGCCGCTGCCTGTGCGTTCAGCCAGCTCTGCACCGTGCGAGAGCATTTTCTGAACACAGGTCACCCAAGGTACTGTCTTTCCCCAGCTCATCTCAATCTGTCTCCATGTGGAGTCTTTCTAAGAGGCCCACAGAGGCAGCAGGAGGCTACCTGAGGAGCTCACCTGCTCACTGCAGAGCCACGGTGATGTTCACCCTGGTCGCTACCTGCACTGTCATATGCTCCAGCACAACTATTCCCCTGGCACTGGGGCTGTGCCCCGATCCCTACCAGCAGCTCCCAGTGCCCTTGTGCTCTGCCCCCGAGAGCAGCATCCTGCAGCAGCGGCAGGGAGGCAGGGCTGTGTGCCAGAGGGTGTCTGGCAGGGCAATCAGCTGTCCAGAGTGCGGGGCTGGTTAACGAACGATGTGAAAGCATCAGCCCAGGGATCGCACAGCCCTTCCCAGTGCTGCCGGAGGAGAGGAGGGGCAGAGGAGGATCAGGCCAGATAATGACCTTGCCCAGCTTGTTAACCTTCATCTCTCCCTGTAACATACTTGGCTGCTTGAGTCTTTTTTGTAATTAAAGCATAGTGTTGTTTAACAATTAACAGGTCCAAAGGAAGTGCTTTCCAGCATGAACTTACATGGAGCTGCTGAAACTGTCCAAGGCTTGTTGAAGCAAGAGCTGTCCTTGAGAAGCAGAGCCAGGCCATGTCACCTCCCCATCTGCAGCCCCTGCCAGCTCCTCCTGTGTCACCAGTGGCTGTGGGCGCTGGGTTGGAGGGGTTGGAGCCTGGCAGGGCAGCAGGAGTCACTCCAATCTCCGCAAAATGTATTTGTGCCTCTGCCAGACCATTGGGATCTGGTGTGAATACGCAGCTCTGGTCTGCCAGGGAGAGACACAGTGAGACGGAGCTGGCTGAAGCCTCCTCTGGAGGAAGCTGAAACCAGATGTACTCCAATAGGACATAAGGACACAATATTCCACAGTGTGGGGACTGAGCAGCCAAGCATGCTGCCTGGGCAGTGCTGCATCCCACATCCCTGCTGCCTCCTGGTCCAAATCTGAGGGATGCCCGGGGAACATGTCAACCCATAAGAGGAGACCACAGCTGATGGCTGGGTGTGTGGTGATCAGACCAGGTGCTCCTGTGCTTGCTCCCGGCCCTGTGCTCAGTTGTCTCCAGACCAAAGATCTTTGGAGAACTGCAGCCCCATGGCTGCCCCGGTTGCCTGGTGAAGATGCAATGACTCCAGCAATTTGGTATGGTCTGCATTACCTTTCCAGGGTACTCATTACAGGAGAACCCCAGCTGTGGGTTTTGTGTGACCAAGCATGAGTGTCTGCAGATTAAATTCCTCCACAGGACATGGCCACTCTGGGGACTTGTCCTGGACCCGGTGGAGTCCAGCTCTCCTGAGCCTGTTAGCATGTGCTCTGGAGGTGTGCTGAGTTGCAGTTGGCATCTGCATCTCTGCGGGATAATGGACTCTGCTGGAGGGCACTGGGAGGCTGACCCCGATGGAGATGCCAGTAGGCAGATGCCCACCTTCAGCCAGCCAGACCCTCCTGAAGACCCTGTGGGCAGTTCCCAGCAGAGAGCTCTTGAGCAGGGTGATTTCCCAGTGCCCAGGGGTCTGCACCAAAGCCAGGCTTTGCTGGAACCAGGACAGCCAGGGAGGCCGGCACTCTGTGCGGAGAGGACTGCTGTTTTATGGAGGGTAGAGACAAGTGCACATGAAGAAGTTCCAACAGTCCTCATGCCTCACTGATGAGCAAGCAGAACAGCACCAGGCCTGGGATGCTTTTTGCTGTGGTTTGTGGCACGCATGATGTGCACGCTGATCCGTGCAGCGAGCCTGAGGGAGCAGCTCAGTGAGGGTTAACCTGGGAATCAGCCAGGCAGCTGCCAAGGCACTATAGATTTTGGAGCAGTAACTCTTTGGCTGGAGAGTGAAAAGGGGACAGCTAATGAGGCTCATGAGATCTGTTAATACTTAACCTAATGCAACACCTACCAGACCTGCCGATAAATCAGAAACGAGCCCCGGCACGTCGCTCCGGTGGTCACCTGCTCTTGCCAGCAAAGCCCCAGCACCTGAGGGGGGGTGTCCCCTCTCACCAGAACAGGGCCTGAGTTTCCCTTCACTTCTCTCCTTTCCCAGGAGCCTGGTGAAGACCAGCATGGCCAGACCCCTGTCGTTGGAACAAAATGCTTCAGAGATGTCTGGAGGGCGGCCAGAAACATCAGCTCAGAGGGATCACGGGCTCAGCTGGAAAGGTCATGAGCCTGTGGAAGTTCAGCCTAATGGTCTGAGGGTGGTGGGTATGGGGGGGTGCAACTTGACATTCAGGTTTTTAAAACCTCTCTAGGAAAATCTAGCTTTGGTTTAATCAGCACTGATTAGCCTCTGCAGCTGGAGCGGGGAGAGGCGGCTGTCCGCAGCACTGCACATGCCAAGGGCTTGATTTCCAGCACTTGCTCTGACCCTCAAGCTGCTCAGAGACATCCATACTTCTGCTTATTGCCACAGTTCATTTCTCATGCAAAAATCATGACTAAACAACAGCATCAGAGCCCTCCTGGTGGGACCACATTACAAGGTGGTGGGTAAAGAGGTGTCCTGTACCATGAGAAATACCAAGAATGCTCCTCTCTGGGAGGTGTAAGACATTTGAACTGCAAAGTTAGCTCCCAATCCAAACTTTTCTGATGTCTCTGTAACAGCAGAAACCAAACTGAGCTTGTTAAACTACATTAGGGGTCATTCAGTGGTAAAGGAGAGGAAAACAATTATCTGCTATCCTGTTGTGGACACATTTCTGGCCTCATGGTCTGACGTGCATGTAGAGCTGGGAAGAGGTCAGACACTTTATTTGCTGGTACTGTTCCCACGACAGACATCACTGTTATAGAAGGGCACCTAAAAACAGATCCCAGGAAATGCCAGAACATGTCTGCTTCCAGTGTCTTCTAAAGTCTGCGTTGGGTGCTTGAGGCTGAGTGAAAATGGCACAGCTGGATGGATTCCTGGGCAGAAGATGTGGTACCACCTTGGCAGGATGCGAGTGGTTCCCATGGGCCTGGCTATGTCTGCTTCTTGCCATGCGTCTGCATCTGGCACCTCTGTTCTTGTTCTTGTTTGTAGTGCTCATGGAACAAGTTGGGATCAGCTGGTGCAACCCAAAAAACTCACAGGCCTTGGGATCTGGTCTGGACACCTTCAGACATCTGAGGAGGTGGCTCCAGTGAGGGTCTCTGATATTTGCTGTGATTAGAGATAAGTGAAAAATCACACATTGGTTCAGCAAAAATGATACTAAATCTGTGTCTCTTAAAAGAAAGCTAGAGTTTCAGAATGATCTCAGTTTTAATGACTTAAAAAATTCCATTGGTTTTATCTCCTGCTTCACTAAAAAGGCAAATGGGATAAGAAGGGAAAGGAGACAAGAAAACAGAAAAGAAAGGGACAGACAAAACCCCAGTTCTGGAAACTCCTGTGTTTTGATAGGAGCACCAGGATATCTGGAATAAACTAGAAAAATTATTTCAGGGAAGAGTCTATGAATAGCACATTTCTGCTAGTCCTCGTAATACCACTCCCGTGCTCCTCAGGAGGGTCTTGTGGGCAGCACCTGCCCCTGCTGACAGCTGATGGTTGGGGTTGTACTGGGTTCTGCCATTAGTACTTCCCTGCCAACCCACTTGTCTGTTCATCATCTGGGTGTGAGTCCGAGCTGATACACCAAGAAGGAATTATTGAGCTGAGCCTCTGAAATCATGGATGCTCGCCTGCTGTCCTCAACGCCTCGAGAAATCCACAGTGAGCAAACTCTGAGAGAGAATTACATTTCTGCTTGATGTGTTGCCAATCACCGCCATTTCACGGAATTTGAGTCATGTTCCTCTAACAAGAAGCAATTTTCTCTGTTAAATCCAGCAGTTCTGTGCTAACCTTGGATCAAAGATGCTCTGAGACTTTGTGGGTTTCCCTGGTGTTTCTATGCTCTGTTCCTGACTTTGGCTACAGAGGTCACACATTGGTGGGGGTTGATCTTTGCTGTCAATAATCTTGTCTGGCCAATGTGGGACAGCATAGGCTGTCTGATCCCAGATAGTGCACGGCTGTGGATGAGGTTTAACGGCTCCGGTGCCATAAGGTAAGTTTTGAAACATAAAGTCTTGGCATTTCTTTAATCTAGTACGTTTGCATGATCTTTTGTACTTGGTCTTTCCTGAACTGGGAAGACATTTTGCAGTGAGTGTTTTCTTCAAAATGATCAAATTCTGTTTTGGGATGTTGTCATGATACGTACCCCAGATGCCTCGGTCTGCCGTTCTGCTTTGTCACTCTCTTTCAGGGACTCTTGAAAGGCCATTGCTGAAGCAGCTCTCCACTAGCCACTATTTTGCATTCAGCCAGCATTTTTTTTCAATATCATGACTGCTGCATGCTGCCTAACAGGTGCTCTGGACAGTGATTTGGATGATAGCTTCCAAACAAGGAAAAACATAAATTGGCCTCCCCCCAGAATCATGAGACTAGCTCAAAAATCAGAAGATTTGAGAAGAATTGTTGGAGTGCATCCTGCCTTCTCGGGATGCTTTCATCATCCCATTTGCAAGCAGTGTCTGCCATCGTGTGCCCTAGAAACTTGCACATTTGAAAGAGAGCCAAGACTGCTTTGCTTACACGATGGCAAGACTGGAGGCTACGTGAACATAGCATCAAACATCACAGGATGTACATTGAGATCACGAGATCTGGTCACTCTGCAAAGACTTAGGGCTTATCATTGTCTTCCCCAGCCTTCGACTATCAGCAGAGCATCCCCATGGGATGGTCTCTTTCTCCCACCAGGGCATTGCCTTGAGCTTCCATCTGCTCCTTGGAGGAGCACACAGGAGGAGGATGGCCATGAGCAGGACTCTGCTGACTTTGAGCCACCAGGGATGGGTGATCCTTTGCTAATCTTCCAGGCACAAGGTGACACAAGGTTTATTTCATAGTTGTCAGGTGCCAACTCTCCTCCTGGGACTGGAGTGGCCTCCTGTCTTGGCAGGGAGGCAGGTCTAACCAGGCTCAAGGGAGACTGGCTGAAAGAGCAAGGGACCATGACCGAGGGCCTGCCAGTACATTTCCCTGGTGGTTTTCTATCTGGGACAAGTCAGAAAGCAAAATAAAAAGAAAGCATGCAGTCAGCCAACCCACTTAACTGCAGTTTTCCTCCATCAGGATCTATTTAGTTTTATTCAACCTGACATCACTCAGAGAGAAGAAGAAATTCTGGGAGCCTAAAGCCGGAGGGAGACCACACAGTGTGTGCTGGCCATACTGGGGGATCTTGTTTCCCTTATTGCATCTGACACTAGGCAAGAGGAGCCAGGGTCTGCGGCTGTGGGTGTGAGGAGGCTTTCCAGGGATGGAAGCAGCCGCCCCCACTGCATACTGGCTGTGCAGACATCAGGAGCCTCATTTACTGACCTGATCTCAGATCCCCAGAGCCTGGTGGACTCTGCACTGCCCTAGACGCCAAGCCCCTGGGTCTCCATCATGGAAGAGCAGGTGGCTTCGGGCAAGATGCTCCAGCTGCAGTTTGGGGAGGACAAGGTTAAGCTGACATACTGGAATCCACAGCTGAGTGTTGTGAGCAGAAGCACATCTGTACCACTGCTTTCCAGGAAAGCCTCTTTTCAGCCCAAATTGAGAGGGTTTAACAGTCTGTAAAACAGAGAAGGAGAAGGAACAGACCTGCTGGGACTCCATTCCCTGTAGCACACCCCTTAGCTGGGGGATTTGTCATGCATCAATGCATGGAGGATGTAATGGGATATGGGGCAGGGGGCTCCAGAGGGGAAGCCCTGAAGGCTGACATGCCATGGGAGGTAGGCAGTTTGCAGCCTTTGGCCAGCACTACACAGAGGTTGCAATGTTCCCATCAGATGCCAGCATTTTGGGTACAGCTCCTGCCAAGCCTGACAGCAAGTCCTCCCACTGACACAGCACTGATCCAGGAGAAGGTGCCTAACAGGGTGGGAGAAGTGATAGCACTGTCAAAATGATGTGGTGAAGCGCACATGTCAATTTAAGGCTCCAAAGAAATGATGCCAGAAGCTGTTCCTTGGCCCATCCTGCCCCGCTACCAGCCATTTCTGACCATGCTGTAGCCAGGGGTTAAGCAGGAACTATGTAGGAAACACACTGCCTCATGCAAGGACTGCTCTCTTTGCCTTGGTCTGGAGCAACAAGCAGCAGGACGCCTACACTGTGTGTGTCAGCACGACTCTGCAGGACAACCAGCTGGCTGAAAACATCTGTCTGAATTGCTGATGCCAAGCTATCCCAGACAGGACAGTCCTGGGGGAGCTCATCATACTTCTGGCAGAAGCACAGCCCTGTAACATAGATTACTTCCTCAGATCAGTTTCTCCAGGTATTCCCATCCTCGCTTGGGTGAAGTCTGCATCTTTCCCAGGCTGCACCTTCCCAGAGGGACATCGAGGACCCTGAGCCTGAGCTGACTCTCCAAGAGCTGTCGGAGCCCCTGGACCTGCCCATATGGGCTGTTCACAGCTCCTTCCCTGCTGGCTGCACAGACCCCATTTGCCCAGCTCTCCTTGCTGAGCAGTTTCGTTACAGCAGCATCACCCCTGGCTGACTCTGCAATGGGACCTCGCACCCTCCACCACCCAAAACACTGCTGCATCAATTGTCCACCCGGTTGGTGCTCTTCCTGCATCACACCTCTCTTCTCCTGGCTTCCCTTTTGCTAGCACATCAAGCCTAGCTACTTATCTCCATTCCCAAGGCCACCCTGTTCTGTCCCTCTCTGTATTTTGCTGGAGGACTGTCTCTCTGTTTGTACCACATGGAGCACAGATCGCATCTTACCCCCACCGAGACCTCTTGCACAGAAGCACTGTGGCACAACCAGATGTCCCAGTGTTCTATCTGCATATGGCATCACTCAGGGCACCACGTCCTTATCTGTGCTGCTCCAGGTACTGTCCACCCATGGTCCAGGATGGTGCAGGGCCAGGGAGTGCTCAGAGAAGAGCAGTAGGAAGGAGTGGAGGTGTGCAAGACCTGGCTGACTGGGGAAGAATGAGTGGCTCAGCCTATTTAGTTTATCAAGGGAAGGTTAAGAGGCAACTTGATCATACTCTATAAATACTTACGGAGGGAGGAGATTTCTGATAATGGAGGGGTTTTTAATCTAGCAGATAAAAAATGTAATGAGATTCAATGGCTGGAAGCTGAAGCTAGAAAAACCTAAATTGGAAACAAGATGCATCTTTTAAACAGGGAGTATAATTAACCATTGGAGCAATTTGCCAAGAGATGTGGCGGACTCTCCATCATTTGTGGTCTTTAAATCAAGACTTTCTAAAAGAGATGCTCTCCCTCAGCCAGAAGTCACTAGGTTCAACGGTGACATTGCTGGGGGAGAAGAACAGTGCCCTGTGCTGCAGGGGCCACAGGGGGTGCCCTTGGTGTGCTGCGGTGACCCCCAAAATCCCTCCTGCCCTCTCAGGCCAGATTCTCCATGTCTCACAGCCCATGTGCTAATTTGCACAGCGGCAGCAAATTGCCAGATAAGAATGAGAGGGTGTCCCTTCTTCCCACCCTGAGCTGAGGGACAGACACAACGAGGAGACGGAGCTTGTGCCTCTCGCGTGTCTCCTATTTGTCCAGCTCGTGGATGGGTGGTGTGCCTGAGACTGGGAGAACTGGAGGCACACGTGGACAGGAGATCCAGAGCCAGGCAGCTTCCCCAGCCCTTCTTGTCCTCCCTCTGCAGAGGAGGTGCCAGAGAGGGGGGCAGGAGGGCAGCATCCCTGCTCAGACTCAACTCCCTTGCAGAAATCTGCGTGCATCCACCCACCCCGTCACTTGCCCCTTCCCTGCAAGGCAGACCCACGGGCACCCCACAGGCTCTCCACACCGCCAGCGCCGTGGGTCCTGGCCTCACCGCCTGGTGCTCGGGGCGGCTGCTCCCGGCAGCCCAGCAGCCACGCACAGTCCCTCATGGTGCTGTTACTTCCCTGCTTCTTTTTTTTCCCTCTTGGTTTCTTTCTTGATATTTTTTCCTTGCTGCCCTATTTTTTTTTTTTTCACCTATAATTTTCTCCATTGACTTTAATTAAGCTCTCCCCAGGCTTGCTCTGTAGGCAGGCTTCCCCGGGTCTAATTAGACTCTCATCATAAGTAATCTACATGGAAAGCAAACATGTGTGTGTGTGAGAGAGCCAGTGAGATTTATAGAGAGCATGCAGGGAGCAGATGGGTGCATAAAACACTACAAATAATTCTGGTGCAGATGCAGAAAATGCAGGCGCTATGGTGCGGACTGGAGTCTTCCCCACACACTCCCATAAGTCAAATCTCTGTCTCTCTCTCTCTCTCTAGGTATCACCACATTTCCCACAATAAAATCAATAGTGCAGATCAGAGTAAATCATCTTTGACTGGGGAAGCAGGACTCGTTGATAGCAGAGATTCCCAGATGAGACTTAAGGAGATGTCTCACACTGATCTGTTTCTAACCATGTACTTAAGACCCAAGGTGTATGCTGAAGTAATTATCAGAGGTAGGCTGCCCATGGTGAGAGCTTTGTGCTGTTTGCTCAGGGATGGAGAACGGTTTACGATGTGGGGCCAAGGTGCCTGGCACAGCCCCGGACCTGGCTGCGCCACACACCTCCCTGACACAGCGAGGAGAGAAAATTGTCCTAAGGGGAAAAGGGAGCTGGGAAACAGGCAGGTTTGAGACTAAGGATGGGAGATAAAAATACCCACCCACTTGTGGGGCTGGAGGTTGAGTCCCCCTGTGATGTCAATGTCTGCCTGCTGCCTGGGAGCCATGGGCAGCCCATCCTGCCCCAGCATGGGGCTGTGCTCGAGGGCAGGAGGGGTCTTGAAATCCCATTGGCAGCTTGGGGGAGGGAGTCCAGCTCCAGGCACAGCTCCATCTCTGAGGGCATCTGCTGTGTCTGGGGTGGGGAGGGGGACCAAGCACCTGCCGTGGGACTCTGAGCCCCTGTCCTTGAAGCTCCTGGGGCTTCTCTGGTGACAAGGAGGGGATCTGTACTCTGCCTACTCCCCAGCCTCAGAGGGATTTTGTGGCTGCATGGCACACCTGTACCCTCCCCCTGAGCAGCATGGGCAACCGTGTTGTGCAGGGTGGAAGCCTCCAGAGGTGCCTGAGATACTTCTCTGGTGGCTGAGTCTCCCAGGACCCTGGCACTGCCCTGGGATGTGGTTTGTGCCCCATGGCCTGGGGCCATGCAACCCTCGGATGTGCCCCATGGGCTGGATTCACGCTTTCCCCCTCTCAGTGTGACCTTCTTTTCTTTCTTAGCATCCTCATCCTCTTCATCATTGCTAAGGAATAGGACTGGCAGCTGATCATTCCCTGAAGAGTCCCACTGCTTCATCTGCTTCCCAGAGGCTGGTTGGGATTTCTCTAGTGCATCTGTCATTCGCAGTGATTGACCCAGGGGCAGAAATGTGCCTTTATAGACTTTATAGACTTTATAGTCCAGCACAGGGCAAAGACCTAGTGTGTTACACAGCAGATCACAGTTGCCCTGAGGTACTCTGCCCGGATGCAGGGTCATCTCTGCTCTTGGCGGAGGGAGACAAAAATCCCTACCGTGTGCTGTGCTGGGCGAACACTGGCCAGAAAGACATGCCCTGAATGCCTTCAAATGGGAGATAGTGGGAGAGATTGGAGATGGGCAAGTAAAAGGCATCTGCATGTGGCCATGGTGTCTGCACAGCAGCAACCTCACAGGGTTTGGACATGCTCCCATGTTTTCTTTTCCCCAAGACATTTCTGGCAGGAGCCCCAGCCCTCGTGTAGGTACAGGAGGTGCATGGTGTGAGTATGTGGTGGCTCCTGCAATGTCCCCCTGTCCCTCCCTAGCACCCTGCATAGAAGGATGTTGTGGGACTGGGTTGGCCTGAAGGATGGGCAGAGAAGGGTCTTTCCTGCTGCACTATGGAGACAGATGCCCCTCTTGGGTGGTCTCTGCTCATTGCTGGCATGTGACACTCTCACTACACAGGGAACAGGGGCACCCAAGTCCAGCCTGGGGGTTGGATGCCCAGCGTTAGGTTGTGTGTATATCCCACCTACCACTGGAGCAGAGGTTTGGGCTCATCCTGGCACTATGAACATGGATCTTGGCCACCATGTGCACAATAATGGCCTGAATTGCTGGGGACAATGACAACTTGGCCCAGCATGGAAGCACGTGGCACTGGCTCTTAGCAAGTTGTACTTAATGGGCCAGCTCTGAGAGAGGAAGAAAGGGCTGCGGGCCATAGGGCAGGGCCCGTGATTCACTGAGTTTGAAGACAGAAGAAACCATTGGGCCATTTAGATCTGGTGGTTTCAGCTTTTTTTCTAGTGTGCACCATCACTGGGCAGGTTCTGTCCAGGTAATTTAAGCCCCATTGGCAGGCTGTGGCTCTTTTTCATTGCCTTTGAGGACCTTTCTGGCTGGTCCTGCGGTGTTTACTAACATAGGCTGGAAACCGCAAGATCTGGTCTCTACCACCTCCCAGATGAGAGGATTTCCTACACTGATTTGCAGTTTGAGCCTAAAGCTTGTAACCGAAACATATTTGCAGAAGCGTCAAGGGATCCTCATCCTTCTGTAGTTAAACTCCCTTGTATCAAAACATGTGCTTTGTTTCCAGCAAAAATGGTTCTAGCTGGGTGTCTAACCTGGTATGGGCTCTGCCTCTGTATACCAGACCTGGGATTTAATACCCTTCCAATTTACAGTGTGTTTATCCTTCCCATTGAGTTGTGCTTCCCAAGTCTCCCCCCACAAGGTGTTTTTTTCCAGCCCTTGTATAATTTCTGTGGGTCTTTCCTCAGCATCTGCAAGCTTTCCTCAACCTCTAGAAAATCCAGACACCAAAACCACATCCAGCATTCCAGTATGTGCCTCAGCAACACTTTTTCATGCGGTGTATAATTAGAGTGTGAAACTCGTTGCCACAGTACGTCATGAAGACCAAAAATGTAAATGTCTGGAAAGTCAGGTTAGACAAATTCCTGGATGATAGGGCCACTGATGACTGCCACAGGACCTGCTGGACTGACCCAAATGCTACGTGCAGCTCTGGGAGTCCCTGAATCATTGACCATCAGAAGCCAGGAAAAATATCATGGGAAAGGATGGCTCAGTGCTGACCTTGCATCTCTGAGCATCTGCTGCTGACCTGGTTGGAGATGGCCCAGGTGTTCAATGGAGAATTGAACCTCCTGGTTAGAGATGGCTCAGAGACTTCAAATGGTCAAACACCAGCTTCTCCCATGCAGATGAGTCTCTTGAGCTACTCACCCCAGGCTTCTCTGCAGATATTGGAGACAAAAGGGCATTTCCAGGACATGAATTAGCTTGTCCTGAGCTACTCATGTACAACAGAGCAGACAACTCATCCCCTTTCTGCTGACCTGCAGGTGCGGGAGACATGGGCCCCAAGGAAACACCATCCTGAACCACCTTGGTGCTCCACTGCCTGCCAGAAGGGAGGATGGTAACCTTGGCTACACCACTTCTACAGGGGCCATGGTCAGCCCTGCAAGCTCCCATTGCAAATGGAAAGCACCGAGGTAGGCATGGCTCCCCATCACCTTCTCCCCTCTTGATTCCTCAATACTGTGATCATGCATGAGATGAACCCAAGCTACCTCCAGACAGCTGGGGAAAAGCAGTCAGCAGACAAGCTGGTACTGTGTATATGGACCTCCTCTGGACCCCCATGGTGTGGACGTTCTCCAGAGAGATTTTCCAGTTGTTTCTAGAGTCTGGAGCCACCAAATACAGTATTGAGCCCCTGTTTGAACGTACCTTGTGGACGAATGGGAGGAACTGGAGGAGACACGCATCCACAAGGTAGTTCAGCCTTTCAGACACTAGTTTCAGTGAGTAACTCACCACAGCTGCATGTCTCTCCAGCAACTGTTGAACCTCATCTGTGCTTTTCTGATGAGGATTGGGGCCAGGCAGATTCTGAGCTCTGGACCTGCCCAATACGATGTACCTCATTTCTCTGGTCACAAAATGATTTAGCATCAACACTGGCGGGCTGCAGAAACCCTCAACCAGCTCTTTTCAGGCTCTTGACATGTGAAATTAGACTGATTATTGAGATTACTATTATTTTTAGGGTGATTTGAAAATGTTTGTCCCATGTAGATGTTGTTTGACATTCTCCTTAGATACAAAGAGGCTGAAGAGCACTTGATTGTCCTTGTGTGTTGCAAGTGTTTCCTTCCAAATATACAGAACAGAAATACTCATTGATCACGTCTGCCTCTCCTCCCTTGTTATGAGCAATTTTGCCATCTCTACGTGGTAGCACCCTTTGCCATTACTGGGGTTTATTTTATTCCTAATATACTTCTAAAACCTCTTCACCTTGCCAGCCCAGGAGCTTGTCCCAATACTTTTGCCACTTGTGACTTGAGGATGGTCACTCTCTGGCCAGGGGAGCAGGCGTGGAGAGGTGCGAGTGGCCGGGGAGAGGGATGAGAGGATGGGATGAGTGCCGGAAGGGTAGGGGAAAGATCAGAGCTACGACCACACCTCTGAGCTCCTCCTGGAGGGCGCATGAGTCAGCTGTGGTGTGGGTGCTGTAAAACCCGAAGCTGGCTCTGGTGGCACTGGTGGCACCAAATCCAGAGAGGAGGCTGGTGGGGTGTCGGGGCTGCGCTGGTGTGGTCACCCACCCAGCTTCTGCTAAGGATATCTCAGGGCAGCAGAGTGCTGCAGGGCAGGGTTTCACCACTGCTGCTCAGGGGGCACAGCTGAAGCATCCCCACATCACAGCCCCTGTCACCCTTCTCCTTCTCCCTTGGTGGCAACCGTAAGCTGGGGGTTCCCATTTGCTGTCCTTGGAGGAGGTTTGGCTACCAGGTTGGAGGGCAGGGAAACTCCATCCCTCTCCAGCATATAGTCTGTCCGCTCTGGGATATATAGAATCATAGAATCACAGAATTGTCTAGGTTGGAAGGGACCTTGAAGATCAAGTCCAACCATTGGCCCAGCACTGCCAAGTGCAGCACTAAACCATGTCCCTCAGCACAATGTCTATCCATCTTTTAAATACTTCCAGGGATGGCGACTCCACCACTGCCCTGGGCAGCCTGTTCCAATGCATAACAACCATCCCCTCCCTACGAACTGCCTCCACTCTGGGTATTACCATCCCCCCCTCAGACAGTTCTGGCCCCATGCTCCTTCAGGGACTTTAAACAGGAAACATGGAGGGAGGGAGACACATCTGTCTGCCAATTCCTAGCTAAGCCATGGTGGGGTCAATGTCCCAGTCAGGTCCTGCTGATGTGCAGCATCACAGGCCTTTGTGGTGCCCTGGAGAAGGGGAAGGAGCTCCTGACCCAGACCTGCCTGGGGTCTGTCAGGCATCTCCATGCTCCTCACACATGAAATGGGGGATGGTGCTCTCCCGGTGCCAGAGTGCACCCCTAATCCCGTTTATGAGGCTCTGGGTGTGTGGCCAGGAGCAGAAATGGTCAGGTTTCCTGCACCAAGCAATCTGCAGGCTGCTGGTCCCCTGCTTGTGGCGGCCCCACCATATTGCAAGGTGGACAAAGATTTGCAGATAAAGGTGTTGACGATGAATTGATGAACCTGCCATGAATGTCCCACCATCGCAGGAGAACCGTGTTGTTCCCAGCAGAGCTGAGGTCAGGGCAGGCTGTGCACACACTGGGAGGAGATGTGCCCACAGCTGACTTTGCGATGACTGTCCCTGCTCCTGTCTTGCCATGTCAGGATCTCCAGAGGATGTTCTCCACCTCCTCCAGGGCACAAGTTGCAGCAGGGCACTTGTGTATGAACTTGTCTGAGCTTGCAAACGGCTGCTGATATAGCTCGTGCTTTGGGAACATTAGTACATGTACATCCAGGAGAAGAGGGATTTGCCCCTGGGGTGGGACATTATCCAGGCAATGACAAAGTTCAATGGCTGAGCAGTGAGACCTCTGCCAAAAGCCTGTGATCCCCTAGTGCAAGAGCTGCAGAGACCGTTTCCATGTGTAATAGATTCTCAGTGTCATTCTGGGTGGAAAGATCCAGAATTTGGCTGCACTTCAACAAATCATTTTGGCTGAAAGCAAAATGGGGCATGGGGAGGAAAATGTAAGATTTCTGTTTTACATCTGCAGAAGACCTGTTCTTTTAAAACTGACCATGTTAACGGGGTGAAAGGAAATCCAAGAGGAGAAAAAATACAAACCCCCAAATCCACTTTATGTGGAGTGGAATAAGTTATTTCAGGTGAACTCAGAACGTTTCATTGTATCATTGCCATGGAAAAAAAAAAGAGGAAGTTTCTCGTTTGATTTAGAACTAACCATTTATCTTTAGTTCTGCCTTTTGGTCCCCAAATGAAATGTCACAGGGCTCTGTCTTACCCTGTGATGACTTTCTGCAGGAGCCTAAGATATCCCGAATTGCTGGTGTTACCTCTGTGGGGAGCGAAATTCCCACCTGGAGCATCTCCCGGCTCTCAGCCTTCTCCACCTCCCTCCCCTGGTGCACAACAACCCCTGCCTGGTCCACACACCGACAGAGAAGGACGTAGGGTGGAGGACACAACCCCAAAGCCTCTCGTGTCGCCCGTACCCAGGTCCGGCTGCAGGGTCCATCCATCCCAACTGTGCCAACCTCCACTGTGTCAGTCTGATAAACCACACATGGAATATTTGTTTCAGATATTTAAATACATCTCAGGGTTCAGATCACAGCTTCTCAACAGCAGTTAAATAAGTAACACATTCATATTTTGTAAACTGTTTCTCACAGCTTGTTTATTTAGGGTTATAACTCGATTTGGGCTCCTTATGGAAGTGTGACTCATTGTTTAATGTGTCAGCTCATTAGCAATACTTGTTTTTGCCTTATATTTCTGTGCTACCACTAATTGCTGAGCCCACTGTGAGCTTCAGCTTCCAATGACACTGTGGAAAATGCAAGAAAATAGATCAGTTACTAGATAAAAGGCAACAGAAATAAACAAACTCATGAACCTGCAGAGGAAGCTTTTTAGCTGCTGTGATTTTACTCCAACGAGAGACTTTCCTTGCTTGGGAAATTGATGTCACCAGCTCCTGGGTTCTTCTGTCAGGAGGATTTGAGCAAGACCAAGCTAAGGAACACCACGTTTAAGAACATGCATCAGGGCCACTTCTTCACCCCAGCACAAGTGGGCTGAACACCCGCAGCTCAAGAACCATCAGCCTGCCCTCACTGAGGAGCTGGAGGGGCTCAGTGCCTTGGTCCCCTGGGAAAGGCGAAATCCGTGGGCAGGAGTTTGGGCACTGTCTTTGTGCAATTTATATCTCTGATACGCAGTCCCCAAGGGCTGAGAGAGAAGTGGTGAAAGCAACATCTACCTTCCCTTTGGCAAGAAGAGAGTGGCCCAAGAAATGTCTATCAATGACTTGTGCTGATAACAAACTAACCCGACCAAAGCATCGTCTCCAGAGAGGCTGCAGGCAAAGCTGGAGCAGCTTCAGCCTCCCTGCAGCCCGACTGCTGAAAAAGACATCTCAGCAGGAGGGTGGCTCCTCCAGGGCTGCATGGACAGGCTCAGCATCTCCTCCTCCTCCGTCCCGATCCCTCTGCGCTGAAGCAGTTTGTAGGAAAAGTGTACCGGCCACAGGAGGGGTGGTTTCCACATCACACTCTCCTGCTCACAGCATGCCACGTCTTCAGTAATTGACAGCTGGAGATGGAAGAGCCCATTTTTGTCATTTAGATTTCATGGGCTCTCTGGAACAAGCCTTGAAAATCCTGATGTTCATGGTCACGCTGTCTCTGGCAAACCAAATGTTCTGGACACATGAAAATCAACCTTCCTTGCGTGCTCCCCTGCTTGCTCGCTTGCTTCCTTTTCTCTACATCACTCGAGCAAGATTTTTTTCTGCTTTGCTGGCACTAGCTTCTTTCTAAGAAGAAAACTGCTGCTAGTCTCCTACATAGTTTTACGAGTTTTGATGAAGTATTTAAAGGAACAACAGCCACTGAATGAAAAGCATTTTATGGGAGAGAGAAGGAGGGAAAAATCCTACAAAACTGGAGGGGTCAGTGATGATGACAAAGAAAGGGGAAAAAAGCCAGACTTGTCTGATTAATGCGTTTAACTTTTTCCTCTTTGCAGAGCCTCCAGGGAGTGTTGCTAGGAAGGGGTTGCTGGAAGGGGCTGGCCGGGTCCATGAAAGGAGTCAGGCTGGAAGTGATGCTTTCTGGTCCATCCTCCCACTCCATCCTCTGGCCCCAGCATCTCTCCTCCCTGCCAGGAGGATGGAGCCCTCTCAGGCAGCTTCTTCCCCGCTGCCCACAACAAAGCAGAGCTGCTCACACTGCTGGTCTCTTCCCTGCCAGGCGCCAGTGGCCTCGGTGTGTGGCACTGGGGAGCCTCAGGTCCAGGCTTGCCCTGGGTTGCTGTAACGTGGTAGCAGGCGGAGGAGGCACCAGCACAACGTGACTGGCCCCAAGAGCAGCATTTCAATTAATAACAGGAAGGCCGGGGAAGGCTAAGTAAATTCAGGCTTTCCAAAGAAGGCTGCAGGAGCCAAACCTCCAGAGTTGTGTTTCTGGCCAGAAGTGCTGCAGGTTTGGAAAATATCTCCATTGGAGTTGGGGAACATCCAGCCTGGGTATGGTTTGGGTCTGTTTTCAGCATTGGTAAGAGGTGGTCCTGGTGGAATCAGTTAAAGATCAGACCCTCTCCTCCCAAAGCACTGTGCCCAAAATTGAGGACCCCCCACCCAAGCAGCACACTGCTTGTGTTCAGTCCTTTTCTGCTCGGTTTTCCAAGGAGGCTTTTGGGATATGCCAGGGCTGCATGGGGTCTTTCAACACCACTGAAAAAATGAGCTTTTGACTACAGCTGGAAAGCTATCTGCCATCCTCCCGCAGTGAAATCCAGCACACAGGCTAAAATCTGACTGCCCAGCTGCAGGGAACCATTGCAAGATGCCCGGTGCCCCTCTAGCTCTGCAGGAGGGCCACCCAATCCACCGCCCCCAGCCCAGCCGGGGCCCAAGACACACTACCTCTGTCTCTGCTCAGAATACCAGAGAGAAAGAAAAATTCATTGCCTGCTAGATGTAACAGGGCAGAATTGCATTTTCCAGCTCTGAGGAGGGCTTTGCAAACAATGGAGATTAAAAAATAAATAAAAGCTATAAAAAGTGCTTGACAATGTCCTTTTAAATTATTTTTTTTTTCTGAAAATATGCAATAAATCCCATGCAAGAGTCATAAAAGTACCTGAAATGCTCTTAGAAAGATATATGGGCATCTTACCACTATTCTCAATAAAGTGAATATGCTGCTTCCAAGATAATTTCTCATCACCCATACTTCAGATTCCTGAACTCCTTTCAGTCAGCCTATCCCAAGAAATACTGTAACGTCAGGCTATCTGAATTACATCTTCTTAGAAATAACCGTTGTGTCTGATTTATACGTGCTATCTGGGATCTTTCTTCTTCGTCCACTTTGCTGAATCCAGTGCTTTTTATCTTTGACCAAGTGCCAATGAACTGTCCCTGTAACTTTTCCAGGGAGTTTTGTCGTCCAAAAATAATCTAATCATTACCTCAAAGTAGTTTGGAAACTCTGCTTTTGAGATGATTGCTCCTGATATGGAGAAGTAACAAGTTTCTAACACCTGCACATGAGATGTTATTTGTCAAGGGAGATGCCCAGGAGAAGGTGAGGGACAACCTCTCTCTGTCTTGCTATGAAAATGAAAGACAAATGTCTTTACTAGATGGGTCCAATCACACGTACAAAAAGGGATCCTGTTCCCTTCCTGGACTCAGTCCAGCCAGGATCTTCATGGCTTTGCATCGACTGCTGGCACTGTTTCTAACTGGTGCTGCATGGCTGATGGCAGGAGGTCGTGGTTTTGTTTCACGAACACCTTCCACACTGCTGAAGCAGAACCTTTGTGGGCTGCCCACTGGGAAAGGGTGGGGAACGGGCTCATGCCCTCCTTACCCCACCGTGTCTTCTCCATCACTCGCAGCATTCCTCCTAAAATCACCATCCTGGGCAAATCAATGCAGCTTCTGGCACCTTCAGAGACATCTGCCAGAACCTGGCAGCACCAAGCTCACTCAGGGGTGAAATGTTTTGAAGGAAAACCCACAGCACTGGGGAAGAAAAACCTCCAGTGTCTGTGTTTTATGTTCTTTCCCCAGCAGGAAGACAATCTTTTAATTCTTTGTTTAAAACAGCCATGACCTGGAAGAGATTTGGGCTGTTCATCCTCCTTTCCACCTTCTCCATTTCTTTCATTTTGCCACTACTAATCCCAAAAGAATGATACCCAGATTTATTATAGACCAGATTTATTTTAGTTTTTCACCTTCTTTCTTTACCCACAGCCCTTTTTGCCACTTTTCTGATGTGAAGAAATTTGCAAAATTAGGCATTATTAAGGGGAAAATTACAAAAAAAACAACCAACCCAAGGAACAAGGCCGATGCCCTTCATCCTGTGGTAACCAGGGTCTGACAAAAGGACGTGGAAAATTGCAACCTGCTAAACCCCCCTGAAAATGGGGGAAAAAAAAGGCAAATTATAATTTCAACAACAAATGGAAAATTAAAGAAAATCCCATCCATGGGGTTTTTGGTAAAATGATGGATTTTTGATAAAAGGTAATTGTTGCAAATTTCTTTGGACAAAAGTGTTGTTCTCAGAGGCACCCAGAGAAGACGGAACCATGGTCTCCCAAGTTGGCTGTGCGGGGAAGGCAGTGGAGCCTTTTTGGGAAGCTCTTTCCTTCGAGTCAGTGGGGTCCATCCCCACCAGGACTGCATGAATCTCACCGGTGTCTTTGTTGTGCAGTTCACTGGTGACACGCCATGGTGGCACAACACAAGATTGATAACACAAGAAAGGGAGGCAACCTCACACAGAGACAACAGGCAACAAGGCCGTAATGATGGCATCATTCAACCAGTTCATCATTCGATAGTGAATAACCTTCTTGCTTTGCAAGGTGCTGTTCTCTTCAACCTCTGTTGATGCAAGCGTGAACAGACACGTGTGCATGCACGTGTGCTACAGATTTGTCCCTTGACGTCCCAGCAGCTAATTTCCATTATAGCAGCCACTGGAGTGAAGCGCATAGCTGAGGGTGTGAATTTTCTTGCAGATGCCTTCAACCTGCCCAGACAGGAGCTGGGAAGGCTGTGAAGAGCCCAGCAGAGTCTTGTCACCACTGGGAGCACCAGGGGCTGAGAGCATGTGCCTCCTCATCCTTTGAGCGGATCCTGCCTGGTCCCATCATCCATCACTGAGCCTGGCACGATCATGCCTGGCCAAGGTCTGAGCTCACGGCAGGGCTGGGGGTTGGCAGGGCTGAGTGTGGGCAGCTGGGCACACCCATCCTGCCCCTGCCCACACCCTGTGGCTCAACTCGATTCAGCTCCGAGAAGCCTTGAGGTTTCTCTGCTTTCTGCTGGTGTGCCTGAAAAATCAGCACCCACTCAGAACATGAATTTCCAGGAAAAAAAAACACTGAAAAACCAACTTCCCCAAAACTCGTTGCACTTTTACATGCTTCAGACTATTATTTTTAATGGCAACTGCAAAGTTGGAAACAATGAGCTAGAGCCAGGCAAGAATGACAGTGCCATGCAGATCTGGGGAGCAGAGAAGGTCCTTGCTGTGCACCCACCTGAGACAGGGTCTGAGCCCGTGTCTCCCACCTGTGCCTGAGCAGGGGTGAGGGGCAGAAGGGACACATATTCACCTCCTGGCGGTGGAGACTGCCAAAGGCACAAACATCCTCCTTACCCAAAAAGCTGATGACAGCCTTAGAAATCAGCCTTTTCAGCACTAACCAAATATCTCTGTACGGTAAGCATTGAGAAATGTAGCCTCCAATTTGGGGACATTCTCAGATGTCCAGTCATGCATTTCAGTGGTGGGATTTGGGCGTTTGCTTGTTGCATTGGCAAATAAATCCTTCCCTACAAACATACTTATTCATCTCTAGTGATGTCTTTGTGAGAGTCCCAGATCTGTCTCTCAGCCGCAGGAGCCCACACGAGTGCCCTGGGCTGTCCTGTACTGCCCCAGGGGGGTCTGCTCTGGTCCAGCGTTTCAACCAGTTCATCCTGTGTGCACCAGACAAGCTTCCCAAGGTGATGCAGTCACCCCAGAGCCAGAGACCTGACCTGGACAGGACTGCCTTGACCTTGAAGCAGTGGTACTGGATCTGGGGAGTGATTTTCCATCTGGTTGCCCTCGGCTGCTCCAGTCGGTGCTGGAGCTGACTTGCAGCGGGAGGTGCCAGGCTCATGCATGGCTGGGGCTTGGAGGGCATAAACACAGGAATAATCAGGGAGGAAAAATGCAGCATGGAGATGAGAGGAAGGACAGTAGCACATGGTCTCTGCTTTGGTGAGATGGAGAGAAAAATGAGAATTTAAATACTTCCAGCAATTAATTAGTAGTGTGATGGGAAGCATGCACTGACTGTAAAAATGTTCCTGCACTGGATCATGTGTCTGGAAGCACAGACATGCGTGAGTGCACGGCAGTGATGATGTGATGCTTTCATATGATTTCTTGATGCTGTGGTTATTTTTCTGCAACATTGACCTGCCTTAAGGAAAGCTGGCTGTCCCACCTCTATCTGCGCTTCCAGAGCCACTGCTACAAGAGCATCCTTTGAGCTCTGCGTAGCTGTGAGGGGGCTGGCACCGGCTAGCCTCACACCCCATCCCTCATAAGGGCAAGCTATGCCCTTTAGGGTGGAGGTTTATGGTGTGAAAGGAGGACATAAAGTTAGCTGGGATGTATGAGAAAACTGGTGGGGGTGAGGGCTGATTGCCACCTTTTCCCTGCATCTTTGCCTTGCTCCCCATCCGATGGAGGGGAAACGTGACTGCTGCTAGCGCCAGGACAGAGAGGATGTGAATGCTGTGGAGAGAGACTCTCGTGTCCGCTGTGGTCCCTCTGGGATCCATGTCTCTAAGAATAAGTGTCTGTGTCTCCATGGCCTCCGGAAAGCCAATCAACAGCACTCGTTAGCTGCCATTTGGGCTCCCAGTGTCTCCAGCCTATAATTCAGTGGCTTGCCTGCATTAATTGTCAAGCTTGGAGTGCTACAAAGATGCCCAGCCTGGCTTTCTTGTGGTTTGTACTGGCGCCTCTCAGCACAGGCTCACTATCCTTCAGCTTTGCTATTTGGCACAGCAGTTTGGGTCCAGGACTTTGCTTTCTGAGTTACATCTGCAGTCCTGGCCTCTGTGCCCTGGTCCCAGCCAGCTGGCGTGTCCCTGGGCCGCCCAGGTGAACAGCCCTGGTGCTGCTCTCACCCTTCTCACCCTTCCATGCAGATCTGCAGAGATTCATCCATGACCACGGACCTACCCAGTCCCCTTTGAGAGCCGGCAACAACCTTTATCGTTCTGATGTCCCATGGGGATAGGCACTTCCGACTGCTCTGTCTGCCCTGGACAACATAAAGCCGTCCTGAGCAAGGTGGCCATCTCTGGGTATTTTATTGCAAGTTGCACCATTTTCTTGTGGCTTTAGGTATTGGAGACAGATGATTATGAGAAGGGGAGGGATTGGACTCCCGGACTTACAGGGGTAAGTATAAACACAGAGCCTCTGTGCTGGCTCCAAATCTGTTGATGTGTTTTCAGAGCTCGGTGCATGTCTGCTCAGATAGACCCCCACATCAGAAACCATACTGCTGCTGCCTGGACAGCATGAGCATTCCACAAACCACCCATGTGCTCACAAAACCCATACGGGCACTTCCGCATAGTGCACACAAGATCTTGGAGCAGGGCTTGAAGGTCTTTGTGTCCTTTGAAACACTCAAGAAAACGAGCCTAAAGAACAAAGAACTTGAGTGACTTGTTGATTTGCTCATCAGCCTCTGTGACTCCCAAATGAGTAATATGACTGGAGATCCTGGATTTCACTCCCCCCAACTTGCAGACCCTTCTTGCTCTGCAGGCAGGTCATCCCTGTTGTGTGGGGCACAGCCACCCCATGCTCATCAGCGGTGGCCTGGGAAGGGACTCCACCCTGGATGTGTGAACAGGTCTGCATCAAGGAAAACTGCACAAAATAGGCTATTTGTTATGAAAAGCTCACTCCTTACTTGCCATGAGCTGTGACTTGCGAAATTACAGCCTGGGGAAAGAACTGGGCTATGTAGACTGGCACCTTTCCTGTTGTGCTCTTCTAGCAGCAGTTTATGGACTTGCTGAGACTGTGGTTGCATCTGGGCAACCCTGTGGCATGGACGTGTCCTCCCCATTGTGCCCCTACAATGATGAAGCTGGAGTTTATATTGGGCTGCATTAGCAAGAACAAAGCCAACAGGTTGAGGGAAGCTATTGTTTCCCGCTAGCTGGCCCTGATGGTGACACTTCTGTAGTACTGTTATGGACCCTCAGTACAGGAGAGGTGGAGAAAGCAATCAAGGTGGTCAGGGGGTCAAGCACCTGACAGATAATGCTCAGCTGGGGGAACCAGGCTGGTTCAGCTTGCAGAAGAGAAAACTTTAGAAGGAGGGACCAAATTATTGTCTTCCACTGCTGGAAAGGGGTGGTTTAGAGAAGATGGGGCCAGGCTTATGGCAGAGGTGTACAGGGAAAGGGCTGGAGGCAATGGGCAAAATTACAAAAAGGGAATTTCCATGTGGACGTGAAGAAAACATTCTTCACCACAAGAGCAGCGCAAACCTGTAGCAGGTGCCCCAGGGAAAAGGCATCTCCACCTTCAGAGATTTTTAAAAATTGAGTGGACCAGGCCCCAGGCAACCTACTGTATCTTTGAAGCCAGCCCTGCATGGAGGAGGAGGCTGGACCAGAGACCCCCAGATATCCCTTCCAGCCTAAACCTCCCTGTGATCCTGTTTCTGTGATTCCTAATCCCAGTCTGAGCCCAAAGACCGTTTTTGGTTCCACAGCATTGGGTGGCCATGAATCCCACAGGGTGATTACAGGTGGTTTGGTTTAACCTAGTCTTTCCAGGGGGTAACCTCAGCTCCTGCGATGTGAGAAATACCAGTGCTCCCCTCCTGGTGCTGCTGATGGATTTACAAACTGCTGTCAAACCTCTCCCATTCACACCTCCCCCACGCCGGAGGGGACTTGATTTCTTTCCACCTGGGTAAAGATAGTCCATGCCCTAATCCTCAAGTCTGCCTTTTAGTTCCCCACATCATTTGCATTTCCCCTTTTGATGGCAGGGATGCATTGTGTATATCAGCTGCATTATCATAATGATGTGTTGTGTTTTGTCCTCTGGTCCTTCAGTTTGCCTTTTGGACTATTACTGAGTTTTGGACTGATGTTTTTGTTATGCTCTGTGCAGTGCTTCCCTTGGTAATATGAGTTAATTTAGAGTCCATTCTTGCACACATGTATTTAGCCTTGTTCTTTCCCCTGTACATTGCCTTGCATTCATTGGTGCTGAATTTAATCTGTAGTTTTATTTCCCAGCTACTCATTGTTGGATTCATCTGTCCCACCTGCAGCTGCTTATCTGATACCTGGCCATCTAGGTTCCCCTAAGAGGGAATCATAGAATCATTTAGGTTGGAAAAGACCTTTAAACCAACCGTAAACCTAACACTGCCAAGGGAGCAAGAGAGCAGCTCGTCTAAGGCACAACTCGTCTCATCCCGAGGGAAGCACCTAAAACAAGGCAGGCAGCTGTGCCACCCAAGGGGCTGAAGGTTAATGACCAGCTTGGGTAGAGGTTGTTCTGGCTGAGGAGCAGGGTAGGCGGCTGGTAGCTCAGTCACACAGGTCTGTGAGTAAAGACATCAGGCTCAGGGTAGATGTGAAAAACAGACAATGTGATGGGAGCAGATTTCCAGTTTCATGTGCTGAAAACTTGTCTGGTTTTACCCACCACAGTCATTCCATCTAATAGACAAATGTTGCATCTCCCCACAAACCTTGCACTCCAGTACAAAGCCGGCTCTGGTCTGCCTGTCTGGATGACCTCTCCAGCCCTTTTCAGGAGGTGGCACATCTGCCCTCCCCACTCCTTTGGTACAAGGGGTAATTGTGGCTCAGTAGTTCAGCTGTTTCGCCACTGAGTTCCTCAGATCTCCCGAGATAAATCCACCCGGTTCTGGTGATTTGCTCCTGTTTCTGATTGATGTTTTGGTTTGAAATACTTCCCAGACCCCCATTCCCAAAGAACTGCTCTGGCACAGGGACCTCATGCAGTTGTCCCTGCGAACGATGATGCACATAATTCATCTGTGTGACCTTTTCCTCGCAGAGTGTTTCTCTTACATCTTCACCATCTCTTGGCCCTGCAGACTTTTTGGCAGGCTCTTTGCTTCTGATGTATTTGAAAAAGCTTTTATTACCAGCTTTTACACCATTAGCAAGCTGCTCGTCCAAGTCTTTCCTGGCTTGATCTGCCAGGGTTTAATATTTAGCTCACTTGCCTTCGTGCCACTCCATTATGTGCACATGCTGGGGGAGGCTGGTCTCAGCTAACCTACCTGCTATGCCTGCCACCTCCCCCGCGTTCCCCGTGCTCTCGCATTCCCGGAGCGAAAACATGGGCAAAACCTTTTCATTCTGTTGCAACATCTGGTGCTTTTCTTCAAGCTTCAGTTTCTGGAATCAGGTAACTCCTTTGCAAACTCAGCTTTCGCTATCACCTTCTCCCAGCCCAGAACCATGAAAGCAAACAGGGAAAGCGCAGGGATGGGTGCAACAGGAGCTGCCCGGAAGCCAGTGGGGGGACGTGGTACCCAGGAGCAGCAGTGCCCCAGGAGGAGGCAGGGGGGACAGGGATGCCTGTGTGTCCAGGGCCAGGGGTCCTCCTGACTGGGGAGCTGGGATGTGGTATAAGGTCATGAGTGCTGTGGAACCGCCTGCATCTTCCCAGTAGTGGGCAAAATTGCTTCTTGCTCTCCAGGCAGGTCATCCCTGCTGTGTGTGTCTGAGTGATTTTTCATAACAAATAGACTATTTTGTGCAGTTTTCCTTGATGCAGACCTGTTCACACATCCAGGGTGGAGTCCTGGTAGCTTTGGTCCTGCACACACACCTTTGGAAAGCAGCTCATGGTGGTGGTTTCCAGAGGACGTTTCCCTTCCCAGGCCACCGCTGATGAGCATGGGGTGACTGTGCCCCATGTTCCCACTCCAGCTAGGCTGGAGCACATCACCCTGGCCTCTGGCCCCTCTGCCCATCTTAGAGGAGACCGCCAGCCCACAATGGAGCACTGCATCACTTCAGCCCTGGCTGCCCAGAATGAGTCGTGATGGCTCTGCAGCCCGCTGGTAACAGAGGGACTCCATATCACCTACAGAATTGGGCAAATTGTTCTGTTTTGCTGCGCAATTGACACGAGCATCTCTCCTCCATGCTCTGCATCCTCAGCCCGCGCTCCCCATGGAGGGAGGAGAAAGGCTTGCAGGATGAGAGGGTTGGACGCAGGGTTTCATCTGGTTGTTAGCAGGACGCGGACGGCTGATGACAAGATGCTTGAGCCAGGCGGCCAGCAGGAGCTGCCGCTGGCGTTCGGCAGCACTTGTGTGACACTGTACAGAGCCACTGATTACACCCAAGTCCTTCAGCAGTGGGGGGGCACATTACAATCAATAAGCGGCTCTGGATATTATTTAAGAAGTCAACAGTACCAGCTTCAGGACTCTCTCATCAGATAACTGAATGGCTGGGGGAAATTCAGATAACACCACTGTGAGATCGCTGGGGAAAAGCAGGTTAAGAGGAGCAGTTGCCTCCAGGCAGCACAGACTCTGCATTATCTGCTGAGGTGCTACCGGGTTTCACTGTCAGGTTTTGAAGCTTTTAATGACACAGCTGGCGAATGAAAATAACCCCTTTAAAATAAAATTTGGTGCCCTTTTCAGTCTTAGAATCTAACTTTCCAGTACTAGTGAGGAACTGATCAATTTTTCATGTGAACGTAAAAATGTAGATTGGCTCATGTTGGGATGTGACTAAACGCTCAGGCCTGCCAGGGTCTGTATGTAATCTTCAGACTTGAGATTGCAGCAAAGGAGAAAACCAGGAGTCCCAGGTTAATACGCAGACTAAAAATGTCACAGCCCGTATGGCCACCTGGTCCTTGGCAGGACATCTCCTCACTGCCTTGTCCCACATGCATAGCACAAGGGCCGGGCTGGTCTGCCCAGCACTTGCAGGATGGAGGAGGACTGTGCTGGCTGCTGGTGGGGGAGTCAGTGCTGGGGGTTTTAACCTGGATTTTTGCTCTGCAGTGGGTGGGTCTCCATAAATGTTGTGGGGCAGAGAACATCTCAGACCCCAGAGCAGGCTGGGGGGTTGGGAGAGCCGCTGCAGATGGAGGTTTGGGCACACCTTCTGCCTGTTCTGCTGTACCTTGGCACACGAAGTGCTCCACATGTGGGGATGCCTCCTGGTAACTGAGAGCGTTGGTCCCCAGACCGAGGAAGCTGCTGGCTGCATCCCACGGGCCATTCCCTGCCAGAAATGGTTGGGATGGTGCCACACTCATAATTTGGCACCTCCTCAGTGAGCAGGCTGGGTCAAGTAGCAGGAGGAGGGGGTGCCCATGACCCTGGGGGCCACGTAGACAGTGCCTGGGGTCCCCACCCTACTTCTGGCAAAGGAGTGAGGAGATGCAATGCTGCAATGGGCAGGAGCTAATCCTGGGCAGTGTGGCACGTACAGACGGCAGAGCTGCTCCTTCCATGATGCTAGGCTGTACCGCCTGGCTCAGAAGTGAAGCTAGCAGGAACCTCTGGAGATCATCCCGTCCAACCCCTCTCCCCAGAGCAGGCACAGCTAATGCAGGCTGCTCAGGATCATATCCAGTTGTGTTTTGAATAAAGCAGATGGGAAGGAATCACTTGTTGGCATTTTACCCTGGGCATCATCATGCTCTTGATGATCGTGTTCAATTTGGTGCAGTGCTTGTAGTATCCATGGACGTAAAATGTAAGTTCCTTTTGGGTAAAGCGTGGTGTGATGTCCCACTGTTTGTGAAAGAGTTTTTGGGCAGTAAAAATCTGCAGGGGGAGTTTTTACATGCTTTGGTTTGGCACTGCTCTGTGTAACCAACACACAATAAAAAAAATGGAGAATAAACAAGTGGAAAATGTGTTAGTCCCAGCAAATACCTTCCCAGGCATCACCCTCCGGGAGTTCACAGGTTGAATGAAAATGGAACCGCTTGCTGGTAGCCAGCACCTCTTTGCAAAGGGAAGGGATTTCTGGCCGTTTTCTGAAGTGAGCACCTGTGCTGCTGCCTGGGGAGGTCTTGAGCTCCCGTCCTTCAGAGACGCTGCCTCTCTGTCTGCAGGTCTAGAGAGGGGCAGGCAGAGGGTACAGGCAGATGAAAGCTGGTCTAGGAGCAACATGTGTGTGTGGGGTGTGCGACACCAAGGGGAGAACCAGGTCCTGTTGGGGACAGGGTGCAACAGCTTCCTGACTTGTATTTCTGAAATCAGCCAGGGAAAGGCATGGGTTCTCCTCAGCTTGCCTGGCTCTCAGCAGCCCACCAGAAGACACTCGTTCAGTTCCCTGCATTAGCTGCTCCTAAATTGGCCATTCTTGCTCTTGGTCACAAGTAGCACCATGTACTCTGCACTATTTTTGCTGACTGGCTTTGTAAGCACACTCAGTGCAGAGGACTGCCCGGAGCTGGCCAGGATCTGATGGCTCCTGAGATGGTGAGAAGGTCACCTTGTGGAGAGCACTGACCCATTGGTGGGACCCAGCCAGGTCTAGCTTGGCAGCCAACAGCCACATCGCTCACTGTTGCTTCCTCTGCCTCTCATGAGCTTGTCTGGACTTCATGCCAAGTGCTCCAGCCAGGACAGGCTTTGTTTCATGACAAAAATGAAACATTTCACCCTCAAAGAAGCTATGATGACTGCATCCCATTCAGCCAATCGTAGAGTTGGCTCTGTACAGACTTTACACTCTGTAAAGTGGAAATCCTATCAGGAGAAACTGCTGCTTACCTTGCCAGCACCCACCATGGCTGGACTCCACTGAGGTGTCTACAGTCCCACGTGAAGCAGCTATTGAGCTGACCTGTGTTTGGGGACAGTGAACTCCATCTGGGTCTGGGTGAGCAGGCATGGCACTGGCATCAACTGCTCCTGAATGAGTCCTTTCTTCGTGATCCTTTCCTGGAGACTCACATGCTCTAGCTCTGGGAAAGGGAGTGTGGTCTCTGCAGAACAACCCCGATATGGCCAGCACTGGAACACCCTGCCTGGCACCTACTCCTGCTCTCACGCTGTGGGTCCCAGCCCCACTCCCAGCTATGTGTTTACCAGGGAAGAGCCATGGGTGCTGGCTGAGCTGTTTGCAAGGGATGGTGCTGTGCAGCCAGCTGGGATGTGCTGATGGGGCCTGGATGTACGGTTGCTGTGAGGTTTGTTTCTCTGAACAATGTCCAGAGCTGGGGCAGCCCTGGTTTGCTCATGGGCAAGTGCTGAAAGAGCAGATGTGAGCCTCAAGGTGCATCACAAACCTGCCTCCTCTGCTGAGACCTTGGCTCTGCTATTTCTCCTTTGCCACCCAGCTCTCTCGTATGCTTCTCTGTCCCTCTACCTTTCCCATCTCCTCCTCCTCACCCCATCCCTGCCTTCCATCCCTTGGGACATCCCAGACCTGTTTCTGGACTGCCTTACACCATGCACTGGTTCATCACTGCTCAATGCTGTCCCCAAGAACTGCTCCCCAGAAGCTCAGTGTCAGCATCAGGAGGAGCACAGAGACGGGCTGGCTCATCAGGATGCTCCCAGGCAGGAAAGCCAGCTGGACCAGTGGATGGGGTCCACTGCTGAAGGTCTAATTCCATGATGCACCCCATCCCCATCTCTGATTAACCTCCTGTTCCCTCCTGCCTTGCCCACCTCTAATTTTGCCTCTTTCTCTTGCCCACCACCCTCTTCAACCTGATGGGAGGTCACAAGCTGCAGCCACCTGCCAGTCAAGTGGGACCTTCTCCTCTCCATCCTGATCCTGGCCTTGGCCTTGCCGGTCAGGTCCTTGACAAGGGGATGCTTTTGTCTGCAGCAGACTGGACCCTGCAGAGAGAAATGCCCAGCAGTGCTCGTGGGCAGCATCCTCTGAAGAAGCCTCTGCAGAGCCCTCCCTCCTCTCCAGCAGCTCTGCTGCTTCCCCAGCCTGTGCACCCGAGCAGAGCTCTGCCCTGTGGCTCTGGCGTGCTTGGCTCTTCCCCTCCCATGGCATGTGCAAACCTCACCCTCCTCCCTGGGTGATTCCTGCACGAAGGGTGTTTTTATAGGGGATTTTTGGGATGGAAATGGGCCATGTGCTTGGAGCCACTTGCTCCTGCCCAATCGTGTCGTCTCCAGTAACACCCTCTCGTGCTGTGCTGGTGCTTGGGGCTACCTGGGATTGAAAACCCAGGGCTGCTGGCAGCTTCTCCTGGTGCTTGTGGTGCGTTTAGCACGCATAAATCCCTGGGGTTGTGATTAATTCTTTGTGGTGTTATTTAACTGCTTGTCAGGGGTTCACATGGACAGGAAGACGAAGACATTACCTCAATGCACTCCAACAGGAGTGGCTGATTTTGGGCAGCACTGTGAGCAACCACTTCTCTATCCAGACAGTTGGAATAAGGGAGATCAAAGTCCAGAGCTCCTGATCCACGTGAGGCCATATGAGCAATCACATACACACGGGAGTGTTCCTGCTTGTGCCTTGTAGGCCAGTTTCCTCCAGAAAA
This sequence comes from Ibidorhyncha struthersii, assembly GCA_013398815.1. Lineage (NCBI taxonomy): Eukaryota > Metazoa > Chordata > Aves > Charadriiformes > Charadriidae > Ibidorhyncha > Ibidorhyncha struthersii. Next base: position 19,646 of record VZSZ01009689.1, on the reverse strand, counting down.
TTCCACATTTTGGCTCCAGACTGTTGCAGACTCTGAAGTCACCTGGTTTTCAGTCTCTGGTGAACTTTAAATTGTCTACTTGGTCCTAAAGGAGGTGGTGAGTCCTCACACATGCTCCTCCCCAGGCCCCACCTTCACTCTGACCTTCCCCATCACCCCTCCAAAGCTGCTCCCTCCTTTTCAGACTTGGCTGCATTGCAAGTCTCCGCCTTTTCCTGGGTTGAGATGACTGGTTCTGGACCTGCTCTCTGGGGCCTGGTGGTCTGTGCTCTGTACAGCTTTGCTGCTGAACGTTATGCTCCAGCTTCTGCTGTCAGGTCTGAGGGAGTAGTAAATAGCTGTGCCGGAGGAATGGGATGTTCCTAGGAGGAGAAGGATATGACTACAGCCTTCAGCATCCCTTTCTCTCCCCAGCTTGTTTTGCTACCTCCTGCTGCTCAGAAACTTTGGGTGAGATCCCAAACAGAGCCTGAGCCTCTTCCCACCAGCTGTGCCCTTCTCTGGCTCATGGGGAACCACCACATGCAGAACTGGAAAGGGTGAGGTGAGGAGATGTGAGACAGCACCTCCTAAGGGACCCCGTCCACAGCAGGGTACCAGCCTGCTCTCTGCTCTCTGGGTTCCACTGAGGCTGACCCCTGCTCAGCTCAGGCAGCAGGAAGACCCATGATCTGCAGGGTTTGGGGTGCTCAGGTCTTCCCAGGTGTGTGCAGCTCCATGAACACGTGAAGAAAGGAATAGATGAACTGTGCGGTCCTCTGCTGCTTTGCAGCAGCAGGAAAGGTTGGGGTTCAGACCAGTCACTGATAAGGGCTTGAAAATCTCTGTTTTTGTGAAATGTGGATCTTCCTTCTTAAGGATGCATGACCTTGAACCTTTCGATTTGATCCGGGGAAAGGAAGAAGGTAAGAAAAAGCATCCGATCCAGCACCAGGGTGAGCCTCCCCCGAGGAAGGCAAGTATGGCATTAACTCTCACCCTGTGGCTGTCCCCTGCCAGTCTCTTGCGCCTGGCTCAGGTCTGGGAGGTGACAGAGCTCGTCATTCAGAAGGAAGAACAATTAACAAGAAATAGAATACCAGTGAGCCTTGGAAATCACCTGGAAGATAATAAAGAGAAAACAAATCTCTCCCTTTTTTTTGAGCGCTCTTCTCAGCTCAGCAGATTTATTGTTGCCTTTTTAAATTTTAACAACTTGCGAGGCCGGTGCACTGACTTCCATTACATTAAAACTTTTGCTTTTTATTCCCTAATTCGTAGCAGAAGGGAAGCTAAATCACCAGGCAGTGAAAGGTTTGCAGTCGACAGGCGCTGCTGTGCAATGAAATGGATTTCTCTTGTGAGGTGTCCTGTCTGCTGGGCAGCACGTGGCGTGAGGGGTATCACCTCCCTCCAGTCCTTGTGGTGAGTGGGGAGGAACAGGCTCTGCAGCCTTCTGTGGTCCCTGAAGGTGGGTGAGGACTGCTCTGAAAATATGCTCCAGCATCTCCAAGTCAGACGATCTGTATTCTCCAGGGCACTTATGGGGATGTGCCTGCTGAGGACCACTGGCTTAGGACACCCCTGCTCGTGTGGTGAGGTGGTTCTGCATGAGACGGGAGTGTTGCTCTGTGCTCCCACGGCGTGGGGTCTGATCCCATGCAGTGATGATGAAGCCTCGGTCCAGCAAAAGACAAGGTGAAGGAAGATGCTGTGCCTGGCCACTCACCTGCTGCAAGACCTGAGCAAGACACTTCTTTCAAGCTTCATCTACAAGGCAGACCAATAAAAAACTTTTTCCTCAAGTGTCTTGAAAGTTTTTATTGCTTGCCGCTGTTTGCGGAGGACCTGGGGGGGCCTCAGGGGGATGCTTGTGGTGGTTCCCACACCCTGCCTTCACCCACTGTGTGCAAGCACGGGGCATATTACACTTCGTGCCTCCCTGTGTGACACTGGGCCATTACCCTGGTTGTCGCCTGTACATTCAGAGGTGACCCAGGGCGCCATGGGCACACACGGTGCCTTCCATTGCCTTCAGAAGACCTAGAGCACAGGAGCCCAAATAGATACGCAGGATGCCCCAAGGGTCATGGCCATGTTTGGGGCATCCATAGCCCTGCATGGATGTGTGGCAGTCACCATGGTCAATGCACTGAGGCCGTACACGTGGTGCATGCCTGCGTACTGCTGGCTCAATGCATAGGTTTCCTGTGGTCGTTAGACTTGCTGGGGGTAATTGCTGCAAATTGTTGAGCTTGGTGACAACACAGTGAATGCTTAATTAATGAGGGGATATAGAGCTGGCAGCCTGTGCCAGCCTAACAAGCATCATCAGCATCAGACCGACAACCTGGGGCTTGCAGATGTCCCTGCGCACTGACAGGGAGGAGGGCAGCAAATGCTGTGCCGTGTCCCTTCACACGTCCTTGGGGCTGCCTCTCCTGCTGCCTGTCCTGCCGGAGGTGCCCACTACCTGTCAGATCTGGGACAGCTTGCTCTTGACAGGTCTTGGCTTTGCAGGACAGTCATGGCTGTCCAAAGCAAGCACCTCTGGCACGGACGTGGCTAATTCCTGTGGGGTTTTATTTGGCTGGGATTCAGGGGAAACTCCCAAAGGGGCAGGTTCTCCATGCTCCTTCACCTCCTCCCCCACCCCACCTTTTTCTGCATGCCAGACATCAATGTGCATCCCAACACCGCCTGGTCCTTCTCCAGTGTCTCCTACCCACTGCACCAGCGCGGTGCAAGACAGTCCCAGCCCAGTGACCAACCTGCAGCAAAACAGCTCTGAGGCTCATCTGCGGACTTTGGTGAGAAGTTAGACAGCAAACAAAGACCAAGCAAGGGCTGCCAATTTTGTTTCTAGCTGGAGTCTAAAAGTTGGGTCCTCTTCCTTTCCAAGCTAAGGATGTTTCATCTGGGAAACAGGTTTTCCTGGCCTGGGAAACCTGGTGGCCACAGTCCTGCAGCTCTCTTGAGTATGGCATTACCCACGTGCCACAGGGACCTGCCAGCACCAACCGAGAGTGATGCCTGAGCTTCAGGTTTCGTCAGGATGGAATGGGAAGCGAGATGGCACAAGCAAGTGTTGTGCAACCATATGAAGTTACTCATGGTCAGATGCAGCATCAAGAACCTGCTTTTCATGAGGAACTTGACTTGCTAATGAGTCCTGAATCTGGGTCAGGCATTTCCCACACTGGGGATGGGTGGACGTGGGCATCGGCTCCCTACCAGGGAACCTGGAGACACGAGGCAGAACAGCCAGATTGTCTCTGGCTGCGACAACCACAGGTGAATTTTTGCAAAGGGCCCTTTGGCTTCTGCCTCCTGCCAGTTTCAGCAGGCTGGGGTGTGTGCCTCCGCTGGCTGAGAGCAGCTGGAGTTGTGAATCTGGCCCTGAGATCATCACAGAAACTTGGCTCTCAACTGAAGGTGCCTGATGCACCAGTGGGTGCAAGTCCCTTCAGGCCCTGGCTCCTCCTGGCACACCACTGGGGGCCACAGCTGCCCCTCTCCTAGGAGCAAAGCATTTGGAGATGATGCCTTATTTTCTTACACACATGACTAGATGCTGCCCTTCATGAGGTTTTCCTGGGGTGGGGGGAAAGTTGTGTTCATGAAAGCTGTGTCACCAGCCAGACCGTAGTCCATGCGATACAAAAGCAGGCGCTGCCCCAGCTGAGCTGCCCCTTTTGATGCTCTCTGTCTGCCAGGGCGACACAGACATTCCCTGGCACCCACCTGATGGCTGCTCACCGCACGCTTGTGAGGATCCTGCTGTCCCAATGGGATGCTCCAGCACTGAGAAGATTTTCTGAGCCCCCAGGCCTGTACCACTATAACCACGGGGAAAACAACCCTGGGTGGGTGGGGGGTGGGTTCTTCTGCTCTCTGTCCTGTGCTATGATATGGTTTGGGTGTTTTATGCCAGTGTCGCTCTGCTCTTTGACCCAAAATCTCAAAAATTAGGCGCAGCAGCCTGTTTCATTTATATGCATGTCTGGGCACTGGATTTGAATATGAAAATGGTGCACTGAATAGGGGTTAAAGTACAGGCAAGTGGCTAATCAGATCTTTACATCCTGTGTGCCGACTGGGATGCCCTCGCCTGATTTGCAGGTTACTCTTGCCTTGTAGTCCTTTAATTCCTAGATCCAGGCTGCACATTCAGTGAAAATCAATGTAAATAAGGTTCCTGTGGTTCTGCCTCTCCCCATCAGAGCCCAGCACTTGAGTCAGATGGACCAAAAACTGCTCTCAGCCACTTATTTATTTTCAAAAATGAATCCAGCCTAGAGCAGGATTACGTGGATTAGCAGCCGAGCATTCCCCTGCCTACAAAACATGCACAGCCAGCCAGCCAGATATTCACTGACGGGAACCCTGTCCTCCAAACATGACATGTATTTACATGGCCTCTTGGCTGCTCGCATCCAAGCCCATCTGTTCGGCTGATTTGGGGTCTGCCCGTCCTCCCGGGCTGCTTGGACTGCTGCCCTGGGGCGAGGGTGCCAGCCCGGCTGGTGCGGGCAGGAGATGCTCTAAGTTTCTCTGTCTGCACGAAAGCTCTCCTCACCGGCAGCGTTGCATGCCGATGGGGGTCACGGAGCGAAGGGAGAGCCACCCCCGGAGAAGGGGGTGCAGGCAGGCGAGGGCTCTGGCAGAACAGCTGGTGCTTTTACAGCTGGATGCCAGCAAAGCAGGTGGCATTTTTTAGCAAGGGGGCCCTCCCTGGTGAAACACCTGCAGATTTGGGAAGGAGCAGGAAGCGTGGTCTGAAGTTATCGGAACAAAACCTGGGCTAGGAGAGATGTATCAGGCTACAAAAGCACCAGTGCTTTTCCGGACCTCAGAAGGCACCTGAGCACCATGTGTGGGAGCATCGCTGGGAGATGGTGTCCAGCATGTGAGGCAGTGGGAACAGGTAGGAGATCTCTCACCTGCAAAGAAAAATCCCACTGGGTCCTGCATGGAGGAAAACACGCCAGTTTCTGTCATTACCAACCCACTGGCAACTGAGGGAAGGATTTTATCCCGGGCCTGAGCAGCCTGAAGGGCTGGGCTGGCTCTGAGCACACCGAGCAGCACCGAGAGGGAGCTGAAGCCATCCCTGCGTCTTTCCCCCATGGAAGGTCACCCATGGGTGCAGAACCTTGTCCCCAAGGAAGGACTTGTCCTCCATCCAGTCATCAGGGGGGTGGTGTGTGGTTTTGGGGGCCCTGCTGGATCAACAGTGAACGCTGCAGTTCGTAGCAGTGCTGGGACCCCCCTCGTCAGAGTCAGGCAGGACTGGGGTGGGTGGTCCCACATGGGGTGGTGCAGGCAGGACGGGCAGCGTGTGGGCAGGAGGGGGAGAAGCTCCAGGGACGCAAGCTCTTTGGAAGGGCCTTGCTCTTCCTCCACCTTTGCTGCTGGGAGGATGCTGAACTCTAGAAAACACTTGTAAGCTGTGGCAGAGCCAGGCTGGACTGCGGGTCCCCCGTTCCCCGTCCCCCTGTGCAGCCTCGGGCGCTAATCCCACGGCTCTGCCTGCTGCCAGCTCGGCTCTGCTCCCTGTCTGTGCCTGCCCACCTGGCATGGGGTAAGGACCACGGCAGAGTCCCCGTGCCAGGGAAGCCCGCTTGGCTAAACAAGTTTTCACTGACACCTCTTTTTTTTTTTCTTTTTTTCTTTTTTTTTTTTTCTTTCCGTCAATGGAAGCCTTCCAGCAATTTTTAAATTGCTCTCTGCTGAGCAGATTGAGGCCAGCTCCCTGCCTCCTCCTTGCTCGGAGCAGACAGCCGGCTCCTGCCCTGAGCTGGCCTCCCAGGCTGAGTGCCGAGCAGGCAAGACACAGGTCCCACGCTCTCACGTGCGCTCGCAGGGCGAGCGGGGTGCCCACTCAGCCGCGGGGGGCTGACACGGCTCCCTGCTCCAGCCCAGAGCCGGAGCAGGGTTGAGCTCAAATCCCAGCCCAGGGCAGAGGAAGCAGCAGGGTCTGGCTCAGACTCCCCCCAGCTGCAGCTCACCCCGGGGGGATCCCCTGCTGCCAGCCCAGAGCCCAGGATCTGACCAAGGGGTGGCACCTTCAGCGAGATGCCAGCGCCAGGTTGCACAGGGACTGATGACCTCCATCCTCCGTGGCGGTGTCGTGGTGCAGGCTGGCTGGGGGGCTGCATCCCTCCCGCCTGCGCAGCCAGAGCNGTCCTGCAGTCCTGTCCCTCTATAAATGCCCCCAAAGGAGCTTCCCAGGACCTTTCCCTGGGATTAAAGAATCATTTTCGAGAGGCAGATGGGCGGGTGGAGTAGAGGTGAGATGATGAGAGTTGGTTGGATGGAGGAAGGCAGAAATACCTCTGCTACATGTGACAGTTTCCCTTGTTAATGCATTGCTGCTGGTTCCTGTTTGCTCACACCGGGAGTGATACTGGCCCCTTCTAGCTTGCTCAGTGCATGGTTTGGATGCGAACGAGCCTGTGATTCACTGAACAAGCACCGAGGAAAAGAAAGTGTTGAGCAGCTTGTCATTCAAGATGCATCATTCCTCCTTCACCAAACAAGGCAGGAGCGCGTGCTAATAATCTGGGATCTCGTAATTAAATACCCTGCAGCCTGAATATCTATAAGAAGGCAAAGTTACGGTTTCGTGGACTATCTCACTTGTGGCATTTCTGTCGGTTGGAGTTGCTTTGCTTTGCAACTTCAGTGCTCATGTAGGGCTTGCTGTATGTGGCACGCTATCAATCATGGGTGTGAAAAATCCCCCAAGCCACCAGAAAATGGAAACAATCTTGAATGCTCCTGAAGTGAAAGCAGAAAGCCATTCCCAAGACATTCCTTCAACAGTGAAATGGCTTTTTAAGGAATTCAGACAGAAGACATAATAAGGGAAAAGCTGTACAGAAAAAGAAAACCCCACCACCTGCAGCAACACAGTATAATAGGAAAAGTCGGGGTGGAAGGGACTTTGGAGGTCTGCTGTTCAACCTTCTGCTCCAAGCAGGGTCAGACCAGGTTGTTCAGGGATTTTTTTTTAAGACCAGTCAGGTCTTGAAGGCCTGCAAGGACAGAGACTGCACGGTCTCTCTAGGCAACCTGCTGTGATGTTTGACTTTACCCATGGTGAAAAAATTTTCCCCTATATCCAGTCCAAACCCCAATTGTTTCAATTAATGTCTGTTGTCTTTCATCCTCATACTGTGCACAATTGTGAAGAGCCTGGTTTTGCCTTCTCAATGATCTCCTTGTAGGTGGCCCTACAAGATCCCCCTTGAAGCTTTATCATCCTCAGGCTGAACAAACCTTGTTGCCTCAGCCTCTCCTCAAAATGGCACATGCTCTAGCCTCTGAACCGTCTTGGTGACTTCCTCTGAACTCACTCCACTTTACCAGTGACCACTGGGAGACTGAGAACCAGATGAGGTACCTAGCTGCAGTTTAATGAGTGTTGGGTAGAGGGAGGTCCAAATGTCTCAGCACCTTTGTAAGCACCTCCAACCATGTGGTCTGCATCTCCAGGCATGTCCTCTCCTATCAAGACAGAGGTGTGCACAAGGAGAGGTGGCCACAGAGGGCTGCATGGGAGATCCTGAGGACAACGAGTGAAAACTGTGGTAGGAGAGGGCTAAAAACACCATCCTGGAGGCTGGCTGGACAGACTGGTGACCAAAGATATCAATGCTATTTCTAAAGGAGGTGACAGTCCAGGAAGATGATTTGTCCCCTCTGGTACAGCACCAAAGCCACAGCACCTGACATCCCCCCGAAAGGTTCCCCGGGGAAGTGGGAGGAGACAACACCAGTCAGGGTGGAGATGCTCAGTGTGGGGAAATCAGCTTGGCTGCGGCCGCGCAGTGGAAGAGAGAAAGTGCAGCACCACCCTCCCCAGGCACGGGGCCAGCACGTCTCTGCACGAACAAGGAGCGTCCTGCACGCTCCGCAGACGGCATTTACTGCAGGGACACTGTCAAAAGCTTTTGAAGAGCTTCTCAGGCCTTTCATGCCTCCTTGGAGGCATCTGCCTGCATGGATGTACGCACCACTGCATCAAAGGGACCTTGCCCACCACAATGGCCGTGGACTCAAATTCCAAATAAATATTCTCTGAGCAGTGTTTGCTACATGATCCCTTGGGTGCTCACACGGCTGTGCTTGTACCAGCTGTTACAGGACTGTCCAGGGTGTCAATGAATGGCCTTTGATGTAAATTTTTAGCTAATGATGATTTTTTTTTTTTTTTCGGAAAGAAGTGCTTAACTCACACCCTGATGCACTGTACCCATCCTTTTTATGGGAGCAACAATGACAATGTCCCCCTAAACCAGTAGAAACAGTGGTTCCTGTAACTCTCTGTAATGCATGGGGAAACATCTGGGAGGCTGATTGCAGCTGTGCTGCAGATGGCGGGGGGGTCTGTGCAGAGCTCTCCCCATGTCTGCAGGATGAAATACAGTGCACTGCTATTATTATCCCTGTCTAGAGGTTCACATGCCACCTTCAGCAGACATAACCCCTTGGTGTCTTCCTCTCTGGCGTCCTCCACACTTGCTGAAGGCCTGTAACTATCTGTTGAGCTTTCCTACTGCTCTCCTTCAGATCCCGCTCTGTCTCTGTGCTGCCTGTAACCCTCAGCACGAATGAAGCAGATGATCTGGAAGATCCCTTACTCTTCAGTTTGGACCCATCAGCTGGCTCTTTCCATGTCCTGGGGTCTCCTGGGAGCAGGGCAGGTCCTGCTGCATTTGGACAACACATAGGTGTGATATGGCTTGCAGGGGAAAGGGAATAGCAATTGAAAGGTGTTGAGTTCCTCCTTGGCTGTGTTAACTAACCATAAATAAGGTTGCATTGGCACTGTCAGATATGTTCTGTCCCAATAAATAGGGAAATGGGTGGGTTTTTGCTTTACTTTTTGTAAGAGAAACATGTCAGTTCTCTGCTGATGGACTGGCTGACCTCTTGGGACATGCCACCAAGAGGGAGCTGCCCATGCCTGAGCTCATGGTTGTTGTCCCTGAGTGAGGACGTAGTTCACACCAGCCCAGCTCACGAGCAGGGATTTTCCTGTGGATTTCCAACCTGAAATCTTCTGACACAGATAAAGGGCGACGTGGGTGTCAGGGTGGGGGCATGCAAAGTGGAGGAGTGGTTCAGCCCATACGCTGTCGAGAGGAGGAGGGGGGATGTTGCCCTGCTTGTTCTAGGGCAAGATCTGCTGAGCAGAGGCCAAGTGCTGCTGCACTGTGGCCCTGAGGAGGACGCTGGAGAGGGGAGGGGGCTGCAGGACAGGCTGAGGTGGATGCTCAGTGCTGGGGCAAGAGTCTTGGTGCATGTCCTCTCTGCTGGCTTCCCATCACATATGCGCTGCTTAACCAGTTTGTCTACAGCAGTCCAGTTCCTACCTTTTCATCCTGGGTAGTGGTGCATGCAGTATTTAAATGCAGATTACCTGGCACCAAAACACTTCATCTCATACTCGCTGGTGCTTAAAGAGTTCTGTAGATTGTCCAGCTTTTAAGCAGCTAATTGCAGAGCTATTGGCACGTCTGCAGTGCATCGGAGGCTCGAGACATACATTTTGTTGTAGGCCTGCAGAAGATTAGATAATTCATCCAGATTTGCTGACAAGAACAGACTTTGACACAGACTCCCTAGCTCTTTGCCAAAGCCAGCCAAGCTCCTGATGGGCAAGAGGCGTGTTTTTAGGGAAATGCAGCCTTTGCACTGGGGAGAGGCAAAGCCCCAGGAACACAGAGTGTAAAGCCCAGCTGTTGAGGAATTCTGGGTTTCCACCACCGTTTGGGGGGAAACAGGCATGAAATGACTCCCTCTAAATTCACTCGCCACCCAGGAGAAGTAGCTGAATTCCTCTGACCCACAACACATCTCCAAAGCGCCAGCCCCCTGGACATGTCTACAGTTGACTGAGGGAGAAATGGGCTCCTGGATCCTAATTTACCTCCTTCACTCTGTCAAATGCCTGTAGTAAGTGGAAAAAAGAAGACATATTCTGTGGTGCTGGTCTGGCCAAAGCTGATGACAAATGTCCTGGTTCACCAGGGCCTGTGGTAGGCACATCACAACCACCTAACCAGGGCAGCTGCTCCACCACCACCAGGAAGGGTTTCCCTGTGGGTGCACCGCCAGCAAAGAGCCCCGGACTGGTCAGGACAAGGCACCTGTGGTACCCACTTTTTCTGGTCCTTGACTGGAGCTCATAACCCCAGAAGTAACTGGCCACCAGCCCTCTGCGTGGGAGAATCATACAATCATAGAATCATTGTAGCTGGAAAAGACCTTTAAGATCATCAAGTCTAACCGTTAGAAGGATGGGTGGAGAGCAGAACATGGGCTCAAACCCAACATGAAGGACTCTCATCTAAGGTTGGCTGGAGGCGGTGCTTCCCAAAGGTTGGGTCAGGAAGCCTGGGCCATCCTGACCCTTCACTCTGCTATGAGATGCTCAACCCCCCCCCACCACACCTCTCCCAGGCTGCTGCTGTGGGACATTGCCATGTGCCTGGGTGATGAGGGCATGCCAGATTTTGCAAGGCGATTGCGTGGGTCGGAGTGAGCAAATGCTGGTGCACATGTGGTCTGAGGATGAGGTCTCAGAGGTCCCTTCCTGCCTTTGCCCAGGAGCTCACCTGTCACTCCTCTGTGCTGCAGCAGTGCCCATCTCATTCACAGCTCAGCTCTTGCAAGCTGCACCAGGGTTAGGGGAAACTGAGGCAGACAGGAAAGGTAGAAGGTTCTGCCTGGGGAAGGCAGAAGGTTGCTGCAGGCTGGAAGCAAAAAGCAAATAGCATGAATTGACATGGCTGTCCCCAAGGTAATCAGGGAACAGGTGATCGCATCCATCAGGCTCCTCTGTGCAGGATGGGACGTCCTGTGCCGGGACCCGAGGGCTAGGGTCATGCTGTTTATTTGCAAAGCTGCTGGAGAGGAGCTGGTGGGTGAGCACGGCCCCAGGTTTTGGGCCACGTGTCAGCTGAGGTGGGGAGGGCCAGGCTCGCTGCTGGCTGGGTTTGCCTTTCGGGATGTCTTGGGATGGGCGCCTTGCGCACGGCTGAGCAACCAGAGCAGGAGACGCGTCTTGCTTTGGGGCGTCCCGGGAGCTGAGCTCTTCTCCTCCGGCACTTTTGGAAAGCCTGGCGTTTCTTCCTCCCCGCGGGCAGAGGCAGGGAACTGCACGTCCTCTCCCAGCCGACCTCTCCGGCCGGGTCAGCAGGTCCCCACTGGCTGGAGCCGCAGGAATGCTGAAGCACAGGCTATTCGGATGCCGCGCTGGTTAACTTCAGCCAAAGCACTGCGCTCATTTAAAAATATCCTCTGACAAATACCTGCACAAACAGGGGAAAAAAAAAACAGCAACCAACAACCCAAACCACCTAACCCTTTTAAAAAAAAAAAGGCATCTGTAATTTTCCACAGGACGGAGGCATATTTTTTTGGCGTCCCTGCCCTGGGGTTGCTCCGAGTCCCTCGCCCACCGCCGTGGGGTTTGCAGCCAGCTGGTGGGTTTGCAAGCGGGGCTGATGCAGGAGGCTGGAGCAGGAGGGAGCGCTGCCTGCCCAGCCCGGCCCTGCGGGGTGAGGCTCACTGAGATGGGAGCACCCGCCTAAGGCTTCCCGGCAAGCCTCTGGCACGGCAGAACAGGGAGCGGGTCCTGCGCTGACCCGCTCGGCCGCACCCTCCTCCCCGCCTCGCACAGGCTGTTTTCTGCTCGAGGTTGCTCCCTGTGCTCCAGCAGTGCCTGCGCCGGTGCTCCAGCATCTCTCCTGCCTCCCACGCGGGTGCGGGTACCGCTTGGCTGTCAGCCACGCTCCCGTGGGAAAGGGCTTCCAAGGGGTCCCAACAAAAAGGGGGTGCCTGACTGCGGATGGGGCTTTGGCAGGTGAGGGATGTTCCCCGGGACGAGCCTCATGTCCAAGCGTGTGGTTTGGAGGTGAGAAATGCCTCTCAGCATCACTTCTGCACACTAAAGCTCTGGCCGGGTTTCGTGGCACAGGTGGCTGTGGGTGAGAAACTCCCAAAGCATGAATGGGCTGCACATCCGACTGGGAAAAGGAAAAGGAGGGGAAGCAGCGGCTCAGCACAAGGGGAAAGTGAAGCCCCGTGGAAAGCCGTGTGGGGACCAGGCAGGGGTTGCAGATGGGCTGGGAGAAGGCTGGGGTGCCCCGGCTCTGCCGGCAGGACTCAGCCCCGTTTGGTGAGCTGGAGGCAGGCCTGGGGACACCCCCACTTTGTGGACGCCCACCGGGCTGCGAGCACTGGCTGATGGGGCAGAGTCACAGGGTTGCCCAGGGAGGGTGTGCGTGTCCTTGCCATGGAGCACAGCCCTCCACCTCACCCAGGCATGGCGAAGGGTCCTGGGGTGCTGGGAGGTACCCGGCCCTCCAGCATCTGGCCCTCCTGTGTCTCCCCAGCTCAGCCCGGTCTCCTCTGCGGGCTTGGCTGGGGCTGCGCCGCCACTGGCTGCCTCTTCGGCTCTGGATGGGCTCTCCCATGTATGCCCTCTCCTGCCGGGACCTTCCTGCTCTCCCTGCACCCAAAGCAGGGCTGCCCAGGGGAGCCAGGATCCTCAGCACTGGCTGGGGGGGTGGGTGGGAGCGGGCATGGCCATAGCCCCAGGAGACACCCAGGAGTGCCGTGGTCCTGGCAAACCTCCCTCCGGGCTTCCCAAGGTCAGTGCAGAGCTGTCACAGCAATGCTTTCAGCTCCCTGTGACCTCGGGGATGCAGGACCCAGCTGGGTCTGGTGTTGTGATGGGGTGAGACTGTCACGGTCCCTGTAGGAGCCAGGTTTGTGCCTTTGGTGGAGGTAACCTCCTGCTGGCAACGTGGCACTGGTAGCAACACCCAGCAGAGTGTCAGCTGGCCGTACGGAGAAATGCTCTGAGCGGGCTGGACGCTGACCCGTGCTCGTCTCCACTCTCTTTCCCCCACACCTCGTGGCACGCAATAATGAGAAACACGTTCCCTCGCCGCAGTGACCAGCAGCACTGCCTTCTCCACCCCGCGGTCACTGGCTCCCTGCCCCACGCACGCAAAGGATGCTTCATTCCTGGCTGATGACCGAGCTGCCTGCCCGGAGCATTTGCTCTCCCAGGGGCAAAGGGAGATGGCCGGGTGGTGCGGCTGGCATAGTGCGGGCATGAGGACACCACCAAGGGGCAGCCGCAGCCCAGAGCTTTTCTCCAGGGTTCTCCACGAAATCAGCAGAGAGCTTTGGTCCTCTCAGAACAGCACAGGACCGGCTGTCCCCATGCTGTAGTCAGCATGGCTGGGAGAAGGTCCTGAGCACTGCAGCTGGGTGCTGGGTGCTGGTCTGTAAAGTGAAGGACAAGGCTGGGTGGTTGCAGAAGGGCATGGGAAGATCTGCAGCAAGGGGTCTGCAAGGTTCTTGGGGATGCTGGGTCATTCCCGTCCTCTTTCTGGCTGCTGTGGGGACACAAGGGGCCCATGGACACAAGGGCTCTGCTCCAAAAGCGACCACAGCTCTGCTGCCAGAGCAGTGTGGCCCAGGGCAGCCAGAGTGACCCGGCTCGGGGATGAAGCCTGTCCCAGCTGGAGGAACCAGGGCCTCCAAGCAGGTGTGTGTGCGTGTTTGCATGGGGGGTGGGGGGGTGTGTGTGTGCAGGGACATGTACATGAGCGTGGGCACATGTGTATGTGAGTCCATATGGCACATGTGAGCGCACATGAGAATGCAGACACAGGCGTGTCAGTGTGCACGTGTGTGTGCATCCATGTATGTGAGTATGACCGTACTTCTCCAGTCCCATTTCTTCGCTCCAGGGTCCTGCCCACCTCCCCTTTCGACAGGCAGGGCGTGCGTGGCCCCTTCCCGCAGGCATGTGCTCCTGCTCCCTCCCTTGGAGATGCAGGTATTTCTATGTGAAAATATGGAAGTGTGCTCAGTCCCTGCTCGGTGACCTTCAAAACCATCCAGCAAATTCAGCTTGGACCGCAAGCCCGGCCAGATGGCCCTTCTCGAACACGCTGGCCGTGCAAACTGGGGTTTTACTCTTGATTCCTGCTCCTGCTCCAAGGCAGGCTCGTGAAACAGCGTATTCAGTATGTGCTCTGGGAAGGCAGCCACGCAGCCCTGCTCCGAGGAGGAGGCGGTGGGGAGAGCGCCAAGCCGGGGTGGGGAGGGACGAGGCAGCCGCGGGCTGGCGGCCGAGAGGCTCCGGGGTTTGTAATTGAAATGTGACGCACAGAGTGAAGTTTGGGGGATCCAAAACTGCAGGGGAGGGTGCTGGGTGCGGGCGTACAGGGCTGCCAGCGCTGTCTCCAGCCAGGGTGGCTGCTGGGTGTACGAGCAAGGTGGAGGGTGGTGGGAGACATCTTTGATGCTGCTGGAGAGGAGCCCGCAGGGACCGTGGGGACCTGGGCAAGGCCAGCGGTGACGTCCGGAAGCCCAGGAGAGAAAAGAACAAACCAAAATAACATCACCTAACAGAAGGGAAGGGTTAAAAGACCTGTCAGAGCTGAGCCTCTCTGGAAACATGGGAGACAGCTGGAAAAGATTTAAATAACTTTGCTGTGTGTGTCTGCAAGCCGTGGGTGCCAGCGAAAGGTAGTCTTATTTCTGATAATATCTGGTCTGACACACTCAATGTGTTTAACAGTTTTCAGTTCACTCAGGCAGATGAGACTAACTAGGAAGCAATCACGCAGGGATTCCTGGATGCTGCATTAACATGCAACCTCCAAGAGGAATGTTTTCGCCTCTAAATGCAAATAGAGGTTGAATCTATTGAAGAAGCTGTGACTGATCTCGGTCTGAGGAATCAATCTTGCAAATTCAGGGGTAATCAAGCCCCCGGCGTGGATGCCATCGTGCAGGGCGAAGCCCAGCAGGGATGTTGGGGACCCCCCAGTGCTGTGCCCAGAGTGGTGCTGGGGATGGGATGCCCTGGGGTGCTCGCCTGCAGGTTGGCCACTGTCAGCACCCGCAAGGAGGGACACTGGGGGAGGTGGCTGACATTGGCGATTTCTACCAGGTCAGCAGGGCCCTGGCAGGGCACGGCGCAAAGCAGAGCCTAGGGACGTGGGGCACGCTGCCCCAGACAGACCTGGGAGGTGGAGGGGGGTCCCCAAAGCAGCTCAGCTGCCAGTCAATGCTTCCCATCAGGATTGGCACAGCCCCACTGATGCCCTCATTGGTGCTAATGGTGTAGTGATGCATCCACACAAAAACTGAGTCTCTGGCAAGGGTTTGGTTTCATGGCCTCACCTGTGGGACACACCAGTGCTAAGAACCTACATCCCACCGAGGTCTCTTGCCAAAACGGTCCTCACTTAGATGATGGGAGACTCTGCCTGGGGAGACGGGGACTGTGACACGTGACTGTGAGCTGTCAGGGTGATGCTGAGCCCAGAGGAACTGATGCAGCCATTGGTGTGGAGACAGGGAATAGTGTGCTGGGCTGGAAAGATTTTACTGCCTTCGTGTTTGGCCACGGTGGCTACGCCGGAAGGTGAGATTAGAGGGTTCATGAACTTGTTGCATGACATACACCATTTTTTATCGTGCAAAGGTGTATTTAATCACATGGAATTGCTACCGAGAATTAGCATTGAAAACTCTTATTAAGCATTACTATTATTAAAGAACAGATTTTCCCCTAAAAGGCATTCTGGAGCAAAATTTAATACCTATAGCGTACGCCAAAGGTTGATCACAAATTTTCCACCCAACTCATATCACACAAAACATAAAGCTATTGGCTACATGAGACTATTCCTAAAGAATCTGCTTAGTTTTTCAGCAAAACTCCAGCCTTTCAAAATGCAATGATTTTGGTTTTCGAATAAAAACAATTGTTCTTGAAATTTCCCCAAGTAAAAGTATAAAAATTTAGTCCCGCTATGATGCACTGGGTTTGACATGACGTGAGCATGAGTATGGATGAGAGGGAGGGGACAAACCCTGCTGCTGTTGGACTGCCTGCGCCCCTTTTGTGGACTAAGGGTTTAGCATCAGCACTGACGAGATACGGAGAATCCAACCCCAAGGTGTGCAGGGGTGCCTCCATCGCTCCTCATCCCCTCCTTTCCCAGGCAGGATGGAGGCAGCGTTCCCCTCCTTCCCTGCCGCAGCTCCGGGAAACCACCCACGTGCCTGGCAAGTAGGTGACCCAGGTGTCTCCTGGAAACTTGCTCTCTGAACAGGGCTGAAGGAAAACATTGCCTGGAATGTTTTTCCATAGAAAACGGGGTTTTATAGAAATCAGATCTTTCCCCGGGAACTTGTTGATTTTGCTGCCATTTTCTCCAGGAAGAAGTCTAGCAGAATCACTTTGACTTTCTTGTTTCAGCAGTGTCAAAATGTTTATTCTGATCATGTCAAAACACCAAGCTCATTTCAGGAAAGTAAAAATATTTCATTTTGACTTTATCATTTCATTCGCTTAACTTCCACTTTATGTTCCGTGAAAGTATTTTTTAATACGCGCCGCTTGAGATCCTTTTGCGCTGCAACATCCAGGCGCGCTGTGAGGAGATGATGCTGGTTCGTCACACACGGCGTTTCAAAGGCCCGAATTAGCATTCGGGTGAATTTTCATTTCATAGGACGTGCTGCACATGTGGTTTTGCCTCTCAATGCAGAGCAGATGCCTCGAACACTGCTGGGATTTTCCCCCTGGCTCTCTGCGGCCACCCGTTGGAAATGTTGTCTGCTGGTTCCCATCAGGGCTGGGGGGCTGGTGGGGTGGCCTGAGGTGAGGGTGATGGGCTGCGGGGTGAGATGGGCACCCTGGAGGTGTTCCCCTGTCCCTGGCTGCCTCTCGCCCTCCTCTTACTTGGCCGGACCGTGGTGCCAGGGGAGCCCCCTTGCCGCCGGGTACCCTGTGTTGCGCTGCTGGAAGCTGGATTTTTCCTTGGTGCTGAGACAAATCAGTCACAAATGCAGTCCTTGGAGCCTGCTGGTGGTTTTTTTTGCATGGGCAGATATCCCCATCTGTGTTCTAGCGGGGCACTGCTCAGCGCAGTCCCTCCTTGGCTCCTGTGCTGGCTCCCACAGCTCCATCGCCACCCATGGGGCTCTGCTTTGGACCCTGGAGCTGCTGGGCACCCCCCAGCAGGGATGGTGGAGGACATGGGGGTTTCAGAAGAGCCCTCAGGTGTAAACCTGGGGCAAGAAGGAGGCAGAGGGGGTGTGCATGGGATGTTGGAGGAATCATTCAGGTGGAAGAAAGATGGACGTCCTGCTGGCCTGGTAGGACAGGAGGTGACACCAGCACCAGGCAAGGACACCAAGCCTCAGCTCTGCTCAGAGCTGCAGGGGAGATGGTGGAGCAGGGGCTCAGGCTGCATCACCCTGCCCGGGACCAGTGGGTGAGGAAATGCCTGAAGCAGCCTTCCTCCTCATCTTTCTCATGCTCCCTCCTCCCACACCTGGCCCCTCTCCCTTCATGCCTCCTGTTGGTGGGTTTAACACCCCGCCCTCCCCCAGCTCTACCCAAACCCTGCTGTGCCGGTTCCCCCTACCCAAGGAGGGTTTGCCCTGGGAAGCATGTGCTGTGGGGCTCAGCGTGGTGCACGCTGGAGGTCCTCCTGTTCAGATCATTCTGAGACCGTTCGGACCAGTTTTGCAGGTGACTTGCAGTAGCCAAAGCACTAGAGCATCCACCAGTCCCCAGGCTCTAGAGCATCCGTCTGCTGCTGGTGGGCACAGACCTGGTGCTTTCTAGGGGGCAGTGCTGGGACAGGGCAGATGCAGGCCCCCATGCTGCCACCCTCACTTGCCCGAAGCAGCTCATATGTGTGTGGCAGGATGTATCAGAGCTGGTCCTGCTTGCTCCATCCCCACTGAGCTCCCGTTTTCCCTTTCAACCTCATTCTTCCCACCTGGGGCGTGCTGAGCACCTTACATATCCCTGTAAGTCACCCCTTCCCGCCCTCTCCTAAAGCGTGACCTTCACACGATAAACCGAGGTGTTGAGTGGCATCATCATCATCAGGAGCAAACTGACTCCTGTCCCGCAGCCCGGGGGCCAGAGGAGCCCCGTGTCCCGGCCAGCTGGGAACCAGCACCACCTGTGCCCAGACGCTGCTGGAAGCCATCAGGGAAAGGACAGAGTGGGGAGTTGCATCGGGCGAGAGCTGCAGTGGCCATGAGAAGGATGCTGGAGAGAGATATGTGCCTGAATCCTGCAGCCATGACCCCCCACCCCCAGCACCCCCTTCCCTGCCACCCAGCAGGGCTCTGCTCTGCTCTTCCCCCTGCCACCTGATGCTCTGGTTGCTTACTCCGGCTCCTGGAGGAGCATGGCTGGAGGAGCAGGTGAGAGGGTTTTGACTAATAAAAATCTCTGAAATCCCAGCACTTACTCCACAGACCCTCTCCCCATGTGGTGTGGGGGGCACCTGGCATCTCGGATGAAGCACCCCATGGCGTGGGGGAGAGATGTGGCAGCTCGGTGTCCCCCAGCTCTGCTCCCCAGACCGCCTCTTACCGTAAAGCGATGGATGCGCAGCAAGGCCTGCTGCTTAACGGGGACGGTGGCAGCATGCAGCTGGCTTAATGGAGATGCTCCTGCCTGGTGCCAGGCGGTTAAGTGATAATTAACCAGGTGCTCGGGAAGGTGATGCTGGAAGCCAGCCCTGCGCTGCTGCTGCAGCGTGGAAGGCTGAACACCCACCTCCGTGTACCCAGACCTGCAGGTGCCTTGGCCGGGGCCAACAGACACCCAAAAACATGCTGCTCCGACCCTTGGGGCTGAGTGAGGAATCCAGGGATGGGACCCTGGGCAAGCCAGGCATGGCAGTACCGGGCAGCTTTGGTGGCTTTTAGGTCCAAGGAGCCATGAAGCCATCTAACACCTGCCTGTCACCTTCACCGCCGGCAACCATCATTGTCTGCAAGGGTAAATAC
>VZSZ01009688.1:958263-1002133 GCA_013398815.1 Ibidorhyncha struthersii | reverse complement strand
TTACCCACAAGCTCTCAACTTGCTCTTCATCTGCTCCCAGGTTGAGCTCAATACATTCCAGTTGCTCTCTCACATAAAGAGCAACTCCACCGCCTCGCCTCGCCAGCCTATCTTTCCTAAAGAGAACATAGCCCTCCATGACAGTGTTCCAGTCATGTGAGCCATCCCACCACGTCTCAGTAATTGCAATGAGATCGTGGTCCTGTGACCGCACACAGATCTCTAACTCATCCTGTTTCCTCCCCATGCTACATGCATTGGTGTAAAGGCATTTCAGAAAAGCCAATGAGTGTGCAGTTTTTGCCCTTGAGGAGTGGTGGGCCTTCTGATTCTCAAAAGTACTAGCACTCGGCCCCACAGTTGCTGAGCTACTATGCCCAGGCGCCTCTCTCGCAAGCCCAGTTACACGCCCATCTCCCTTCAAATCTAGTTTAAAGCTCTCCCAATTATTCCTAAGCATGGCTTCTCAAAGTAGAAAATAATACTAGATATGATAATTTAGGAGATTACTATTTTAAAAAACAAATTAGCAACATCTAGTTTTATCAGTGGATATTAATTGTTTTAGCAACACATCTTTCTATGAGGCCAAACTTATACCTTATCCAGTATTTTCTCCTGTCTAATAGCTTCATGGACAGGTTTGGAACGCCCAGACTCTTCACACCCTGCGGTTTTCCTGGTGTTTTTTTCAAAGTTTATCAAATTTGACAAGAAAAATAAGAGGAGAATGAGTAAAAGTATCCAATAACAAAAAATCTACAGAAAATACAGCTGCATTGTTTTAGTTTCAGCTCTAATAAATCATGTTAATTGAAAGGGAGGTGTTGAATCTTTTGTTAGTATACAGTCTGTTCTTTCCTGATACAAGCATCCTTGGTGCTGTGTTCTTGGTCTAACTATGTGTGGGAAAATAAATTGAGAAGCTACAGAAGGAAAAAAAAAGCAGAGGAGAAAAAAAAGAGAAGGGCAAATCCTAATCACACCGGGTTACTAACAATTCCATAAATCATTGTGTCCAGTTTGACCTTGGTGGCATTACCTGCAGAAATAGCATCCTGATCTGCATTCCTTTCACTCCCCATAACAAACATCGAGAAAAAAGATGACTTCAGCTTAGAGTTCGTTATCTTTTCTTCCTCACACGAACATTGGGTGAAGCAGTTACAAAGCACTCTGAGAATTTTACCACTCTGTTCTCTTTGTAGTAGAACTGATTTCACACCGCTTCATTTCTGTATACAGACATTTTATCTCCAAACTTATGTCTATCAAGCATACATACAGAAAACCTCCTTTCCCCTAGTGTAATCTCCACAGTGGTCTGCCATCACCAAGTTGCCGTAAAGCTTTCGCCACCATAGACAATTTTAGGCTTTTAAAGCACCAATCACTTAGCATTATTTCCTTTGAAATCTTAGGTGTTAGATACAGAGATGTTGAAACTATTTTTTTTGTTCACTGCCTAGAAAAACACAGAACTCACACGTGTATACACACATACAGAGCGAGAGAGACATGAATAGCAAAGCTGGGTTGAACGTACTGTGTTTTGCTGCTTTGTTTACTCCCAACCTGACACAGGAGTTGCAGTTCTGGGGTCACCCACAGAAGCTGTAAACCAGTGTCCTATGCTATGACTACCTTCAATTTAAACAAAAGCAAAGAGACATCAAACACTGTTTCTGCCAGACAGGGCATTTAAGGAAAAACCTGTATTCCACTTTTGCCAGCTAGCAGCAGCCTGCAATCTAATCTGCCAGAATGCAAAGAGGTTACAGGTTTCCTGGTTGTAGTTAGTTGCAGGCAACAAAATACATCCAAAGCAACTCTCTTGCTATAAAATCTGTGCATTTCACCCTTCCACCCATCATCTCACTGGGAAAGTGAGATTGGACAGCAGGGAGGAATGTTTCAAGAAGGCAAAGTATTGACAAACAGTGGCTGTGATTTCAAACCAGAAACAGAGCACCCCAAAGCCATAGATATGGTGTGTGTCATAAGGAAGGGCAGGAAGGAGAGTGCATAATGATTTATACCTCATAAAATATTCCTAGTTTTCCAGTGAGACCAGTACGATCACAAGTTCCTGCTCTAATCCTTGTGCACATCCCCAAAGCCATTATAACATAGAAAGGGCACAAGAACAAGTGTTTTAACTCAGATCAAATAAAGAAATAGAAAAGTGTGCTATATGGGTTACCAAGCAGACTTCTGATATCAGAAGTAAACTCAGTCTTGCCAAAATATAGCAAATGAAGATTCGTAACACATTTGGGGTTACGTCCTGGGTTTATTTCAAGGCACACAGCTTGATGTTTGCAACCTTCAAATAATAAAATAGGGCTATACTGTTAAAATACATACATCTTAAGCTAGTCTTGTTTCCAGAGCCATCAAGTCAAAGACCTGATCAGAACAAGCAACTATGCTGGGTTTTCACTAAAGGTAAATATTATCTGAATTTATGCAAACAGAAACAAATAAAAAATTATCCCATGAGATGGGAGCATTCCAATAAGCATGAAAAAAAACCATACAGTGTGCATATAGTAAGAAGGAAGAGCCTGGTGTGGGTATTTAGAAGGTCTAAAATATATTATAAAAATCTGTTGGATCATACAATGGAGTATACCTACCCTAACTTAAGCATCCAACAGTTAGATATCTAAGTTTAATTTAGTCATTGTGCTTCCTCTTCCAATTCCATGAAGAGAAGACTCTAGGGAGGGCAATTAATCTCATTCCATGATTTTTGTTTAAAGAGTCAGAGGATTTATGCTCTGGAAGTGCCTATTTCACCCCATGCAATGTAACAGCTTTTCAACGTCTCATTCACTGATTCCGAATCAATTTTCACAAAAGATAACTAATCCAGTCCTAATGAATCTCTGCACATACAAGGGCAGCAGGAGGGAAATAGAAAACAGAAGGAAAATTAAGGCAGTAGATACCTCTTTCGTCGCAGCTCCTGGGATATGGAGGAGTTTTGTACTGCAGTTTTGCAGTTCATTACAAAAGTACAAAAAACCCCCAGCAGATTCCCTTGTTATTAGCAAGCAACAGATCTGAAGGCAATGTTCAGAAGTTTCCACTTAAATACATTTGACTTCAATAAAGTCTTTTGTTTGTTTCAGCATTTCCCATGAGGAAACCATATCATGCCAAGAGGTTTTACTGAAGTATTGAGGAACTCTAGACAGCAATCTACACAAGCCAATAGAATGGCACCCCATGTCATCAAACAAGCAGTGAAAGTATTATTCAATATTGAGTTCAGCAAGTAAACCAAGCCTTACCCAGTGCAATCCATAAAATTAATCAGGCACAACCTACACCATACAGCTCAGTACACTCTTCATTGCAAAGGTTTTAAAAAATAAACACTTCTGAGATATATAAATATGTAACCGTATATTTGTATCAGTTTAACATGTTTTATGTTATTTTTCCTCAAGATAGAAATACATTAACATTTAGTTTATTATTATCAATGTAATGAGTAATATAGTCATGAATACATTGGACATGCTTAATTTAATTTGCTGGGTTTTGACTGTTGCTTACACATTTTCGTACTGTATTACACCACGCAATTCAGTTTGGAATATCAGCATGGAAATCTGTCATTGCCCATGCCATTTGTAAACACTTGGCTAGCCCAGGAGATGTGAAAGATGTGAAGTGAGTTCAGTAAGTCCAGATCACCAGTGCAGCGCCTGGAACTTTAGCTTACAAATGCTTTGCTACACAATGTCATGTGTCCTTTAACCTGATGAAGTCTTTCCCTCACCTCCCACTAATTTTCATCTTCTGAAAGAGTAATTGAAATTTCTACCATGGCCCAATTTTCTGTCAGGCTATGCTGATTCAGTTTAGCATCACAGGATCAAGTAATAGAGGTGAAATAAGCTCAAGAGCATGGTAGACACTCTTGTTGTGACATGTTCTATGACATTATCTGAACGCTTAAAAGACATAATTCACAAACAACACTGCCTTAGTATCAGCAGCTACGTGAAATAGGTATTAGATTTGGGTGAACAGACCTTCCCTTCCATTCCCTTCCCTGCTCTCAAGCACAAAGCACCTCCTGAGTACAAAGCTAAGCAGAGTGTCCGAGCCTGTTAGAGTAGTTTTATATTTTAACTTCTTTACACAAATGAATCTCAGGGAGCTGCAAACATCACTTAAAGTACTATGGAACTCTTCAGAGATGGATAAGTAAGGCTAGACTTTATTAAAGCATTTACTCTAAGTTACTGAAAAATACTATTCTTCTGTGTTCTCAATACCTTAACCTTATCTTCAGAACCGAATATAATCCCAGTGGAATTAAAATAATCACTCTTACCAAGCATATACTTATTATGGATTATTCATAATTACTCATTGTAATGATATGGCAGTGGTTTTATGCCTAAGTGGAAAGATAGACATTTTCCCTCGAGACTACTTTCCAACGGGAAATAAAGTTTCAGCAAAATCAGATCTTTTCACGTGCAGGGAAAAAAAAAAAATGTAGAAATTTAGTTTTTCTGTTGAGCAACCAGAAAAAACTTCACTTTATTATGACTGACCACAGTGCAGTTTTAGAAAGATTTTATACTTAATCGGTAGTTGTAAAAATATGGTATTCTCTTATCCTATTGCAATAAAATCGGTTGTTCAGAAATGTGTTGATGTCTGAGGGGGAAAAAAAAAAAAGGAATAAAATAATTGAAAAGCATCCCACAGAGGTCTGCATCTGGGTCACAACATCTTATCATCAACACAACTAGACAGTCAATAGACACAGACATATGATCCTTCATTCAATGATAAGAGATCACCAGCCATAGTAGCCTGTACATCATATTTTCATCTCTATCCAGATTAACAAAGATCAATAAGATCAAGGTGTATCAACATGGAGAGTTGTTTGGTCAACTAGTGAAACAGGGGAAAATATGAGATTGTTCAATAAAAAATTAGATTGACTATGTCAACTAGCAAGGTTTTAAAAAAATGCAGTGCAAGTTGAAGACTTTCAGAAACTACTTCAGAAACAACAAAATATGGAAGTATTTTTCAGCCAAAGATTGTGCCAGTACTTTTGCAGCAGTGTTGTATTCTGCCAATTTCTGTAGGAATTTTCAACGAGTTAGATTTTAGTCACTATGAGCAAAACTGACCCTCCTATAATGAGAATGACCAGAAGAAATTGAGTGATTCATTCAAAACTGACACTGACAGATCTATGAACAAATCCTGAACTTGCCATTCATGATTTTTGTCTTGTCCTGGCTTGGTTTATAGTTTTTAATTCTTCTTACAGACCTATTTTCTCAAACATTTGAATGAAAAAACTCATAGAAGGAGTGAGCGAGGATGAGAATCCACTCTGCAAAATTGTACTTAACTTTTTACATCTCCTTAGGCTATGCATTGGAAGCAGCCTTTAAAGGGTTGCTGTGAAGTGGCCCTCCGTGATTATTTCTGAAAATGACTCAGTATGCTTTATGACCTGTAGAAATATTGACAAAAATCTTTACTTAAAGATCAGATCCAAGAAGACAGAGAACGTGTTCAAACAGCAAAGCTGACAATACCACCTGTGTTATCATGGATACTCCAAAAAGATATGTTCTTCCTGTTCCTTACAGCTCACAGTGGCTGCTGCAGACTAGCTCTCTGCATCAGGAGGTGGCTACCACCCCATCCCATCTTCCCAGTTCCTACACTTCCCTCCAACATAGTAACAAATGCATGCTAAGCCACATTTGAGTTGTTCTGCTGGCACATCTTTGTCCAAAGAAACTCAGTAGAAGGCATTAATGAGTAAAGTTCATAATAGCTACTCCAGAAGAAGGCTTGAAAAGAATGGATATTTGTATGTCGCTCATGTTGTAACCAGGCAGTATGGCAGATGGAAGGATGAAGTGGAGATACTTGGTGCAGGAGAAGGAAATGTTGCAAGTGCTGAGGAAGCCAAGTATGTGTTTGTCCATCACAGCTGTTAATAATGCTGGGCCACCTGATCCCTATTACTAAAGTTACCACAGTTTTTGTCACTTATTCATGGGGGATAAATATTCAGTGGCTAATTGGTTTCACTGTTAGCTGTAAATAAGTTACACAACCAATAGACAACGGCACTATGCAAACAAGTAACGATCAGTTCCCCAGTTAAAAGTATAATTGTATGAAATTGTCCTGGCATTACTTTTTAATGTGCTGCCTAATTTAGGCAATATATCTTGATATACTGAATCCTTGTTGAGTTACAAAACAATATCTCTGCAAGAAAGCTGTTAGAGGTTGCTAAGGATTCTGTTGTGGAGGCTGGTGGAGTTATTTATGACAGGCCCCAAATGAGCGCCTCTAATATATGGTACAGACATTACTAAATTAACATCATATGCCTTGAGACTCCTATTTGCTAATAATTTCTATATGATTGCCTTCTTACAAACAGTGGTTCTTAACAGATGATGAAGGTTAGAAAGATGTAATAGAAGGCATTGTAAGGCCTGGAGAAACTCAAACTTCTCTCAACAAAATCAACAGGAGTTCCAAATGCACATCATGGAGAGCAACAGGACATAGTGACATGACTGGAAGTTCAGCCTTCAGACAGTGAGTTTTGGATGCATATTACTTTGCCAAAAAAGTAAATTTCATATAGACTAAGCTAAAGTTTTACACAATATGACAACACTCTGATGCCAAAAGGTCCCGTCTCTTAATGAAACAATTTGAAGAAACTGATTGTGGTACAAAAGAAACCCCAGCATTGTACTTGACCCTAGCCAAATGGTCATCTTCTCTATACCACATTTTGGTAGAAGCATTACTTACCATTTCAATTATGTTTCTGAAAAGACATCACAAATCCTATTCCAAGTACGAGACAAAAACCAAATAAATGTAAGAATTGTAAAGTTAAGCTCATATAGTTTAGCACATATCTATAATTAGGTATGCAAGAGTTCTGTGTCAGTATTGATATGCTTAATATTTCATCCATGCTGCAACACACTAAAATAGTCTTTCAGAATTTGCTCCTCTAATTTATTTCTTGTGTGTAATTTCCTTACACTCCAGTAAGTAGTATAATACAGCAGCTGAAATAGGTGAGTTTTCATTTTTTCAGAGTGGATATTCCCCAGGTCAGCGTCTCTCTCCAGGGAAGCTCTTATACCAAAGCCTGCCTTGGCATTTTCTGGAAATGAGTATGCAGATGCAGCACTTAACTTGGTGCTAACATGGCAATTTTCTTTTCTTTTCTTTTTTTTTTTAAAAAAAAAAGAAGGTAAATTTAGACATTATCCTTGGGAAAATAGTCCACTTTAGAAAATCACCCTTCATCAGATGAATTGGGTATGATTCACAGCGTACCATAAACTTGGTTTTCTTGGTCATTTTTTGCAGGTGACATCCATTAATAATAACCAAAGAAGCCCTTGCAAGTCAGTGAAATACTAAAAATTGCAAAATAAAGATCTTTCCTACAGCTTTACAGAAATTTTCAGGTCAGTTTAGGTCTGGTCTGAGGTGAGTTCAGATGAGTTTACCCTATCATAGGGTAAATAGAAACAACAGGTGGAGGTAATTGCGTAAAAAAGCCAGTCTTTATGTTAGACAATGAGCATAGCAACAGCGCAAATTGGAATCTGGATTGCAGCAACAGCCCTGTAATAGCTATTTGAAACATGTGTGGCTGCCAGGCAAAGAGATTAGAACTCTGTAGTCAGTCACACAGGAAAAGAAGGCATACAGAACAGATATTTTCCGCTGTGTATTTTCCTTGGTGCTTCTTATTTGGTGACAGGATTTTAAGGTTACCATGTGAACCTGCCTTTTCCAGTTAGTGAAGGCTCTGAAGAAGCAGTGGTGCTCGATGGTACACCGTAATCAGACCAGTTATTACAAATCTCTTTAATGGGTCCTTGTCACAAATTCTGATAAAATAAATTTTGTCTTGGTTTAAACATTGAATTGCTTATTTTGGGGGTCTCTGCCCTCAACAAAAATTGAGCAGTGATCCTCTGAGCTCATGGCTCAATTCTTTTAGTTCTTTCACCTTGAAAAGAATTTAAAGGGAAAATAATTGAATCCAGTGAGGAATGGATTTAAAATGCAAAACCAGCAAGACTATATTTACTTGAAATCATCTCACCAAATAAATCTGATTAATAATCGGCATCTATTCAGGAATTAATTACTGACAGGGATTTCAGATGTCCGCTAGTGGGCAGCTCTAATGCACCTAAAGCTGAAAGTGCACACCAAAATTCAACAAGTCACCAGTGGAACAGTAAAAATATCTTTATTTTACATATGGGTTTTGCATGTTTATCAACATTACCATTGTAAGATTAGTACAAGCCTACAGTTTATATGAAAGGAAAAGTAAATGCTCAATCTTTAAATGCAAAGATTAGATACATTATTATAGAATATCATTCTGTGAATTTAAGAAATATTTTTATTGCAGACCCACCAAAAAGGGGGAGGAAGGATGAGATGAAATATTTATCTTGTTTTGATGGATATTATGGATATTTTGTAAGGATTTCACTTAGGATAGGTGAGGCTAGAGATTATAACTACACTTCTATTTAGAAAAATCTTGAAAAGAAGCAAAGATCCTTTATTCACTATACACATGAAAAAATCAAGACTATTTAGGAAAGAATAAGCTACATACCTTACCAGGTATCAACATGCTAAAGGGAGGGTTTAATTGAAAGCTGAATCTTAATCTAAGAGGCTGGCTATTCTCTGAGAGTTGTTTGCTTTCCATACTAGTGATGTAAAGAGGTATCGTTACATGCTTCCGGTGGCTGTGCATAGTACAAGGTGTATCATGGAATCAAGGAATTTTCAGAGTTGGAAGGGACCTCTAGAGATCATCTAGTCCAACACCCCTGCTAAAGCAGGATTGCCTAGAGCACATTACTCAGGACTGCATCCAGGTGGGTCTTGAAAATCTCCAGAGAAGGGGACTCCACGGCCTCCCTGGGCAGCCTGTTCCAGTACTCTGTCACCCTAACCGTAAAGAAGTTTTTTCTAGTGTTTGAATGAAACTTCCTATGTTCTGACTTGTGCCCGTTGCCCCTCATCCTGTCACTGGGAACCACTGAAAAAAGTCTGGCTCCATCCTCCTTCAACACACCCTTTAGATACTTATAAGCAATAATAAGGTCTCACCTCAGCCTTCTCTTCTCCAGGCTAGAAAACCCCAGCTCTCTCAGCGTTGCCTTATAAAGGAGATGCTCCAATCCCTCAGTCATCTTTGCTGCCCTACGCTGGCCTCTCTCCAGTAGTTCCCTGTCTCTCTTGAACTGAGGAGCCCAGAACTGGACATAGCATTCCAGTTGTGGCCTCACCAGTGCAGAGCAGAGGGGGAGAATGATCTCCCTTGACCTACTGGCCACACTCTTCCTTACACAGCCCAGGATTCCACTGGCCTTCCTGGCAACAAGGGCACATTGCTGGCCCATAGATAATTTACTATCTACCACGATCCCCAGATCCTTCTCCTCAGAACTGCTTTCCAGCAGGTCCACCCCTAACCATATTGGTGCCTAGCATTCTTCCTCCCCAGGTGCAGGACCCTACACTTCCTCTTGTTGATCCTCATTAGGTTCTTCTCTGCCCAGCTCTCCAGCCTGTCCAGGTCACGCTGGATAGCAGCGCAGCCCTCTGGAGTGTCAGCCATCCCTCCCAGTTTGGTATCATCAGCGAACTTGCTAGGGATACACTCTGTCCCCTCATCCAGGTCACTGATGAATATCTTGAACAAGATTGGACCCCGTATTGATCCCTGGAGGACACTGCTGGTTACAGGCCTCCAACTTGACACTGCTCCATTAATCACAACCCTCTGAGTTCTGTCACACAGCCAGCTCTCCATACACCTCGCTGTCTCCTCATCTAGCCCACACTTCCTCAGCTTCCTAATGAGGATGTTATAGGAGACAGTGTCAAAAGCCTTGCTGAAGTCAAGGTAGATGACATCTACTGTTCTCCCCTCATCCAGCCAACCAGTTATAATATCATAGAAGGCTATCAGATTGGTCAAGCATGATTTACCCTTGGTAAATTCATGCTGACCACTTCCAATAACTTCCTGTTCTTCAACGTGTTTGGAGATGACATCCACAGCAAGTCGCTCCATTACCTTCCCAGGGACAGAGTTGAGACTAACTGGCCTGTAGTTCCCTGGGTCCTCCTTGCCTTTTTTGAAGATTGGAGTGATGTCAGCCTTCCTCCAGTCCTCAGGCACCTCTCCTGTTCCCCATGACCTTTCAAAGATGATGGAGAGTGGTCTAGGAATAACATCTGCCAGCTCTCTCAGCACTCACGGGTGCATCCCGTCAGGGCCCATGGACTTATGGATGTCCAGCTTGGCCAAGTATCAGTATCCCTGAGAGCCTTATACTACTAATTTTCTTGTTTCCCATTTCCAGTGTGCCCATTGTGGCTTGCTTGAAGGATCGTCGTCTTTTATTCCTTAAATTGTCTAATGTTTCTTATATGGAAAAAAAACCCAAAAGGACACCTACTTGTGTTTTATATAGATTAATATTTTCTTTGCACATATCAACTACTCAAGCAGATTTAGACAGTCTACAGGGAAAGTTGAATTTTTGCCATTGCTGTCTGTCGTCTGTGCTGTAGCAGTGTCATGAACAGCATGAAAACTCACTGAACCGTTGGCCAGATAGGAATCGTGTCTTTTTTTACCATTTGTGAATTTCTTCTCTTGAGAGCTGGGAGTAAAAAAAAAGTGAATAAAAAAAGTGAATAAAACATACTGTCAGTCTTCATCTTACATACACCTCTTTACTCCTGTCTTCAGGGCCTAGGATACGCTGAACACCAAAGCATGGCAGCTGCCAGGGGAGGGAACATCTTACTTTGTTAAGACTATTTCTTGGACACTTTCAAATGAAAGCTAGAACCGCTGGTTTGTGTGAGAAGCCACTGAAGCCCATTCAGCTGCAGCACTGGTTAGAAATTTTCCAGGAAACAACCTTTTGCCTGAAAACATTGATACTGAGTTCTGCAAAGTTTAGAAGGAAGTAGGTCCCAGACCCACCAACAAAGTCTGAAAATCTTGATTTACACACAGTGAACAACACCCCGGTTCAAAACATTACATACCATAGCGCAGGCAAGTGCCAAAATATAGAAGACTAGGCTCATTCACATCCTGATGGAAATGCCATCATTTGTTTTTCTCTGCTGATGTAACTTCTTTTTGTGTAGCTAACTATTCACAGGATAGGGGACAAATCAGTTTTAGAGTTCAACATTATCTGTGGAGGGAAGAAAAAGCAGCTCTGACACAATATTGAAATCATATTGAGTTTGGGTTGAGAAGATATATGCATAAATGATAGTTTAATGTGGCAGGACAATTGGGACCTTCTAGAAAGAGAATGTAACTATTTCTGTAAGAACACTCTAAAATTAGGTTTTTAGCTATTGTATAACATACTCTGTGGTAAATTAATTTTAATAACATATTTGTAAAGTAACCTGTTAGTGTATGAAGCAAGATATTCTTTTAAATTTACTGTCACATTATTTCCATAATACTGTTTTTTGTTTTTCTCTGTGAGCTGATCATTACAATGTTGTGTAGGAGTAAATGTACAAGAAAAAAATTATTTTAGATGTTTCTATTTGATTTGTTTAAAATGTTACGTTTTGATTCTTTTAAAATTATTAAACGAATTCTTTACCACAAGCATAAATGGTACTTGAAAATTAAATTGCTAGAACTCACTGCAATTTGTTGAACAGTAAGTTAGACCTTATTGTCAGTTCTTTGAATTTTCCATGTAAAAGCAACTTAATGTGTGTTAAAGGAAAATAAAGCATTATGCACCAGAGGGAAATGGCCTCTGGGAAAATATTAGTCATATTTTCACCAAGTGTCTTACTATTACTCAGCCCATTAAAGGTGAAGAAAATATATCTCATCTTTCCATTTTTCTGTCATACCATTCAGAAATGAGGCATGCAGTATTCTATTTTGTCTCAGAAGGGTAATTTTATTTTAAAGCTGTTTTTTCTTCAGCATGTGGAAATATTTTTGAGCAACAAGTCATTTCAGAGGAAAAAAAAAAAAATCATATTCCTTTCACAAATCACAAAATTCTGTTGAAATTTTAGCTTGCATTCCAGTTGTCAGGTTCCTGAAGTACTGGAAAATGCAACAGCTTGGGTGAGGAACTGTATAAGCTAAAAACGAAATTACAGCTCATAATGAGCAGAAATAAAATGGAACTGCAGAAGGGACACAAAAGCTCAGGGGATATCCCTTAAGTCTTTCTGTAGGTCCTAATCTGACCTCTGAGGAACACATAGAGGTTTACACATTCACATTTGCTTTGTACATACAACATTGGCTGGCACTGAAATGGGACTTTTTCTAGAAAAGTTCCACTTTGTGAGAAGGAAAATTGATCTTTTTCTATTGCAGGCTAGCTCCTTAAAAACTCTGATGTTAGCAGCACATCAAAGTGCCAGGGTCCTGCCAGCCTGACTGACCAAGAGGCAGAGATTTAGGCACTAAAGCTCCTGACCACTGCTCCCCCTCCACCCCTGCAGGCAAGGGGGCACGGACCTTACTGCTCCATCCCCCTACACTCCTCCAGAGACCGGGCAGCACAGCTGCTCCTCCGTCTCTGCCTTTTTTGTCTTCTACTTGTCTTTCATCTATTCGGCAAAGCTAACAGCTGAAAGTGAAAAAAAATAATTTTGCAGATAGGCTGCAATTCTCAATCAGAAAATCATTTTGCATTTGTGAGAGGAAAAAAAAGGTGGAGTCCTTTGAGAGGCATCTTTTAAATAACAGGTTTCTTTCACAATTCTTTGATAAAGACAGAGGATGATTTACAGTAGGCATTCTTCTGGATTGATAAAAGCAGAAATTACAAACAAAAGTTAATACTATACTTAAAGAGATTCAAAGGAAACAGGTATAGAAAGTCTGTTAGGCAAAATAAGGATGCTGGAGAAAAAAATACCAGGAGAGCCAATAAGAGAGGGTTTATTTAACACATTGTGAAAAACCCCGAATTTTTGCAAAGATAGTTGCCAGAAGCCTTGTAGGAATGAGCCCAAAGAGAGATAAGAACAGTAACACAAACAGTGTGTCCAGCACAATATTCCCTGAAAATGACAGTGCATGCAGGTAGGCTTGGTTCATGGACGCAGAGGGAAATCTCCCATACGAGATCTGCTCTTCAAGAAGACAGAAAACATGGAAGGAAAGAGCTACCAGTCTGATAGCTGGCTCCTGTCATTGGAATGTCCCATTACAGATTTTGTTTAGATTCTTTTCTGGATAAAGATACTTAATTTGATATGAACAGAAAATGTGAGAGCATATATATTTCTGAACTGTATAGGAAAAGAAAGACGATAAATTCCTCCTGTGTGGATAATGAAGTATGTTCCTATCTTTCAGTCACCATCAGGAAAGTAAGGTGATATCTGCTCTGGATATCTCAAGTTCAGGTAACTTGTACTTGAGGCCCAAAGAGTTGTCTGAAGAAAGACCTAACTCTTTGTTAATTTTTAATTACGTTAAAGCACTTGGCAGTTCCAAAAACTCAAATCCACTGAAGTTATAGCAATATTAATAAAAGCAGGTGGATGATTCAGAGTTACCACAGGCTATGTCTTCTTTCACATCAATCGACAGAAAGATGATAAGAAAATTGACAGGATTTTTTATTTTGTGTAGGACTGCTCAACAAGAATTTTATTAATGCTCGTGAGCAGAATTTTAAAGAGCAGAGATATCATCAAAGAAAATTGCTTTCATTCTTTGATGAGATTACAATTTTTTCAATAAAGGTGACTAATAAAAGTAGTCGAGAAGTGACATAATTTTTTGTATGGTTTTTGAACTACTGTGGCATTCTGGTTAAAAGACTGCACCATATAATTACAATAAGGTATAAATGAGTTAACAACTAGCAGAGAGAGAAAAGGTCAGTGGTAAATCAACATTATATAAGGGCTTCCTTGTAGGTTCTTCAGGGATTGACAATGTAACGAGTTGAATTCAACCTCTTCATTAATGACATTGAGAAAAATATTAAATCACAGCCAATAAAGTACACAGGTAAGATAGAATGCTTAGATGATAAATGAAGAAGAGAAAATGACAACCATATTACATGATGTGGTTACTTTTTTATGGTCAACAGGGACACTCTTACAAAATAAACTTTAAAAAAGATTAATAAAAAATAATAACAAAAAAAAATATAAGCCTACCTGGCTCTAGGCTCGAGGCTAGGTTTCTGTTTTAGTCAGCAAAATGTGCTAAAACAATTCTGTAGGATATATGGACATATATGGAAGCATAATATCTCTGCAACACAACAGTACTTAGACCAACATTAAGGTGTTGTAGGCATTTCATAATATATATCATATTTATATTTATTACAATCTTATCTAGAAATACATGCATGTATGCATGTGTATGTAAATATATGATTATTAAATAGATTATTATTTAGCTGTCATGCATAATTAGTGAAAATAAACTCCGCAATGCTAAAGGAATCTGTGATATGGTGGACTGATGTATGAAAACAACTGTTGTGGAGAAATTGAATCAAGACATATTTAACTAAGAAGAAAAGCATGATTTCTTAACAGGGAGAACAATTTTTCTGATGAATCAAAATACCAAGACAAGTACTATCTTTACATGTCTTCAGATGAAGACCAAATGGTTTAGAAAAGATTTACTTTATTTAAATGGGAGTTAATGGAGTTTGATGCAGGTGCAATGTAATTGTCTGATATACAGGAGGTTAGACTAGATGATCTAATGGCCTTTGCAGTAGCTCAAATGGAAAAAATAAAACAAACCCAAACCTAAGCTCATATGACTTAGAGGATATCTCAATCAAGTCCGCAATATACAAAATAATAATAAAAAAATCTTAAAGGCCAGCATACCGTTAACTATAGCATAACCACACATCGAGAGTGGAGTCAATGTTCTCATAGACCATACTTATAAAAAAACAAGGCACAGTCCTAAGCAATGACATGATATATTGCTTAATTACTAGCACACCTGCTGTCATGGTTTAGCTTTTTAGTATCGTTACACCCTATTTAAAACAGTGCCAGCCAGAGTTCAAGAGACATCGTGTGACCTGCTCTGTTCCCAGTAGGGCAGTATGACTTCAGCCACAATCTTTCCATAGAAAAATGTTTAGGTGGGCAGAAGGGAGCCGTGTACTGTCACTCGCCCTTGGGGCCAAAGAACACCAGGTTTTTAGTACTATAGCCTGGCCTTGCTTTTAATTTTATCTGAGACTCAAAGTTGAATGGGAAAAGGTGATTGTTCACCAAAGGTCCCATTAATTGCAGACTCCAATGTCTATCACTGAGGTAATGTCTCTTCCATATGATCACATGAAGTATTTTACATCTTTTAGGTAACTGACAAAGTTTAGTCAAATTATACAAATCAAAGCTGTTACTCTGGCCTTTCGGAGCTGTTTGCAGGCAAGACAGTAAATCATGAGCATTGCTAATCTTCCAGAAGCTATTTTTATAGATCAACATATCTTGATTTTACTTACCTGCTTCGTATGCACTTACCTGTATTGTCTTATATCATCCTGAATCCTGGATGAAGAAAAACTCAGGCTACAGAAATACCATACGGAAATTTGTCTGCAGGCTTTTCCAGGAGGCACCCTCAGAGGTAATTTCTGTAGAAATACTCTTAAAATGTCAAGGAGTGTTTTACAGAACAAACGTGAAATTCTTCCTCTCCCTCCTCACTTTTACCCAATAACTGAATTTAGATTAGAGATAGATTTGAAGCGCTCATCTGCCTGGGTGTAATCTCAGCCCCAATCACCCCCCTTCTCTGCCACCATCACCTAACCACCAGTGGGATGAATTCTTGGTCCCCTCTGTTGGAGCTGCGCACCCGCATGTACAGTATATATCCTGCACGTTAACTTGTCCAGGAGCGCACAAAGCTCAGTAGTGTCTTACATGGTAAAGGCGGGCAGGAGAACGACTCAGCAAAAATATTTCCAGAGAGGAAAAGCGTATACGACGGGTCTCCCTCCCTCCACCTGAGTAGGTAAAAAAGTGAAAACTGTTTTCTGCATTGTTTCACATTTAGCTAGTTTTTTGGGTTTTTATACAGATCTTTTCAGTCTAGTTGGACTGGTTTGCATAACAAAAGAGTGCATAAAATTAATTTCTACTTCATAATGGTTAGGTGCCAATCCAGAATGATCAAATCAAAACCATGTTACTTAGACATTTTCGTATGAGTTCATTCTCCCTATATCTGTGAAGTAAATTGAGTGAAGGAGATAATAAAAATTTAAACAATCTTAGAAACTCAAATAATATTTTAGAATAGGATGAAATATTTAAAAATTAATTTTTAAAGATGGAATTGAGGGAGGATGTAATATCTTATCAAGAACATGTTAAAAATAAAACACTTGAATATCTGTTGAAAAAAATAATTCTTGATTAAGAACCAGTAGCAGATGTAAATGTTTATTCACTCAACATTTCATATTCATTCATGGAGATACAGATGCTACTCAGTCTGATGGGTGGTACATTAGCCTTAGATTAATTAAAATAGATTTAAACATTACTTTTTTCTCCTGTTTAATAATGTGTTGTCAAGTTTAAAATCATGAACCTAATTCTGTGACTGCAATAGGTGATCGAAAAACATTGCAACTCTGCACTATGCTTCTTTTTAGACAGCAGACAAATCATTATGTAAAGTATTAGTCAAACAGCAGTTCTCACACAAGTTGCAATAATATTGTACTATTTGTCTAGTTTATACACCAAAAAATATTGAACTTATTTAAAAATTAAATTGCCACCTTCTTAATCTATATACTTTAATCACCACTTTTTACTGATAGTTATGCACAGTTTTCTGCTGAATTTTGTCATTTTTCAAAGGTATTAATGAAATGCGACAATGTTTAGCTTTTATGCACAGAAGAGCATTTAAATCCAAACAGGAATGAATGTCCCTTGATCTTTTTAATACATGAGAATTTTACTGAAAATATAAGATGTCAGTTTCTCACTTTCATTTTTAAAAAGGAAGTAAAATCTTCCCTTTTTTAGTGTATGGAGGAAAGAAAGGGGCTGGACTGGGAAACCTCAGAGATGTGAAAATATAAGTATATAATCTGTTAATACAGGAGAATCATGTTTATTTTAGCCACAGGGGATGGTTTATAAATTTTTGAAA
This sequence comes from Ibidorhyncha struthersii, assembly GCA_013398815.1. Lineage (NCBI taxonomy): Eukaryota > Metazoa > Chordata > Aves > Charadriiformes > Charadriidae > Ibidorhyncha > Ibidorhyncha struthersii. The sequence goes on along the minus strand of VZSZ01009688.1, from coordinate 984,843 downwards.
ACATTAATTCACATATGGTGTCCAAATTATGGGTAATTAAAGTTGGATGAAATTTCTCCTTTAAACTGCATTTAATTTGTAATCTTCATTAAAAGTAATTTGGAGTCTTAAAATAAACATTCTGAATACTCTTGTTTACTTACAGTTAATTCTTGTAAAGTTTCTATAAATACAATGAAAAAAATCAGATTTCTCATACACTACCTGCTCATTCAACTTAACACTGCTTTTACTTTGCTAGGGTTTCTAGATCCAATCATTTCTTTTCCTTAAGTAGTCAGAGAAACACCAGCTACTAGTAAAAACTACTTAGACTCTTAATTTTCTGTGACATTGGGAAAATCGTACTGAAAATCAAACACGTTTTCATTTCCCATTTAAAGTGTTTGCCATGGAGGGAAGTGAGTAAACTGACACCAAGTAGGAACAGCTGAAGTGGAAGATCTGTGACCATAGATCAACAAAAATATCGGTATTTTAACTTGTTCTTGCTGAGCAGCAAAGAAAGTGGCAGTCATCAGCTGCCTGTAAGCAGTTATGAAGACACCTAAGGCTGCCAGCTAATCTCTGGTTCCTTTGCATTATGAGTGAGGGAAGGAGAGCTCTGCTTCTCTTCTTTGGCCAAGAACCTGTGGTCCCAGTTCATCAATGTCTAGACCTACACCAACAACATCTCAACACAAAGCAAACCACTGAATAAGAATTGATTTACATATGACCCAGGTTTCATACTCTCCCAACTATTTAACCTCAGGAGATATTATTAGTATATCAACTCATAATTTACAGACTAACAAGGGGCATTGATTGTCCTTATGAGGATATTTTGATTGCTTCTTTGTTTTCTTCAAGTGAAACAAAAGCTCTGAGTATCAAACATTCTGCTGGAACAATCTCAGTTAACTGAAACCCATTATAGAATTGTGAGTCATTATGTTTAACTTCATACTGAAAATAGATGGAGCATTTCGAATTGTATGTACAGAACAATTTTCCTCATACGTATCAGGAATATAGGAAATCTATATAATTCATTATTTCAGACAAATTTTTGTATTATATAGACCCATTTTTTTCTTGTTAAGATAAAGGATATACTGCCTTTGGAATATCAGAGAGCGAAAAGAAGAAAACCTTTAAAAATAAACACATCATTAAAATAAAACCAAATAGAAATCCCTTTGGTCATATATCTTAACTATGCAATTACACCATTAGCTTGTTGTGATGGTTATTTCTGGGAAGACTGTAATACAGATACTATGGATATAATATTACAGGATCTAGAGACATTTAGTATTATTTTTCAATCAATACACCTAAGAAAAAAATCAAGGCAACAAGAATAATGGTTTAGGTATTACCATCAAGGAGGGCTAATGTACTCACAATACAGGAAAATGCAGTGTGCTTTCACTGTACGGGGGATGCTTTTTGTTTGGGAGAAAAGACTGGACAGTCGAATTTTGTGTCACTCAGCTTAATAGATGAGGGCAAGAAAAGTTATGCCTTCACAGCACTCAAGAAATGAAGAACAATTTGAGGATACTGAAAAGGCACCCAATTCTGTTCACATAAGCTAGTTCTGACACTTGAAGCACAGGAAAATTTGATCAACAGGTATCCAAGCTAGTTCCACACAAGCTAGCTTGCATCCAGAAGCAGCACAGCCGTGTGCACGCAGCCGAGTGTAACCCAGGAGCGCGGCTCTCAGCTGCTCGCCGCTGCTCACAGCTTTACACATCTGTGTAACGTGCTACTGAACTCAGCAGTGCAGGGTCAAGTGTTTGCGGAGTAGTCTACTCAGTGAGCATCTCTGACCGGTGTCAACACAAGCTTTATTTCCAGAGAGATATTATCAAACAGGTAACCTGTTTTGAGGAGGAAGGCTTGACGTTTTGTGAGCGCTGAATGAGAGCTATGATAGAATACTACATTCTTTACTAATAAGCTAGAGATAGTTGTCTTTATAATATAAAAGGCATTGCTGACTTAAGAACAAATAGCCAAAACAATCAGGAGTAAAATTAGGGTAAAAATTAGAATATTTCTGACCATCAGGGCAGTGGGAAGCAGAAACCATCTCTCTGCATTGATGGGTAACGGTAATTAGCAGCTTCCCTCTTCTGTTTTTTACTGGACTGCAGAGAAGAGACTGCTGTGATGGAGGCTGCTTCCCAGAGACTCTGGCTTTTGTTAAGACAAAACGAGTGGCAAATGGGAAAAAGAATTAATCTGATTTTTTTTTTCTTTTATGGGAAGATAGTTACAAACAGGATGCATTTATTTCTGTCATTTCTTTCCCAGGTAGGTACAACCTTCCAGAACCTGTCTGCCAGAAAAGAAGAGGAAGAAAATTCCCCAGCCATCTTCCAGATTCAGCTGGATGGCAGTGTGGGACAGTGCATGCAACAACAGTTGGTAAGTAAACTTATTGGGCCAAATCAGAGAGATTCAGCATTGACACGATACATAACACAGACATTGCTCCAGTATTACAGAATCACTTCAGTCCTCCTCGACACAAACTCCCCTCAAAACTTCCCTGCCTGATTTCACACTGAAATCAGAAAACAGCTAGACTCTGTAACAAAGCTTCAACAGCCTTATAGCCTTTAAAATACATTTGCAAAAAAGCCTGTGGAATCTTAGGTGTATTGAATCTGCTGTTGGGGACAGTCTGAAACACCCAAAGCAGCTAACAGTTTAAGAAAATTCTTGGCATAGAAAACACAACATGAAAAGAGTAACAGAATACTTTAGCTGCAATATTTTCTCATGCGGTATTATTTCTAAAAGCATTTAGAAAAATGCCTACACTTAGATTGAGGTGGTCATCAGACTAATACCCATACCAAGTCTGTATGAACCAAAATTTCGCTGACTGCATGGACACTTAACATTGTTTTATTTTCACTAACTACTTCAGTCCATCGTGCTGTGAAAATAACAAACAGAATAAAATTGATTTAGTAACAAAATAGAAAAAGCCCAAGAAAATCACAGGAGCAAGCTTTGTAGTAAAAATCCATTCTAGAAAATTCTGCACTCTCTATTGATATCTTAAATCATGAGAAAATGTTGGCCACAAATTACTGTTTTGAGATATATATCAAACTACTGCAAATTACTGTACTTTAACAGCAGTTGAGTAGGAACAGAAAAGATACAGCTTAGACAGGTTTCAGAGATTATCTTCTCTGAGCTGGTAGCTCCCAAACTTGATTTTATAAAAGGAGAAGTTATGTCATGCAGTAAAAATGGAGTGTGATTTCAGGCATAATGTCCATAGCTGGAGAAGGAAACAGAAGCTGTCTTGGAAAAAAATTGGGTCAGTGGGATTTAGGTACTTTAGTCTTAACGGTCATTCTGTTGAGCATATTTGTGAATAAAGATAAGTTTAAGATTGTGCTTCAATGCGGTCCTGGATAAGCACTGTTTTACTTCACAGGGACTCACTGCTACAGTAGCATAAATTTTAGATGGCTGTTATGAAGGGTTGTACTTGTCATAAGCCCTCCACTTGTTAATGAGTGTGTGTAGGATTGAGATCTTCCAAAGGTACATAAATATTTACAGAAGAATGTCTTTATCTTAAAAAACATGTAGGTGATTGATTTTACATACAGAATAGACTGATTTTAATCATATCAATACATTCGCAAAATCAGGAATTAAAAATACATCTGCTGAGAATCACTTTTCTGAATTTCTTGGCAGCAATTCACTGTTAAAATATTTTCTTTACATGGAATTTAGTAATGTTACTCGTTACAGCTTACCATTTCACTGACAGTTTTTTCCAGACAGGCTTCCTGTTAGCAGAGGAGGAGGGCTAGGTAATGCTAACTGTAGGACATTCATAGATTCATAGAGTAGTTAAGGTTGGAGGAGACCTTTAAGATCATCGAGTCCAACCATTAACCTAACCTGACAAAACCACTTCTAAACCATATCCCCAAGTACCACGTCTACCCTTTTTTTAAACACCTCCAGGGATGGCGAATCCACCACCTCCCTGGGCAGCCTATCCCAATGCTGGATAACCCTTTCAGTGAAAAAAATTTTCCTAATATCCAACCTAAACCTCCCCTGGCTTAACCTGAACCCATTTACTCTCATCCTATCACTTGTCACTAGGGAGAAGAGGTCAGTCCCCATCTCTCTACAACCGCCTTTCAGGTACTTGTAGAGAGCGATAAGGTCTCCCCTCAGCCTCCTCTTCAGGCTAAACAGCCCCAGTTCCCTTAGGCACTCCTCATAAGACTTGTCCCCCAGACCCCTCACCAGCTTTGTTGCCCTTCTCTGGACACACTCCAGCACCTCAATGTCTTTCTTGTAGTGAGTGGCCCAGAACTGAACACAGTACTCAAAGTGGGGCCTCACCAGTGCCGAGTACAGGGGGATGATCACTTCCCAAGTCCTGCTCACCACACTATTCCTGATACAGGCCAGGATGCCATTGGCCTTCTTGGCCACCATTAACTATTTTATTGTGACTGTACTCAGCAAATGACAGGATTAATGCAAAATGTTTAAACCACCTTCATTTTAGAGAAGTCGAAGCAACTTACTAGTAACTACTTATTAATAACTCACAACTTTGAGTTTCTCAAGTTTACACTACCATATAAAATATCCCACAAAAATTCTTTTTTTTTCTTCAATTTTATTCAGAGACAAAACAAGCAATTCCCCATTTGTTTCCACTTTGTGACTTGAGAAGTGATTTCCACTATGTTTTTCTTTTTGTTTGCCTGTGATATGCTTTTCCAGGTTCAACTCCTTTTGAAGAAACATTGATTTAATAATTAAAAATCACTGTTTTTACTAAATTATGATAAAGATTTGTCTAGAAAACCTGATTTTTAAAAAAAATATGTCGGTGTCTTTGGATGGACATAAATGTCTTTTGCTAGATTCAGACTGAAGATGAAAGTATTGCAAATATACAAATAAAATAAATAACTCTTGGCGTGAAGTACCTGTATTTATGTTTTTTCCTATTGGATATTTGAACTATTAGATGATAAGCAAGGAAGGACTCTTTCTTCAGTTTTTTGTAAGCAGACATGTTCTGAAGGCACAGAGTATATACTTGCATTACATAATTGAGGTGCTCACCCTTCTACCTTTTAAATATTTTAATCTATATAATTGATGTATAAATATATATTTATAAATGTAGATTTTTTACATAAAAATCATGATATAGGCAGTATGATCTATATCCAACTATGAGATTCCAGGTTTATCCCATGTCATTCCTTCTAAGACACACAATGTTGCAAGTTAATGATTTCTGTAGTCAATGAGAGACAACAATTCAGATATTAAGCCTCTTCCTCACCATCTGGAGAACATTCTGCTTCCTGGGATCATCCCTGAGTGTTATTACAACTATTTTAGAGCTTACGGCACTCTCCTTCCTGTAGCAAATAAGGGATTCTGACCTTCAGTTCTGACTTCACTTGGGGAAATCAGTAGGCACAGGACTCTGTGCCATGCAAGGGTTTGCAGAACAGATGTCTCAACAAGGTGTCTGGCCTACTCCGACTTCAACAACTTTGTTTTCCCAAAGGAATCCAAGTTTTTCCTGTCTGCTTTCTGCAGATGTCTCTTACCTTTAGTGAAAAGTGAGAGGACAACGAACTTACTCTCTTAACTGAGCAACCTCAATTAGGAGTCTAAACAAGGTGGGATATATTCATGTCTAAGCTTTGCTAGAATTTGGATGGTTGGCACAGCAGTGGTATTTACAGATTTCAGCTCTGGAAATGCATCCAGGAACTGAAGGCACATCTACCACTGGGCAGTATATAAAGTTCCCCATTTTTATTCATCTGCTTTTGTCTGGAAGAGTTATTGTTTCTGTCTGCTCATGCCCTAATCCTTCTTCACATCTATCTCCAGATAGATTGCGGTTTTAAAAGTGTTATTACCTCTGCACTTCTAACTCTTTTGTAAGAGTTGGATAAGAGGATTGTGAGTGTATCAATATTGCCATACTGGTGTTGAAAAGTCATGAGTCAGACCACCAAATCTTGAGAAATAATTAAAATTGTGGAATTAAACCTAATAGGTTTCATTTATTTTACTTGCTTCTAAGGTCATAGAAATTCTGTACAATTTTTGCAAATTCTCTAAAGTTGCATCACTCCAGAAGCTGGGGCTTTAAGGAAACTATTCTCAGGCTTGGATACCAGTGAGAGATGGCGACACTGATACCTCTGCAACTTCTCTGCAGTTACTTTAATCACCTATTTTACTTCATCTGGTGAGAGACCAAATTAACATCTCTGAATTTAAAAGGAAGGATCAGAAATTGTTCTTATGCACAAACCAAGTCAGCTTTTGCTGGGCAAAAGACAAATGCTCATGCTACAAGAAACAAGTGATAGTATATCATGCAGGCTATCCAGTCTGAAGGAAGTCTTAATAAAAAGGTCAGAGGATATAAAAAGATCATAATAATACAAATCAAAGAAGTCAAGGAAAGACCTTACAAGACCTTTTTACATAGAAGCCAGGGGGAAAGGGACAGATAAACAAAAGCCCATTGAAAAGCGCTGTATTTCAACAAAGTTTTTAACCTCAGGGCAATTACTTCATGCTTTTCTATAAAGAGCTAGAATACAGCTGGATATACATAAATAATAAAAATTATGGTTATTTGGAAATAAGATATTTTCCATCTATTGAAGACCTTAACATCCCTTTCACCAAAACATCAGAAGGTTTCATACTACGTGAAATGCCTTGGCAATTCTGACACCTGCAAATCTGATTATACACAAATATAATTAACTTGGACTTGCAGATCTGGTATCATACATGCAAAAGTCATAAGAGAACTGTCTTACAGATTGAAAGACTGAGTGACATTGACAACATATTGATATAATACACTACAGCTCTACTAATACTAATGAAAGTCTACAATTATAAAAGTATGAGACTTTCTGTTACTATATATGCACAAAAAGGTTTTCATGATTTAACTTAAAAATATCCTAAAAGACACATAAAACACACTGTCAGAATACTTACCTTTCTTCCTGAATAAATGAAAAGGAAAATTACGAACATTTAACTTGATATAAATACCTATAATTGTATTCATGAACAGTTCCAAGGCAAATATTTGGCTTTGTAGATTTAACTCACAGATTAGCTGCAATGCAGATTCCACAAAACCCGTGCAGTTTCTTGATCAGACAGGTGCAGGCAAATCAAATCCTCTGACCACGTTTTATAACATGCACGGATGTAGGACAGCACACTACCACACTGTCTAAGACAATTAATGAACAAAACTTTGTAGTCAGTTTAGAAGAAATGTTTTGTTTTTTTTACTCTATGGCTCTGGAGTGGTTACTCACAAGACCACACAAATCATGATATAGCTCATTTTCAAGAAAAATTCACCCTAAAACAAGGCTCTGGATTAGATGTCTTAACAAATGTTTCTATGTCTTTGCAGCAACTACTCTCATAAAATTAAGGTAACATTAATTCTAATTTTTTGTCACGGATATATTGGATATATTGGTCAAATTTTACGTCAATATGAATTTAGATTTGCAAATTTTGAATAAAACTGTTTCCACAGTGGTGAAAAAAATGGCCAGTAGTTTAGTCTGTAGCTTTTGATTTCCTAATATGTGCGGTCCTATCCTGAAAAATCCCTGTGTTAATGGCATTGAGGGTTCCACATCATTATCACTCAAGATTTTTTGTATCAAATGTGCTTAGTTTACAAATAAAATGTTTTTTTTTGTTTTATTTTTGGTTTTATTTTGTTGTGGGGTTATTTTTTTCTGACCGCTTTCTCTGCATTCCTTAGCATCAAGCTAGATGTTCTAGGGTGTTTTTTTTTCATGTCACTTATCATTGCTAGTTATAAATGTTCTGCAAAGCAAATGAGCTCCCAGCTACATCTGTGCAGCACTAAATTCCAAATTAAGCTCTCTATGGATGGCACCATCACCCTATTTCCCTCAGCAGAATTGTGCAGGTGTATCCAGCTGAAAGTTATTAAACAGGTCTGTTGATGATATACAAGATGGAAGAAAATTTGCAGCTTAGTATTTCCTAGCTGTGTTGGCTCTGCAGGAGAGAAAGCTTATTTATATTACTGACACAGGCAGCTATTACAGAATGCACGGAGAAAGGAGGTTTGCTGAATAAAATGGTGCTGTTTGGAAGGAGGAAGGGTTCATACTAGAGCTACACTTTATGGTTCTTTGTACTAATGTTCTGTAATCACAATAGTCTTTCTTCCGACATGGTAGAACAGGGTCAGATGTCAACAAGAAAAATTGTTATAAATGAGAACTTTATAACCTCACAGAGAAGTAATAAAATGTTTGTGACTTTCTTGTCGGCTGCATCTACAGAAAAAAAATATATGTCAGTTATAGATGACCTTGTTTTGGAGTGATCTCTACAGTCATTATACTCCAATTCTTATTTCAAAAGATACTCAAAATCTTTTTTCATGAGACTTTTATGATTTTGCTGTTGTGATTTATTTGATCCTTCAAATTTCTGTATTTTGCTGTTGCCTAGTGTGTTTCCTTGCAGAGAGAGGATTTGTACTGTAGCTTATAGTACCCTCACCAACTTTTCCCACTTGGGAAACTCTTGAGAATGATTAGTGAACTCAGAAGAGCAAAAAATAACTCTTATTTAGAAAAAGGAAAAAACAACAAAGCTTGAAAATATTTTGCTTTAAAATCAGTATGACCTTCCAATAAAGGTTTCAGGTGGCTCAATTTGTCCCTGAATGAGTCTACTCCTTTCCAGCCAAAAAAGTCACCCTGGACTCTTCTCTTTAAATTAAAAATATATCAGAGTCAGCCTAAAGAAAAGGAGCTTCTGAGAGCATGAGGACCTCTCCCATTCTCCCCAGCCCTCCCAATAAGATCAAATATGGAAAATACACCCAATTCAAAATGTTTCTGTCTCAGAAAGACTCTGTCCATTATGAAGTTTTCTAAGCTTCTCTTGGATGCTTAGAAATGTACGTTATGCAGCTGTAATTATGCCTAGAAAAAAGTCAGCAAAAGAACTGAGTTTTATTTGAAATACCTAAATGAAAATATACTGGTCCGAAAATCTCACCTCAGCACCTAACTGCATATGTTCCTATACTGTTTAGATGCTTACATGTGTAAAACATAATTAAGTTCACAATTGGCATTGACATTCTCAGACTGATATAAAGTCATTTTTAATAAAACCACTATACTCAAGACCAATGTTTATATAAAATTTTCAAACATCCTTCTACAAAGAAAGATTATTTCTTTGAGATCCTTTTCACAGAAAAAAATTAATAAGCCAGTATTTACAAAACAAACTATCCTAAACTTAGCACAAAAACAATTCAAGGAATTTCTGAATCTTCCTTGTTGATCCCAAGTACATAAAATGTAATGAGCCAACCTGGCTTTATTTCACTCCCTGTTTGCTGGCTAATTGGTCTATAACAGAAACATGCATCTGTAGCCCTTTGCTTCATTCTCTTGAGACTTTCCATTACTTCAACTAATTTCTGAAAGGCTTTGTGTATTAAGATCAAAGCAGAGAGCAGCCAACAACTGCCTGCAAAGGAGTCCCATCCCTCACTGCAGCATGCAGCTGCTCTTACTTTGTACAAGGGCAGCACGTTCAAAATCTCTCTGTGTGAAAATGAGCAAAAGAAAATACCTTTGGTTCCTGCAGACTTTCAGGACTACCATTTCCTAGGATATTTGAAAATAAAAGACATGGGCTGCATACTTGCTTATAATCTCTTCTGTTGCCTTGTCAGAACAGCAGCTTTTTTTTCCTTCAGCTTCTTGTGGACCCATACAAACTAGAATTATAATTTAGTCTTATGTTATGACTTACCACATTGACCCACATTCTAATTGTTTTCCTGCAAACTTGTTATACAGCCACCTTTTTCCGCCCACAAAACTGCATGCTTTCTGAAATGACTTCATAGCTAAATGTGTGAGATGTGATCCTGAGGTGCATACATGAAACTCAGGGATCTCTCACCCAGTAAATCCTGCAGCTGGCCAGTCTACATCAATGTTGGTGTCAGCTGATGGCTGCTCCATGCTGTACATCTATGCTGGACCTAAGGCATGATTCCAGCCTAGAAAACAAAACCTTGATTATGCTTAATAACAAAATCAAAGACCCAGTTAATCTCTCTTCTGTGCAAGCCTGATGGATCAGATAGAGTCAAGAACACCTGTGCCGTATCCGGTAACTAGTACCATGGTTTCTGCACTTCCTTAACATAGTAGAATTACTTAGTTTTTGAGCTTTAGCCAGTGACAAGAGTAGAAACCACATGGGTTATGGCTGTGCTTAAACTCCTTTCTGGATCATATAACTTCAAATGGTCCCTCGTATGCATTTTATTCCTCCCTTCTCTTCTGCTTCTTTTGCTGTTTTTCACCATTCACCTCATCCGCTTACACATACACACAGGTCACCATTTTTATTATGAACTTATAACATATAGATTATTATTTCATGGGTTTCCCAACCATTATCTTGGACTTTTATGCTGTTAAATGTGAGACTAACAATGCATTTACTGCATTAAAGTTAATAATCCATTGACTTACCAGATATGACACATCCGAAGTTGAGCTAATTCTCTGTCTCATTAAGCAGTGTAGGGAATACTACAATCTCCCCCATTTGTCTTTCCTCTTAAAATTATACAATTAGAGAACCCACGCTTATTCAGTGAATTAATATTCTAAAAATTTTATCTAAGCTCAATTATCTTTTACAGATGTCTGCATTAAGGGCTAGGAAGCAGTTTCTCGGTGAAGTATCATGTTAATGATGTTGGTCTCAATAGACCTTCCAGCAGAATCATTTTTTTAAAAAACTTGTTTGAGGATTATGACTTAGAAAACATCTCTTCACTGTCTTTTTCCTGATTCTTTAAATGACAAGTAAAACGAACACTACAATCTTGCTAGCAGTCCCTCCTTTTTGTGTATGTGTGTGTCTGTGTGTGTGAGAGTAAGTAAGTGTAAGGAGATAGTCTGAAACATTAAATTATGTCAATTTATATTTATTATTATATCTTATGGTTTCTTGAACATTTTACACTGAAACTCTTTCAATGGAAAAATGGGCTTTTGACCAAACTAAGTTTTTTTTTTCTTTGCAAAAACTGTGTGTTCCATAGAAAACTGCTTTTGTTTTTTTTCATTTTCCTTAAAAACTAAGCATTTTGGTCTGGCTATCTTCCTGTAAAGACACATGAAAGCCCAACTGAGGTCCTTTTTGTCTCTGCTAAGAGCTAGACTCCCAGTGAAAACACTAGCATTATATATCACAGCCAGAAGTCATCAGGAGGAGAGACTGTGGTACTTCATGAGAAGACATTGGCCAAATGCAGATCTAGATTAATGAAAGTATATTTCTTAGCCCCACTTTTAAGTCCCATGGACCATGAGCAATACTTATGGTTTTAAACCCATCAGGTTTTGTACCAAAAAGAAAATGAGGACAAGTTAATACAAGCAAACAAACTAAACAGTTTATAAACTATTCTGGAAATATATATGTTGAGAGAAAAGAAAATTAAACCTATACTTAAAACCATATGTTTGCTTTAAAAACTATTATGACCAGTAAAATTTCAGCCATCTTGAGGCCTCCGAAGTTAAGTTCCATAGTGGCAAGCAGCTATGAGAGGTGTTTGTCTTCTGCTGTGTGTACCTCTGCACAGATGCTGATTTTGGTGAAATAATCCATTCAGTTCTGGGTGTTAACCTTCATTGATAAAACGCACCATGGGAAGAAAACTAATAGGTACAGGCAAAATGCAGACAATAGGGCAATGTATTCGTTTCACTGTTCAGTTTTTGTTGATCTGCTCATCAAAATGCATATCATAGAGGACACTGCGTAAATTGGAATGCAATTGAAAATAGCAGTCTGTATGATAAAGTGCATCTACTGTGCATGAATCTTCTCTTAAAAATGACCAATATTTTAAGGTCAAAATACGAACACAAATGCAACTTCTGCAGCAGTGCAAAAGTCACTGTGCCAGCCACATTTGTTACATGAAATGTGACAAACCTTTCGCAAGTATGTAACTTATTCTATAGCTCCCCACAAAGAGTAAGTCTCCATGAAGTCGATAGAGCTTTTAACTGAGAAACTAAAGAAAAGGTTTGGCTATTAGGAGTGTCTTAATAGTCCTTCTTTTGGCTTGGAGTTATGTGGGTAAAAGTAATAAAATTAAAGCATCACTTCTAAGTGTTCCTAGAAGACGTCACTATGCTCCTCTCCTGGCTGAAATCAATACCAGCACATGCACTCTTCTCGCCTGTGCAACACAAATGTAACAACCAACTTCTGATTACAGCAGCTGGGAGGTTCAGGACTACAGTTGTTCAGTGTTGGCTGGTTAAAAATTTTCTTGTAAAGTGGTTTCCATCAGCAAGAGTTGATTCATTAAAATGTTGGCTTTTTTCCCCTAGAACACACAAAATTCTGTAAAATGTTTATTGGAAGAGTATTTGGATGCAGAGTGAGAAAATTCAGAGGATGACCCTGAATATTCAGTATGGCTAAAACATTCTAATCAAATGCTGTTAATTTTTACTGAAGTCCCTGAACTTTCTGTTAGCTGCCCCCCCACACACAAGGGAGTGCAGAGGAGCACCGCAGCTGGGCGAACCCCAAATCCTCCTGCCCTATTGGAGGATTCCTCCGCCGCCTGGGGCTTCACAAGAGCCTGTGAAAATCTCATCCCCACATCCCCAGATGCATGACCGCTTGGGGCACCCCAATGCCCCTGTCAGAGACAGGAGACCCCACTCCAGCCCCAGGGCCGTCCCAGGGCATCCCTAGTCCCATGTGGCCGGGGGACACCCAGTGCCAGGAGTCAGTGAGGAGGCGTTCTGGGTCACCCCACGGACCAGGGGACACTGCCTGCGGTGCAGGGTTCCCGGTGGTGTGCAGGGAAGACAATTTGGGGACTGCACAGGATTTATTGTGGGAAGTTTAGGCGAGGCAATGAAGGCAGGGAAAGGGATGGATTGAGGTAGTTTGGAGGGGAACAGGTGTGGAAAAACAGAGGCAGAAAGGGAGAAAAAGAGCCAGTTTTGTGTAACAGCTGTAGGTCAGGATGCCTGTCTGGCCATGCCTGCAACCGGCCAGCACAGTCTGCCCCAGCTTCTCACTAAACTCCATTTCTCGTGACTTTCCTGGGTGTGAGGCTCTCTGGGCTATGTGCCTGTGTGTATGGGGGTGGACCCAGGGGTGGACCCAGGGGTGGAAGTCCTGTGTGGCCATGGTGCCAGCACGGGGTATGATGAGGATGCGCTACCAGTGCATGACCCTGGCCAGCATTGAGCTGGACCAGCTGGCAAGCAGGGTAGGTGGCCTGGAGGCCAGGGGGTGTTGCTGGGAGTGGGACACCTGGAGACATGGTCTACTGGGAGAGGCAGAGTGGTGGGCCTGGCTCAATGCTGGAGATACCCTGGTGTCTGGGGTCTGCTGAGAGATCCATTTGTGGGTGTGTGTGTACGTGCACGCATGTGCCTATGGTACACGCTCAGCCTCATTGCCAGTTGGACCTGTGGGCATCATGGAGCTGCAGCAGCGTTGCCCCTGCTGGGCTTCCGGATTTGGCAGCTCCTAACAATTTCTGTTTCTGTCAAGCAATTTTATCCCAGTGAGTGCTCCAGTCACAGAGCTGCTGACTCTTCCTTGGAACAAAAACCTGTACATTTCCCACATTTGCAAGCTAATAAGCCTGTCTGCTTTAATGAGTATTTAGACCCTAAGGCTCAAACATTTACCACTTAATTGTGATATTTTCCTTGCCTTGTTGTTTCTAAATAGAGCTTATTTTTGGCACACTGCTGGTGCTTGAGACCTGGCAATTTGGTTGTAATTCCCAAAATGTTGGACAGCCTTCATTCATTTTAATGGCTCCTACTTTAAGACAGACATATTTATTTTAAGTAATGTAAGTTATTCTTCCCTAATTCTGTGGAAGAGAACAAATTTTCATTTTACATACTCTCATTCAGTGCAAACCTTCTATGCCCTGATACTTATTTCCATTCAATCAAGGTACAACAGCTCATAAAAGCCCAGATTCATCCCAGCTACCATTAATTGCTTATCCAGCATTGGAGCCTTGTTGCTGTAGCAACTACTGTCTATATGGAAATGGTTTTCGATTTGTGATCCATGGACCCCTCTATCCATGCTCAGCTATTGAAATGTCTGACAACTAAGAAAAGCAAGGTTACTGTCTGAAGGTTTAAATAATATGCACCTCTGTCCACATCTCTATTAGAAGAGCCATGTTAAGTTCTAAAACTAGTGGGGGAGGATCAAGAAAATGATTCACAATCAGCAGGGGAGGGTAGTTTAAAAAGGCAACTTAGCCCACCATCCAAATCACTGTCTGGAGACATATATCACTTTCCATGAACAATTAAGGGAACTTTGGCTGAGTAGTAGGCTTCTGATGCAAATATCTTAACTTAGCACCTAAAGTTAGGTGGGCTGAATAAAGATCTACAGTTCTATGGGGACTTTGTGGTACTGCCAAGTTAACTCAGAATAAACCCCAGTTTCTCAAAACACTCCCCTCAACTGAAAAAAAAGGGTTCTTCCCTTAAATTTCTGTTGTACTTGGCAGGGTCCAACAAGAGACATGGATGTTATATCTGAAATATCCAAATATCCTGATTCTCATACCTGCATTGCAGGGAAGAGAAAAAAAAAAAAAAGCTCATTTCAACTTTACTTTCCAAAATCAGTTTGGTTTGGGGGAAAAAGGTATGTTCAAAAACCACTAGGGTACAGGTGTCTCATCATTCTTTCCAGCAGTGGTCAATAGTCTGGACTGTGACACAAGCCAAGAGTAAGGAACGATAACACCAATATATTATGGTATGTGTTATTTGCAGCACTGAGGACAATTTTTATGATTTTTACGTGTCATTTTTATGACACGTTTACTACCTGAAATACTTAACAACATGACTGTAATAATAGTCTCTTTTAAATAGTTTCAATTTGTTTTATGTAAACAATACTTTGAGACACACTATAATGCAACAAATGAAGAACAACACATTATCTTAATGATTCTTAAAAAAAAGGATGTCTGTAGCAGGTTATTTAAAACTGCATCCTTCTTTTAAATAATTACCCAGATAAATGTGCTGAGCAGTAAACAAAGAAACTCTGACAATCCTAAAAAGGAATCAAATTACAGAAAACAGCAAATCAAAATAAGCTTCTTGAAACTTAAGCTCTTGCATTTTAGAAATTATTGTTTCCAGCAATGGTGAGTCTCAGAAGGATAGGTGTTTCACAGAGTCATTTTTACATTGCAAGTGTTTGTAAAACTGTTATGAGTTGTCTTCTATAAACCCAGTGCATGGGCCAAGCGGCTCATGCTTTTTGCATGCTGTCATTTCCAGCACCCCCACCTGGCAATTTTATGTGCGTGAACATAAAATTTGTTTGAGGTGTTTGGACTTGGGATCTCAAAATCATTAGTCCCTTTTGAAAATCTTGGCCCCGGATTTTTCGTTAATGAATCAGCCTTTGGATGTAAATGCACAAATAGATTCCGCTCAAAGAAAAGCCAGATCTGTATGTTACAGATGTATGACTAGTCACAGCAACAAGTTTGAAAGAAATTACGTTCTTCATTGCAATGTGTACGACATCTGCCTCTACATTCATTTTCTTTGATGTGCTTCTTTTCATATTCTCGGCTAAACTGAATATTTTCATAGACTTTTTTTTTTTTATTCTTGGAAAAGTTTACAGACCCTTTCAAGATGACAGCTGAAGCCACTTTTTCTTTCTGAGATGCAACAGGAAAGCTCTCATGGCCCTGTTTTTGTATAGGCTGCTACCTTTTTTGTAAAAAGAAAGAAAAAAAAGTAACTTAAGATTTTTGAGATATGAAGATAGACATGTTGATAGCTGACTTTTCTCATCCACTTCTGTGATACTTCATTTTATAACTGGTGTTACCATTTGATTTGCTAATTCTTGTATTTCTGCACATTCCCTTGAATGTGTGCAGGTGCAAACTTTCTTCAGGTAATCCTTCACTATGACAAGGTCTAAGAAGAACCTTCACAGCAGGTAAATGAGTTCAGCTGCTATTTCTGTTTTCACTGGGCCTGCCTAAGTCTGGATTTCACTTTGCCACATCCCATGACACAAGGTAGCAGGGATGGAGTATGAGCGTGATTCAGTCCTGGTCAAGACTGTGAGTGAGCTGAAACAATGTAATTTGTACATCTGAAGTGCAGATGTTGGCAGTATACAGAGCCCCAAATAAAAACGTGGGGTTTTTGTTCAGAGTACCATTTTTTTGAGCTGTCAAAAAGACATGATTTTCTCTTTCTAAATAGCTTTTTGCAAAACATGAATAAACACAAGGATTCCTTGCAGCCTTGGTTTTATGACAAGTTACCAAATTATTTTAGAAATAAAGGGCAACTGTGCATTGCGTTTCTGCGTAATGAAATGTATGTTGCCACTAGGAAGCAACTTAAAAGCAGTATAATTACAACCCTAACACTTTTCTTTCCCAATTTCCCCTTCTTCTGATTGCTAAAAGGCTCCCTAAGAATTGGTTCAGGTTAGAAAAATAAAACAAAAACAGAAAAGCTCTGACCAGCCATAAAACTGAAAAAAATCTCTGCTTTTCATCCATGTGAAGAATTATTCACATATCTGGCTAAACTAGAGGCAGGTCTTTTTTAACTAGAGCTTAAAACGTCTCTAAGAATCTCATTTGATTCAGGAAAAAGCTGAAGGACTGCAAAGACCTCTTGAAATTTGGACACCAAAAGGTACGTGAATGAATATGAGAGAATAAATATTTTATCATTTTCTTCTTCTAGTCTTTTGTTCTGCTTGACAAGCCCTTGTGACACGTAATGACTAAATTTAGCACAGTTTTACCACGAGAGGGCAGGAATGCTTATCAAACAGGTTTGCTACTGGTTGTTTCACCACTTCTTTGTCAGGAGGGTGACCCAATGCATTTTCCCTCTGTTGGTATTTTGTGGCTAAGCGTGTACCCCGAGCACTTAACAACATGACAAAATGCTTTGACCCCACAGACTGACCTGTCATTAGTACGGCAGATTAATCCCCCTGGATGGTCATGGAGCTCAGGGGCACGGCTTAGTTGCAGCTGTGTAAGGCTAAGAGCAAAATCAGAACTCCTCACTCTGGTCTGGCAAAGGGAAAAAGCCGTACCAATGCAACAGGCTTGCCAAGGGAGGCTGGCGGGTAGGTAGAGGTTAATCAGTGCCTGCTTTTCTTCCTTACGGTGTGTAATAGGAGCAAGAAGGAAGACCCTTAGGGAGCCTTTTTTAATTCAATATTAGTAGCACTGGCTTATTCATGAAAAATATTTAAACTTTTCTGTAAGTGAGACTAATTTTGATAAGACCATAACAGTGGCCAGATCTGAACAGTAGAAGACTGTGCTGGACAGAATACTGTGTAGAAAAGTTCCAGACTATTATTAAAGTGAAACAGATTTGCGTGGAAACTCCTGGGTAACTCATAAACAATTTATAAACTGAAGCATTTAGCAGAGCCTGATTAAAGGTTTAAATTCTTGTAACTGTTTGCCAACAAAATATAGTGTTTCACTGTTCCCCAAACTATGTTTTGGAAAAAAAAATCAACTGTGGGGCCACTCAGAATTGTAAGATTTTAATCAGCTAAAATTAAACTCAGTAACATACATGGAAGTATCCTTTCTTTTGCTTGTTTTGCTATCATGTTAAGTAGTTTCTTTTTCTAAATGGCAACGTTTTTCACCGTGAAGCAAATAGTTGCGGAGTTGGGATAGTGAATAGATAAACTATATTCAATAGAAACAAAAAGAAAAAAATTAAAAGTAACCTTATTCTAGTCATAACAATAACCTTAGTCTAATCATAAGCAAAAAGATTTATACAAGCTGTCTTCCATTAGCTATGCCAATTAAATTATGCTTTTACCATGCCCTCCTCCAAAATGACAGCGCTCAACAAAAATATTAGTTGTTCAAATCTAAAGATTCTTTGCTACTTCTGTCATTGGGATAGAAAGGGTTTTCCCCAGCCATAAAGAAGAAAAGGGCATTACCTTCCTATTGTGTGGCTTGTCTGTCTCCTATAAGAAGCTCTTGACTTAGGCTTAGAGGGTTACATACCCGCTAGGAGATCTATATTCTCAGTGTCATTTCACAAATCTCTGTTCCCCAGAGGTTTTCAAGAGCCGTGCCACAACAGCGTGCTACCAGGGTGACTCAGTAGAAAAGTAGGAAACCCTAGAAGATCTCCTCATTCGGTGATTCAGGATTTGTTTCTTTGGGCTTTTAAATAGCCCTGACGGTGTGTGGCTCTTTTCAAAGCCCTAGCAACACGCAAGGGCGATTCAGCCCAGACTGAGCAACAGACACCCACCTGGATTTTTGCTGAAAAAGGAAAGGGCATTAACTGGACAGCGTGCAGCAACCTGGAAATAGGCAAATGGCATAAGGGTAAAATGCCCCTGTTTTGTGTGTATTATCAGGATACACAGAGAAATCAACAGAAGTCAGGAGTTCTGCAGAGCTATGCAATCCCTGTGCAGATGGATCATCCTATAACTTTTTTCCGGTGAGATTTTGAAGCTGTGAAGAAGGAAGGGTTGTGCTTTAAGATTTCCAGTATTCATCTGCAGGACAATATTACCCACAAATTTCCAAAGGAATAACGCACAAGGTGTCTTGCCCAGGGCCTCATAGAGTTACACACATGGAAAACGTGTGTCATGCTTTGATCAAAGACCAGAAGGAATGACTCATTGCCTTTCCTTTCTATTGTATTTTCTGTAGCATAAGAATATAACAGGTACAGTGCCCAGGTCTGGATGAATCTTGTGGTTTTGCTCTTATGATTTTAGTTTCTACTAAGGATATATAGCAAAGAAATGGCAAAAGAAAATTTGGATTATTTTTCTTTGCTTTCCCTTTATTTCATTTCAAGAGGTACACTGCAAAAGCAAGTGAAGATAGAGATAATTTGTGTTCTGGCATTTCCTTTTCTGTTATCATTTGAACAATGACAACATTTTGGACATGTTTATGGCCTTGTCTTTAAACTCTTATTCACATAATGAATCTACCCACCTCTACATCCCTTCTGGTTGTAGAAACCACTCCTTGATTTGTGACTGAGTGTCTTTCCCATTAAGTGCTGTTCCAGGGAGATCAAATAGGATTTCACAGGATGAAAACTCTCCAGCAGACAATCACCAGGCAATACCTTATACAGGGAGAAGAGCTACAAAAAGCTCTCTTATCACACAGGGCAACATATGGTTAATGTTATTAAAATTCTTACTTGCTATCAGACCAACAGAGACATCAGGTGTTTTAGGGAATTTTTTGTGACACCAGCACCCATTCAGAATTATTGCCCTCAAGAATCTCACCCCTACGCTTTTCCTAATCTCATAGTCTGCAAAAACATGAAGTGAGATTAAGAAATTTAAAATTCTCTATACAGAGTGCTGCTCCTGGAATAGAAATTAAACTTCTTCCGAAAATTATAGCAATTTTAATGTAACGTGAAGGCATCTGAAGAAATGTCTAAGTGGACTGTCTCAGGTGTTAGAAGTGGTTTAGATGTTGCAGGCTTTTTATCTTACCTGAATAGGGCTGGTCTAATACATTCTATGGGGATATGGGTATGGGTGGATTTAGGGAGGCTTTTAAATTCACAGCTAGAGAGATGTATATTAACCATCAAAGCAAAACCTGAGGAAGCACCTGTGCTAGGAAGTTGCAGCTGATGATCAGTTTAAAAGAATCTGAGATGAAACTTCATTGAAGAAGGTGTTATTTAATCCTGCCCTCTGCTGTACATATCCACACCCTCATTTGTCTTGGTGTTGGTGGGGTTGTGTGCTGAGTAAAATCCAAGAACTGACCCATCTGAAAGTTTACCAGACAAGCAGAACTGGAAAAAAAAAAACAAAAACAAAAACAAAAAAGCCAGAAAAAAAAAAACAAAAACAAACCCCCAAACCGCCACCAACAACAAAAGGCTACATCAATTGTCTAATCCGGATTACTGTGCTGCTGTACGGGTGCTCGTGAGGGCCCAGAGCAGGGGAGGGAGCGCCCCGTCCAGAACAGCCAATACAATGGTACTCCTCTTTCAGCAGTGCACCAAGCTTAGATTCATTTACAATATTTATTAACCTACAGCCTGAGAAACCTGTCAAGTTTTGTTTGTTTTTTTTTTTTACTTGAATGTCTGTGATTATTTTTAGTTTTGAAAGAACTATATTTTTCTAAATTTTGGAATTTATTATTTTATATACCGACGTAACTTCCTAAAATATTAGCTCCTCACATCCAATCTTAGAAGCTTTCAGATCAAAATTTATATAGCAATACAGTAACATCTTGTATTATCTCACTGTTTTTTCAATAATTTGCTTGCTTTCGTGAATCAATGTTGAGCTGATGTTTTCAGAGAACTATGATCCACCATGATTTTCAGATCTTGTTCTTAAGTAATTCAACTTTGTGCTTCTTTATTGAGTAGATAGAAATAATTTCCATTTCTGCATTATGGTGTACTTGCCTACAATTTTATCATAATTATGGGATCT
Source organism: Ibidorhyncha struthersii (assembly GCA_013398815.1). Lineage (NCBI taxonomy): Eukaryota > Metazoa > Chordata > Aves > Charadriiformes > Charadriidae > Ibidorhyncha > Ibidorhyncha struthersii. The sequence goes on along the minus strand of VZSZ01009688.1, from coordinate 964,149 downwards.
TTTAATGACTTTGTAGTCATAGGTTTTTATGCATTTGATAATGCACCTTGCAATAAGCATTTGTGAAAATACAGGTACAAAGTGGATGTCCTCTGTTTATTTGCCTACTATCTTTTAAGTGAGAGATTTGTAAGGTCTAGTTTTCTTTTACAAAAACTGTGTTAATTTTTCTGTGTTATGTCCTATACATCTTTGTGTTTGTAACTTCATTTTTTTTTTATTAGTAAGTTTGCATGGAATTTATTAATTATAATTCTCAACATCCTTTTTTTAGGGGTTAAACTTTCATCTTCTCTTGCTCTTTGGACACTGACACCAAGGCATATTATACACTCATGGAAATCTCTTATGAGAACAGGAGCTAGTACAAGGTGTATGGTGGGAGTGGACAGCCAGAAGTGAGGTAGAGAGGCAGAAATGTGGTAGGAGTAGAGTCTTCCACTTTGGAAGCTATGAACTGTCAGACTGGGTCACTCTGTTTCATGAACTGCACTGTGAGACTCCTGCTCTGTAGAAATCACCCCTCTGACAGTGCACAGCCATATAAATAATCCTAGACATTCTGCATTGGCCTTCCTGTCTTTGAACATTTTATGGGCTTCTGGCAGTTTTCTTCACTCTGATGCATTTGAAAATGCTTTTATTATAGCTCTTCTTCATTTAGCAATCTGGTCCTCAAATCTATTTCCGTTTTGCCCTATTATGATTTTAAATTTAAGTTGCCTATATGGCAAGTTTTTTATACTACTCCCTTGAAAAGTTATCGTTTTATTTCTAAAAGCTTTTTTTCCTCTGCTACTTAACCATACTGGTTATTTTTCTGTTATGTTTTTAGAATATTTTTGTGTATAGCTAATAAAGTAATATTTCTAATAACTGGAGACTTGAACCAGTCTCCTCCTTGCTTGCATCATAATCAGTGGAATATTTCAATGAAAAGAGGTAGCATCACATCACCAGGGAACAAAAACTGAAAATCATAACATCAACAGATAGTTTGATACAAAAATGGTTAATTAATAAGATTTCACTATTAATTTTTTGTTTGTTTGTTTGTTCCTTCCTAGCAAGACACAGCATCCTTAACACATTCACACCTACAAGACTCAATGCTTCTCTTTCTCTGTCTCCACTTCTCTGCTTTGGAACAAACTACAGAAAATCTGTCTAAAAGCCACAAACTCACTTGAAGAATTTATAAAAGTTGTAAATAGCATTTTGAGACTACAAATACTTTGGTGTCAAACCCTCCTATTATATTAAAGAGAATGTGGGTACCTGCAAAGAAAATTTTTAGAGAAATGCAGGAGATAATATTCCAACAGTATTTCTTAACATATGAGTAGTGAATTCTCTGGGTATCTATTTTCAATCCCAGACCAACCAGTTTCTGAGGATGGAAACTATAAGTTGCTCTTTCTCCCCAGTTGTTTGGGTTTGGGTTTTTTTTCCTGAGGGGGCTAAAATTCTGAGTTCTAGTTGGGATCACACACAGGGTTGTGAAGAGGTCAGCATGAAGGAGATTTTGGTATTTCCAGGATAGAAGTGCCAGACATTTCATAAAGACATGTTAAAAAATTTTAACTCAGTTTTGCAGATTAGCAATAAAAATATTTCTATTGTTTTTATAAAAAATCGAGCTCCTCAGTGCTTTATTGGAACTTATGCTTTTGTTATATCGGAGCTTTTCACAACTTTTAACATCTTCTCAAATTTAAAAGTAGGTCATATATTTCAGGATACGTAATGTAAAAATGTGTGCCAAATGTTTGTAAAATGAGTCATAGCAACATTAAAGACACTAAGTCCAAAAAATGTGATCTTGAAACCATTCTATTCAAATGATGTCTGTTCCTGAAAGTATAACCTCCCATATACAGCCCAGTTTTCCTACTGACGACCTCACATCCACGGAGTTATGGTTTCTATAGTTTAGCTTTATTTTCTTTGCTTATATGGCAAGTCTAGAGGTTAGGTTGTTTAACCAAGTAATGAAATAAAGGTATTTATGAAAAAATCCTGAAGGTTTTTTTTTTCATTTGAACTTGCAGTTTGAAAAAGATGAATATCCAAGCTTTTCTCAGCTTCTGTGATAATACTCAGCCTCAGACCCCATTAAATGTTCAAGTGTTATTATCTCACTTAACAGATGCTTGGGAGAGTAGACATTTGCAAATCCCTTTCCAAACAGGCAGTCACAGAAAGACAGTGATCACAAGGCCTGGATCGAGGAAGGTGATGATATTTTTAAGTGAGACTTAGAATTTAAGAACCTAAAACTGAGCTCTTGAAAGCCCCTGCCTAATCTTTGGAGGTGCCCAGACTTTATCAGCACCTTGTTTTCCAATGCTGTGTTTCCTCAGATGCCTGAATTTTAAGTCTGTAAAGGCTTAAAAGTAAATCACTGTTGACATGACTGACAACGGCTTGGCTTCTGTCTGATATTTAAGTCTCATCAACAGCAACAAGCTTGGTTCCCTCATCTATTTCCACTACGTACCTCAACTTGAAAGACATTCTCTCAGCAAATTTTCCAGCATGAAAGGGGAAATGTAGGAGAGAGGTTAGGGTTGTAACTGAGTGGAACAAGAAGCTTTTGATGAGAACCTAAACCCTCTTTGGATCTGGGCCTACACATCTTACCATCAGCATTGCAGGATCTGTGATAATGCAACAAGCCAAGCCCTACTTTCTTCCCCCCCGGGCAAATTCTTTGATCACAGAACTATGATTGCAGTTGCTTATAGGCTTGTCTTCCTGCCTAGTGAAAGCCTGTAGAGAGCTTAGAAGAAATATTACATCCCTTACCTGGTACTGAACTGGAAAGACAAAATTAAAGATTCTGCAAAGAATAACAGAATTTACAGACAGCTCAAAAATACACAGAAAGGTTTATGTAGCAAGGAAAATTCAGATCACATATTAGGAAAAACTTCATGGTGGAAACAATGGGGAAGAACTGAGAGACTGTGGGAGTCTCTGCAATATACTTCTATGTTTTGGGGAATGACTTGGATATTGTAGATCCTGAGCTGAATGTCTAAGTTTAGCTCTTGCACTTCTTTCTCTCCTGAAGAAAAAAAAAGTTGGCTTCTTCCTGTTGTATGCTACTCTAAACATTTTGGAAATTTATGGAGAAATATAAAGTTTAGAATGTATGTATTAATTTTTTCCTTAATTTTCCCTCATAGATAGTGCAATCAAAACTCAGACTACAAAGTTCAGCGCCAACACATTAATTAAATTTACGTATTCAATAAGTCTACAACAGAAGCTCTATTTACCTGAAGACATTTCAAAATAGGCAAACATCCTAAAGAGCTTTACTGAAGTCAGAAAGGCTGCAACTAAACAAATGGGACACCACATGGTTCCAGGATAGTGGGACACCTTAAGAGAGACTTGAACAATGCTCACATTACCTTACTAAACCGACAAAAGACAGACTGTAAAATCCTAATGATCAGACCTACAGCTCCATATGCGGCCCTGTGCAGTAACATGAGCTATTCAGGAGAGCCATGTGATAATGTACCTTTGGCTTACAAGCTCTGCAAACCTTTGGTGTGGGAAGGAGGTTTTGCTGAGTGTAAAAGCAGAGAGGCTCAGAAGCTCAGCAGTGCTGTACCTGTGCAGACGAAAGGCCTCCTGAGGAGACACATCTGGAGAACCAATAGAGACCACAGCAGACTCCAAGACTTCTTTAATGTCTCTCCACCACGGAGCCAAAAGATGCCCTGAGGTAAATTCAGCAGCAGGAGAAGAACAAAAATTAAAAAAAAAAAAAATTAAGTTTACTCCAGGGAAACTGCTTCTAGTTATCCTATCTATGGCAGACTCACCTCAGCCCCTACATTTTTTGAACGATCTACTCTGGTTTTGCTTTGCACCATATACATCTAGCAAAGAACAGCCTCATTTTAAACTGTCACAGCTGAGGTGGCCAGACGGGACGGAGGAACCAAGCCTGTGGCTGTGGCTGCCCAGACAGGGTTTGGTAAGTGGACAGAAACCTCTCCCTCCGCTGGTGATTCCCCAGGCATCGCAGGGAAGGAGGTTCTCCATGGCCTTGCCGGGCGGAAGGGCTGGTGCCTTGTCCAAGGGCCAGGCGCTGCACTTTCCCACAGCTGCTCCCCTTCATGCCCCTCGCCCTTCAAGCACCATGCAAAACCAAGGTGGCAAAACAAGGGGAGCAAAATGCCAGGGATTCCTCACTAACCCAGCAAAAAGCCACAGCAAAAGCCCCCTGGTTTCCTTAGGACGCCAACTGGAATATATCATGTATCTTCACACAGGCACATATGCCCATGTATATAGACTCACAGAATCACCCAGAAGAAAATACTTTAAAAAAAATATCAAAATTACCTTTTTAATTATCTCTTCAAGCTCATCTAGAAACTGCAGAAAAATCACAGCCTGTCTATCCACACCTATAAATGTCTTAGACCCAGTCTGTGTGTGAAATGTGTGCTGCTGTTGAAGTATTATTAAATGATATGTTTTGTTTCCCACTGTTATGAAGCTCTCGTGCTGGAGCTGTTATACTGATAAAAAGATTCTTCACCTCTTACAGCAACTTTTCTCAAGTGTCTCTGCCCCTTTCTTCCCTGGTGAACTCCAGCTTTGCTCCCTTTCCAGTGAATTTACCCGACTGCAGTTAACATCTCCAGTGATGTAAATCTTAAATAACATATTTTTCTCACAACCCCAAGCTAAGTGCTGCCCCGAATCAGTTTGGGAAATGCATCTTTATGACACTGCAGTACAAGTGAAAAACAATTACATTAAAATATAACTACGTCTAAACTATATGCTGTAGGCTTCTGTTGCCTCAGCTAAGATGCAAGGCAAGCAGAGCTGTGCCAGTTCCTGACCGAAAGCCCGAAAGCTTTGCTGAGAAAAGCCCCAGCACAGACAGAGCCACCTGAGCAAAACTGTGTTTTTACAGGGATAGCTGCTTCACTGTGGGAATGGTGTGAATTTATAAACTCAAGCTTTGCCTGAAACACTGCATACAGACCAGAGGTGCTTTATCAGTAAACAAACTATGAATCCTCTGCTGCTGAAATATTTCTAGGGAAAGCATGTGTTAGGAGGCTTGTTTTGCTCAGTCGTACTGACCTACTTAAAGGAGTACAGCTCTGCAGTTTCTGTGTGAAGGTACTGAAAGTTGACGTGTCTGTGCCTATGTACTCCGAAGTCAGAGGCATGGATCTTCAAAAGTATTTCAGGGCCTGTCTCCTTCTTTAGATACCTCTGTTAAGGCATCAGCAACATCTTCAAAATGACTGGTCACCTGCCACTGAAGCTGGCAGGTGCCTATTGTCTGCTGGGGATCAGTATACACGGACCCAACTAAAGCATGGCAGCATTGCTTCTTGTCATGAATGACACAAAGCTGTGGATGTTGTCTATCTGGTCTTTAGTAAAGCCTTTGACACCGTTTCCCACAGCATTCTCCTGAAGAAACTGGCTGCTCATGGCTTGGATGGGCATACACTTTGCTGGGTAAAAAAGTGGCTGGATGGCCGGGCCCAGAGAGTGATGGTGAATGGAGTTAATTCCCGTTGGTGGCCAGTCACAAGTGGTGTCCCCCAGGGGTCAGTACTGGGACCAGTCCTGTTTAATATCTTTACCAATGATCTGGATGAGAGGATCGAGTGCACCCTCAGTAAGTTTGCAGATGACACCAAGCTGGGTGGAAGTGTTGATCTGCCTGAGGGTAGGGAGGCCCTGCACAGGGATTTAGACAGACTAGATCAATGGACCAAGGCAGACTATGAGTTTCAACAAGGCCAGATGCCGGGTCTTACACTTTGGCCACAACAACCCCCGCCAACACTACAGGCTTGGGGGGCAGCGGCTAGAAAGCGGCTCACCGGG
>VZSZ01009688.1:937604-956937 GCA_013398815.1 Ibidorhyncha struthersii | reverse complement strand
CCTTCCCTCCCCTCCTCTCCTCACCTTTCTTTTCCTTATCAGTTCAGTGATCCAGTTTGCCCTATAGATAAAACATTTTTAACTTACCAAAGTGATGTAAGGCTGTGATTAGAGAGGAAATCAGGGATGCTTAAGCCAGTTTAAGGAGCAGTCATGCAAAACCATTCCTATATTCAACAAAAACCAGCTGTATTCTCTGTATATTACAATATTCATGTCCTGTGAGTTCAGCTCCAGATTTTAATTGCACTAATACTTTTGTCTGCAGTGAGTTCAACTACAGTCATTGAAGGGCTGATTCTTTTAAAAGCTTCACCCAAGAGCACTTCTGAAATTCCCACTCTTAAGCAGTATAGAAATTGTTGAGCAAATTATTTGAAAACTTATATTTCATTTTGCCAGAAGATTCCCAAGTGTTTGTGTGCCTGGTTAGAAAATACTTCATATTATATTGCAGCTGGTGACTCCATTTGTATTTCTGTGATGTACATGTACACCCCACATTTTCATCATTTTTAATAGATTTGAGGAAATGAAATGTTGTTTATAGTTGAAAAAGGAGTGGTAGAATCTGTCTTCCTTATGTTTTTTTTTTTATATCTGTATCTACATTTCTAATATATATATTAGACAATTACTATGATATTTTGCACTTCCAAAGCATTTAATTAGTATATTTAGACAGTCTATATCTCATTGTTGTGTATCTGAACATCTGGGCTTCTTCCTGAATTTGGAGATGCATTTTGTGCTTGTTTTTCTGTCATGTCCACTTCACTTTTGCAGATCCTGGAAGTTCACACTCCAGAAGCTTATCAATATGCAGGTCATCTCCAATTGTACTGCTCAGAGATGCAGAGTCCTTATACTTTTTATTTACACAGGAAAATTCATCTAATATCAAGTATAATCACTACTGTCTGTTAATTTGCTTCTGAGTATATGTGGGCTTTCAGTGTGGACAAAGACACGTATTGACTTCTGTTTCTGCTAGGCTAATCTAAAACACGCTTAGGTCAAGATTTTAAGCATTGATCAATGCAATAATACTCAGCATGCAATGTCCTTTTCTTCAGCAGCAATTTAACTAGAGTGACTTCAGAGAGTTGCCTGAAATATGTGGTATAGATCACAGAATCATAGAGTGATTTGGATATCAACTAGTTCCAACTCCCCTGCAATGGGCAGGGACACCTTCCAACCTGGCCAACACCCCACCCAACCTGACCTTGAATAGTTGTGCTCAAGGAGTTAAATGTTATGTGTTATCATGCCACTGGTTTAGTTTGTCTGCACAAATAGCTACACTGAATAATACTTTTTAATTCAATGGAATAATTTTTAATGATTTCCTTTTGTAATGAAGGGAAATGCCACTGAATGGCTTTGTCAGGAGGAGCTGAATTGCAATATCTTGTCTTTCTGGAAGAAATGGATCCCGTTTCTTTGATTTTAGACCAGGCTGACACTGAAATACCTTATTTCAGGTGTTCTTTTCTTTATTCATTTTAACCACAGAGAAGAGACCTCACTGACTTCAGTTTTGAGGCTTTCCACTTCTCCATGTTAAGCCATACTCTTAGATTTACATGACTACATACATCAGCATAAATCTCCCACACATCAGTATTTTCTCCATCTTTGAGTAGCTGGTTGATACTCGCCTTATAACAGAGCAGAACAACTGGCAGCATGTGGATACTGGTTTTAGAAAATTGTGGTCCGTGGCACAAAAGCTGGACTTTCCTCTCTGGTGTATGGCAAGTTCTTTTCAAATGAAACAAAGAACACCAGTTGAGTGATTCTTGTCAGAGTAGATAACATTTTGGAGGAAAAATAAGAAAGGCTTGAAGCATATTTACAACTTTTTTTACTGCTGTGATTAAAGAAGTTTACATCTATTGATTTATACCTTGGTAACTTGCTTACTGAACTTTCTAAAAAACAGATTTTCCTGACAAACACATCATCTGTGAAATCTCCATCCTGTGATTACTTTCTGCAGCTCAGAAGACTAAGATGTCCATGAGAACACAGAAATGTTTCTGAGCTGGGATATATGTGTTTTACAGCAGAACAAAATTTAGTTAGTTACAACTGTTCTCTGCAGCTTCCTGAAACCTTATTTAAAATGTGTTACAGCTTGATCTGATTTACTTGTGCTGGAGTCCGCATTAACAACTATTTTAATACATTTTGACATTTAATACATTTGAGAGACTTTTTACCAAGCGACAAGACAAGGTACAATGGTTTTAAACTGAAAGAGGGCAGATTTAGATTGGACACAAGGAAGAAATTTTTTATGATCAGGGTTGTGAGACACTGGAACACATTGCACAGAGAAGTTGTGGCTGTCCTATCATTGTGAGGTTGGACAGGGGTTTGAGAAACCGGATCTAGTGCAAGATGTCCCTGCCCATGGCAGAGGGGTTGGACTAGACAGTCTTTAAAAGTCCCTTCCAACCCAAAACACTCCGTGATTGTATGAGCCTTTTCCACAAGGTGGACTTTGGTATAGGAAAAAGGGTTAGCATAACACGTGCAATTGCCTGGGATTCACTTTCTCATCCATATCAGTAACAGAATAATGTTATATATTAAGCAGATAACTTACAGATACTTATGTTTGCTAAAAAATTATCAAATTCATAGTTTTGTAAAATCCATTAGTCAAACAGAATGTTTTTTGTCTGTATTGTTAACTGCATTTCTCTCTCTCTCTCTCTCTCTCTTTTCGTTTGTTCTGATTTTTATTTTTGGGCTTTGACCTTTAGATTTAAGCAGTAGTGAAAATCTGGCAGAAGTGGTTATTCTCCCCAAGGATTGAGTTTAAATATGCCCCATAATGAAGTTTTGTATCAATATAATTCACAATCTTCAGTTTCTTTTGACAAATAAATTTTGGTACAGATTCACTCAGATTTTTGACCAAGGCATATAAAGCACTTTGCAAACCTTGTTGATATTTCAGAATTCTAATAAAAATGCCAAGTAAGTTTGAAGTTTTATTTTAAAACTTTGCTTTATTTTATTGAAAGAAATATTTTGCAGAACCTACAAACTCAGGAGAAACTAAATCAAGAGACTTCATGATCATAGCAATGGGAAAAACAGTTTCCAAAACTTTTCTACTCAGAACATTATCCTGAAGGCTTATATTATATCTTCCTCTGGAAAAGAATAAGCTGAGTTCAGTCCAGGTTAAGACATGGACTGGAATTTTGTTCCTATTTATCCAGATGTGACCTGCCTGGTGTCAAAGATCCATAAATGAGAGCAGAGTTTGTTCTGTGCTTTGTGATACCCTTCATGACTAGATTTTTTTTTATTCAGACATGTTTACAGGACTTGGAGAAATAGCATGAAACTCCTGACCTCAACCACAGTCTGCTGTAGAAATTCTAGCTTAAGTTAGCTCTTTATTAGATTTACCAAATCACAGTGTAATTCATTTTGAATCAAGAAATAGGTTAGTGGTAGATCCCATATCAGTACAGCTGAATGAGACTCTCTTTGCAAAATTATCTGTTTGTCAGGGAAAAAAGAAAGGTTTTGAGGGACTAGAAATTATTCTGAATTTGTGGAAAATTGAGTGATCGTTTTAGTCAATATGAAAATGACTAAATATTTTCAAAGCAACGGTTTGTTTTTGAAATATTTTTTTGGCAGTTCAGGAATACCTTGGTTTGGGGCAGCTATGATGAAAAAGAAGGAATTAGATTCACAAAACTGTTGGTGGTTCTATACCACAAAGCCCAGTGGTTAGAACAGTCACCTAGAACATGGGAGATCAGCATTCAGATCCATCTGAAACCGAGGTTTGATCCAGAGCATGGGTTTAAAACAATGTTTACTATCTCTCCTGTGTGTTTTAAACAGCTGGCAAATGCAGTAGTTGATGCAGAGTACAACAGCATCAACAGAAAGCAAATAAGTTCAGAATACCAGTTCTCAGAATACTGGTAGGGGCCTTGATTTGGGAATTTGACTTTTAAATTGTTACTAAATGTAAAGACAGAACTCCCACATGGCAAGTAAGTATTCCAACTAGTCCTTCTGGCATAGGTTTTACTGGGGAGGGAAAAAGGTCAGGCTACCAAGGTTTGCTCTTCCGTCACCACCCCACTTTCCACCTCTATGCAGCTCCTGTGCAGCTGCCAATCACACACTCCTCAGCAGCGTACAGTGTCCCAGCTTCTCACTAGCTTCTCTACAGATGAACAGAACCTGAATTACAAAAGGGAGCAAGACCATAGTGTGTCAGGGAGTACCCCTGTTCTTCTGTTATTGATGTGAACCTATCTGTATCGTGCATCTTTGCATAAGGATGTGGCACCAACAGCTAATCCAGTGCAGGGGCACCACCCATGCTGTGCAGAAAGGAAGGTGTCTGTTTTGGAGCTGGATGCTCTGAATGACTTTTGGGTAGAGTGGAATTTGTCAGTTCCTGTAATGCCTTAATTTATGGCTTGGAGTTTTTTGAGTGACACTGATTTTGCAGCTAGTTATTTTCACACAACCTTCTTTACTGAAAAAAACATACAAAACCACATTTTTCCTGAACATGAGTCAGATAAAATAAAAGATAATTTGTTTGAATTTCAAGACTTCTCCCAGGAAATACTTTGCTCAGTTTTGTTTTGGCTTTTGGCTTTCCTACAGGATCAAGATCTTTTTGCATTTCTGACCTTCACTTTCTGGGTTCATCTGTTCTTAGTGCATGCAACTCAAACAGATCCTTCTAAGGCTTATGACCTTGCCTTTTGACTGATCTTGTCACGGCAGAGATCAAAGGGTTGCGGTCAGCAGCACAGACTTTAGTTGGAGGTCTGTAACTAGAGGTGTTCCCAAGGGGTCAGTACTGGGTCCAGTCTTGTTCAATATATTTATCAATGACGTGGATGAGGGGACAGAGTGTACCCTCAGCAAGTTTGCTGATGATACAAAACTGGGAGGAGTGGCTGACACACCAGAAGGCTGTGCTGCCATACAGCGAGGCCTGGACAGGCTAGAGTGTTGGGTGGAGAGGAACGTAATGAAGTTCAGCAAGGGTAAGTGTAGCATCCTGCACCCATGGAGAAATAACCCCATGCACAGGTACAGGTTAGCGGTTGATCTGCTGGAAAGCAGCTCTGCAGAGAGGGACCTGGGAGTCCTGGTAGGCAACAAGTTGACCATGAGCCAGCAATGTGCCCTTGTGGCCAAGAAGGCCAATGGTATCCTGAGGTGCATTAAAAAAAAAACATGGCCAGCAGGTCGAGGGAGGTCATCCTGCCTCTCTGCTCTGCCCTGGTGAGACCAGATCTGCAGTACTGTTTCCATTTCTGGACTCCCCAGTTCAAAAAGGACAGGGAACTACTGGAGAGAGTCCAGTGGAGGGCTACAAAGATGATCAAGGGAATGGAGCACCTCTTTTATGAGGAAAGGCTGGGAGACCTGGGTCTGTTTAGCCTGGAGAAGAGAAGACTGAGAGGGGATCTCATCAATGTTTATAAATTTCTAAAGGGTGGGTGTCAAGAGGATGGGGCTGGACTCTTTTTAGTGGTGCCCAGTAGAAGGACAAGGGTCAGCGGGCACAAACAGGAACACAGGAAATTCCATCTCAACATGAGGAAAAGCTTCTTTACTTTGAGGATAACAGAGCACTGGAACAGGCTACCCAGAGAGGTTGTGGAGTCTTCTTTTCTGGAGATATTCAAAACCTGCCTGTATGTGTTCCTGTCCAACCTGTTCTAGGTGAACTTGCTTTGGCAGGGGGGGGTTGGACTAGATGATTTCCAAAAGCCCTTTCCAACCCCTGCCATTCTGTGATTCTGTGCTTCTGTGATTTCACCTAGGGCAGTGGCACACACTGTTTCTGCAGTCTTACTTATTTATCCCAGATATTTTTATGCTCAGTGAAGTTTTACCAGCTGCTGCAACAATAGTACTCCCTTCTATGATTCTGTACTATGCCTTTCTACCTACTGCTCTGTAGCTTTTCCAATGTAATGTCCTGGCTGTGTAAAATCAGGAGGCAGGGGATAAAGTACATACAGAAGGAAACAGGTATACTTTTGAATTGTTAGACATGGTCCAATGAGTGAATGGAGTCAGAACAGTAATATACAGGCTTATAATTTATCAAGTCTGCATTGTTCATACTGCCTTCAAGAACCTGAGTAGCAGAAGGCTAACAAACATCATTTGACAGGAAATTTCTCATATGTACAAGAAACTAGCAAAGGCTTAACTTGGATCAATAGAGAAATCCCTCAAAATAATTAATTAGTCACTTTGACACATTATTGTTTGTTCTGAGGTTAAAATTCTTCCCTTTTTCAACTTTGTCATACTCACCCTTTCCTATGTAACCTCCACTGTGTTCTGTCTAACTTTCAGATGGAACAATTGAATAAAATATGCAGCTACTGGCAGGTTTCATACTTCATTTGTCAGATAAAACCAAAAAGTGAATTTATGGCAAACTGTTGACTGCAGCTCTGACAAAACCTGGGTAGTGATTCAGAAATACGGAAGTTCTGTGAGTGAAGAAGAAGAAACATTCATCTTTTATTGTAGCTCAGGACCACTTTCTTCCAAAACCTTTTTCCCCAATCTTATTTTAACTCTTCTGTGGACAGAATCTGCCAGGAACCTGTGGTAAAAAGTGTCCAGGTGACACCATGGTCCTCTGTAAGTTATTTTGTTTCCAGCCTACCCTATGTGTGCCAGCTGAAAAGGAAGAAACACCCTGCAGATTCCATTATTAAATTTACACATTGCAAAATTATGCATAGAAAAAAGAGTGCAATATATTTTTTTATAGCCCAAATGTGATAAACAGTTTGTCTAATACTTGTCAGGTGTTTCCTCTTCCATCATTGTCATTAACAGCTTCATACTGAGCAGGGAAAAGGAGAACTCATAAAATTCCAAGGCAAACATTCAGAGCATACTGCAGGATGGTGGCCATTTCATGTTTCATAGAGGCATAGAATAAAAAATCATCATCCAATATAACATAATGCATTAACATTTGCCACTAAGATATTAACACTAAGTTCATAGTAAAGTTCATAGTATTTTTTTCTATTTTGAATCAAAAGAATGGAATATTCCCTGTATCACCAAGGTGAACTCAAAAGGAGCATGCTGTGTATGAGCCAGCTATAACTGACATGCTTAACTTAACACTTCCTCTGCTTACCCTTGAAGGTAATGTCTCAGTCTCTGCCTTAAGCTGTCTGTCTGGAAATACTTCTGCTTTGGACCTCAATGCCTTAAAAAAAAAAAAAAAAAAAAAAGAAGAAGAAGTACTAATACACTGTCTTCTGAGTCTCGCTTTGACTATACCGAATGACTGGGATCACTTTCCCAAGAATCACAGAAACTCTTCATGAAGGAGGTGAGAGACAAGAGTAGTTAGCAATGCACATGCAGCCCTGACCTGCCTGCCTGGGGCTAGCACTGATACAGCCTTTTTTATCAGATGCAGGAACAGGCACAGGGCACGGGCTAAAGCCTCTCTCCCCTTCAAAGTATCGGTGTGTAAATGTTGTCTCTGTCTGCATTAACCAGCAGAGTAGTTCACACACGGCCATGAAAGCGAGTACTGGGCTTCCGTGCTGCATGAGACACAGACGTCTACTTTTGTGAGCGAACACTGCAGTGCCACTTAGCACAGGTAATGTCCCGTGCCCCATGGAGCACAGCATGCATTCTGCACAACAGGGCTGGCACAGCATTTTCCCTGCTGCCCAGTCTTTAATTTGCAAAGGCAGGGGAAGAAGGATACTGCCACCACGTAAGTACGAAGCGTAAGGAATTACACAGCCATCTTTTGCCATATTTGTTTTGTTGTGATTGCAACACGTAAGTTAACGCATGCTTGGGTGTGTGCAAGGGGTTCTGTAAAGCTGAACCCTGTCAGATCTGGAACAACACCCTTTTCCTAAACTGCTCCTAAGAAATGGGAAAGTGATACGTAAGTGACTCACATGGCAATTTAGATTTCATGAGGACCGCTAAAAAAGACGTCTTAAATAGTTGACAAAATTGTACAAAATAGGCTCTGATTGTTTTTAAAATTTCTTTTTTAAATATTCCTGCAGTATCCTTTCAGCTTGAGTCCATAATTTGAAGTCATAACACCATGGGCTTATTAAACAGAGCTTTATTCTTTACTTGGTGCATTCTCAGAGCAAAGGTGTTTTACTTACACACACACACACTCTCTTACGTGTATGTGACATAAACAGGGCCCATCTGGGACTGGAGAGGGCAGGCTGGGAAGGGATGCAGGACAGCTGAAATATTTTAATTCTATGAAAACATTAAATAACCTCATACTTGCACTTTTCCTTATCATTGATGTAGCATGGTGTACTATGGAAAGGAGAGGAAGTATAGAGAAGGGGAATTGTGCTTTGATTCGGTATTCCTATTGCCTGTGTATACAGTTCACAAATAGCTCTGTTACAGGAATACCTGTTAAAAAAAAAAGCTCTAAGCCATTAACTTAGATATACAAGTGTTGCAATGTAGTACCACTAGGATCCTGTGTCCTTTCCAAAGTCGCGTTTGTCAGACTGCTGTCTCTGTTCCCTTGCACAGCGCACGTGCTCTGTGGGTCTCTCAGACACTAACCCTTATCACCTTGAGGATATATCTAGCCCTTCCTCAGTATCTAGGCAGAAAGGGCCTTAATTTGCACTAGTAGGAAACAACATTCTTTCCAGGCAAGTCACTGTGTGACCTCATTCATGTATCTGGTTCATCTGACTCAACCTAGACAGCTACATCTGAGTTAGTTTGCTCTATACTCCTCTACAGTCAAGGGAGGTAAACTGATATTGGTTAGAAATCAGTCCAGACTTCTGGTGTGGGTACTTCAATCCCAGGCCTTATGTGAATTTAGCTCTAAGGATACCTAACTATATTAAAAAAAATCTATATTAACCACTTAGACCAATTTATGACTGCCAGCTGAAGGGTGTTACAGTAATCAAACTCCATCAGATTAAAAACAAATTCCTTGGACTGGTATATTTGTACAACGTTAGTATATGACCACTTAAATTAATACATTTTTGGTGTGTAGATTCTCCTTGAAGCTCACCATCTGTTAGGCTGTAAAGCTATTTGCTCTTCAACCCAATTAGACACTTGAGAAGCTTTACACTATAAAAAGAACTTTTTTTTTTTTCCATAAAAGTAATGTCTTCCTAATAGTGATAAAAAACAAATAAAGGTGTATTTAACACCAAAGGCTAACTGTTGGAAAAAAAAGCCATCCTTTCTAGTAGTATTCTTTTTGTATATTCTCACTTTTTATTTATACTATAATTTCTCTTAAGATAAAGTGACCAAAACATCTGTGTACCGCCCTGTCTCTGTCACATATAACCACTGGATCTTTCCTTTTATCTTTGCTGCTTTTCTTTTCGCTTCATTCATATATCTGATGCTTCTCTTCGAAGTACTTATTATCTACCAATACAGTTCCGAATTACAAATTAATTCACTCCGTGATAGATATCTGTGTTTTGGGTGGAGGCCATTCTTGTTTCAGTCACCTGATTCCGTAAAGGAATGTAAGTATATCTTATGCTCCTATAAACTGAGAGCTGACTGTTATACTCACTAATTTCAACGGGTGTCCAAACCACAAGAAAACAAATTGGACAGGGCTCTGAGCAACCTGATCAAGCTGAAGATGCCTCTGCTCATTGCAGGGGGNGGGGGGGGGGGGGGGTGGACTACATGTCCTTTAAAGATCCCTTCCAACCCAAACTATCCTATGATTCCATGATTCTATTTTTTCCCCATTTTTGGTAGGAAGCATGTGAATACTGTTGCCTTTACTTCTTTAACATGTTTATTTTATAGAAATTATTGTGGAGATATTGTACACAGGTAACAGTTCCAGGAAGTCTCCTGTGATAAAAGTAAGGGTGAATTCTGGCTACATAGAGAATCCAGTTAATAGAAAATGAGTTTGGCCTGTTAGTAATGGAGGCTTTGTGCCTATTGGGCTGTATTAGCAAGTTCATAGTCAGCAGAATGAGGTAAGTGGTTACTTCTCTCTACCGAGTGCTCGTGATGCCACAACTGGAATAGTGTTGAGGTTCCCCTCTCTGTAAAACAGAAAGCAACAAATTGGAGAGAATCAATCACACAGGCACCAAAATTATGAGGGGAGTAGAGTACATATCATATGAAAAGAGGATGAGAAAGCTGTGTTTGTTCCGCTTGGAGAAAAGGAGCCTAACGAAGGATAAGATTTCAGTCTTCAATTACCAAAAGTGGGTTATGGAGAAGATGGAGTCAGACTTTTCTTAGAAGTGCACAGTGGAAAGATAAGATGCAGCGGTCACAAGCTGCAGCAGGGGAAATTCATGCTAGCTGCAAACGGAGAATATTCTTCATGAGGGTAGCCGAGCACTAGACCAGGTGCCCAGAGAAGTACTGGAATATCCATGCTTGAAGATAATCAAACCTTGACCAGGCAAGGCCTCGAGCAATCTTACCTTACTTCGAAATTAGCCCTGCTTTGAGTAGAGGTCTAAACTAGGCGACCTCCTTTGGTCGCTTCCAGTATGAGTTACTCTATGGTTCAAACCATTCCGATGCCTGGTAAAAATAAGGAAATCTCTAGGGAGAAAAGGAAATGTTGTTTTAAGCAGGAGGAAGCACAGCACTGATATATACAAATAAAGAAGGAAAGAAAGAAACTTCTTGCAGTTTGACAATATTCTGTTTAACTTTGTTCCTGTCCTTCATTAAGCATGTCCAGCAGATAACAGTCCATTTGCTTACCCATATATTAACCCTTGCTGATGGAGATAAAACTCATACAATTTTATCATTGCGTAAATAAGCTTTTCACCAAACCTAAGAACAACCCCACTCACCAAATCAGGTTGAGAATCCGCTATGCAGCCTCAAAATTTGAGCTCACCATGTTATGAAGATCTCCCAAGAAGATGGTTTATGCAAAAAAACTCCCCTTTCACTTATGGGGAGTGAGGACAGATCTTTTTTCATCTCAATATTCCGCCAAGCAGTTTACATTTAGTCTTTTATTGAACTTTTCTCTTTCTTCCTTTGATATCTGATTTGCTTTTATTTTTCATGAGGCACTTTATTTTACTTTTAATTGATATATCAAAAAACATGTGAGGTTAGTGACACATTCAATTATTCTGGCTGAACTTATTATTAGTTAATACAATATAAAGATCAGAGGCTCAGGCATCCTTTATTTCCTTTTGATTATCTCTGATCCTCCTGTTGCTTTATCAGTTTGAATCAGTTTTGTCAATTTCACACTAGCAATGAACAAAGCAGCAGTACATCTTAGAGATGAATGTAGTTATTAAAAAACCTGTAATGTTAACTTTTTTACCTAGTAAATCCCAGTGCATGCTATTGAAGTCCTGTCATAACTAGTATTTAATATAACCACCAAGGAGCTCTACATTTTGATAAATTTTAAAACCTCTAGATATTTAGGTATAGTTATGGATCCAGTTAGCCTAGGATCCTGAAAATTTAATGGCTATTTTACTTCTGAAAGAGGTAAAAATTTAATCATTTTTTTTAATTATCATCTTCCTTTGATTCTTTCTTATTTATTGTTTCCCCAAACTTTGTCAACTACACACATTTTTACTGTCTTTTAGAGAATAAGTTACTATAAATCATCCTTTCTTAGATATATATAATTTCCACTCTCCAGAAATCCCAGAGTAGGCACTGCCTGGGTAGTGATGCCTACAAGCAGCCCTTCTGAGAGGCATTAGGACTGTGGTGCTGTGAACTCCCCTGCAGCCGACATCACCCAAAAGTAATAGGGTTGGCACCTCAATGAGCGCACAAACAGACCTTGCGGGTTTTATCACCAAAGAACTCCAAGGTTTCCCAGGGAGTGTTAGAAGTTGCATGTCTTTTGGAAAGTTCGTGAGATTTTAAAAAGCACTGTAAGAACCAGAGATTTTAAACAGCACAGTGAAAATCAGAGTTGCGAAAGTCCGTAAGCTGCCCCAGGTACAACTGAAATCCAGCTGGAGAGACTGCTGTTTTGTTTGTGGATGTAAAGTGTTTGCTAATAGATTTGTTTAAAAATGAAATAGAACACAACATAAAACTTGATTTGACTTGCTTCTTTGGGGATTTAAATTTTGCATAGTTCCACTACTGTGTCTCTAGAAGGGGTAATCATGGTAGAACTTGCTGATTCAAGTGGAATTAGTCAGAGAGAAAGATCTGGGAAAAGACAGAAAGTTAAATCAACAGGGAGCTTTCCACATGATCCTTCTCTGTCCCACATGCAGACTGTGTGTGCCAAAAAAATGGACTTTGGCTGGATACTGTTTAAATAGTAGAGCAGGCAGAGAACAATATTCGGATTTCCAAAACTACAACTTTCCTGTGCTTCCTAATTTCTAAGCTCCGTCATCTGCACTAATTACAATTTCTTTTTTCTTTCCCCTGATCATCCACACTTCATTATTTCTCCTACATGCTGTTGCTTGGCAGCTAGATGCTTAATAAGATTACAGGATATGAGAAAGCAGGGATATTTTCCTCTTGGCACTCATGAACGAACCTTTCCTAGGACACAGGTGCTTTCTTTCAAGACTTCTAAACCCTTCTCTGGGGAGACAGGATACTGTTCATCTTATAGAATATTTTTTTAGAAATAAATAATTGCTTTTATACACTTCATGTGTTTGTATGCATAGATATTGTTATTATCTGGAGAGTCAAGGTAAAGAAAAGGAAATATTAAACATAAAAACATGGTTAAAGTTATCAAGCATCAAGATGCCCAAAGGAATACAAGTCTTTCCCCTTCAGACTAATAATTGATGTTAAAATACTGTTCACAGCAATTGCTTGTAACACTCTCATTAAAGTCACTCCTTCAATCTGAGCCATATTGCTCATGTTCAAAATTAGGACCATATTACAGCTGCAACTGTCAAATCTTTGTATATCATTGTCACCATCATCTCACGGCACATACAGAATAGGCTCACAAATTCTCTGAGACACGAATCAGGTTTTGTTATCTTGCTGTCTTTCAGGTAAATTAATTAACTGTGATAATCACAGATTTTTTGAGACAGCTGTTCTTACATTTACAATTCCACAGGAAGAAACTGAAATGTTTACGAATACAGTCCTAGAACCAGTAATTATGTAAATTTTATGTTTTTTAAATTACAATCCACCTGCAAGATGCTCGCTCGCCAGTGGAGGTAGGTTGCTTCTTAAACAAAAAAAAAAGTCTACATACATTTATCTTATATTTTAGAAATTTGTCTCCTGGCTTCAAAGGATGCAAAACAAGATGGCATGCTGTGACACAGCATGGGAGAAAATAATGCATCAACACTGAGAAATAAAATGACTCTGCAACTTGCTATCTTTATAAAGACGGTGAATGTTCAGGAATAATATATTGCACTGATCTTCTCCAGCTGCTTCAAGACTTGCTCAAGAAAAGGGCTTTTATTATTTTTTTTTTTCTTTGCCTTTTCACATCCGTCAGTAGAACAGCTTCCAATATTATTGTATCAAGCATATGGTAGAATAGATTCCCTATAGCAAAACTATAGACATCAAAGATAAAGAAGTCCAATATAATCAGTGATCTCTGCTGTTGCAGAGTTCAGGCTCAATGATTTCTTCTGTGCTATTCTGCTGCATTTTATCCAGTTTCATTTAAAATTGTTATCCAAGATGGACTCCAAATATTAACCTTTTCTAACTAAAGCGTGTTCCCTGAGAGGTCATCTTAAAGATATTTTCCTGATTTTTTTCCTCTCAACTTACCCTGAATGCATAATTTCTTTATTTCTAATCTTTTAATTAAGAAATATGATTTTTGCAATTAAAAGAACAACTTCTACCTATAGCAATATATCAGTAACATTAAACAGAAGAGCTCTGAAATTTCCTTTCCCAGGAATGTGTGTGTGCATTTAAACTAATCTGAATACATTTAAGCAGCATTTCACTGATAGACAAGAAAAAGCACAGACATTCTAAAAACATTTCCTTAAGACATTAAAATGTGTTTAAATACATTTCATGGGCAAACTGGCGAAAAAAATTTGAAGAGTCAGTCCATTGTGTTTACAATAATAAAGACTAACCTGTAAAAATAATTAAGACTTCATTGTGCAGCACCCATAGAGAAATGAGAGCAAAATAGTATCAAAATAACAGAGTAACATATTTTAAAAGGGCATAATAAAAACCTTCTAAGAGATTTAGTGAAATTTCCCGTAAAATTAAAACTTGTGCTTTTTGTCTAGGAGTTTGCAAAAAGAGAACATAGTAAGAATATAGAAGACTGTGGCAGGTCTCTAAGACTGGCATCTTAAACAGCAATTTCAGAAACCATGAAAACCATCTTGTCTCCCTGCCCGCCTCATTGAGACGAAACGCTCACTGACTTCTTGGGAAATATTTATTCTGGTAAGTACAAAATTCCACACTTTCTTCAGCAGAACAATTCCACTCTGGACCTGCTCTGATACCTACCTACATGAAAAGGTGGGAATGGAATGGAATGGAATGGAATGGAATGGAATGGAATGGAATGGAATGGAAGGCAAGGCAAGGCAAGGCAAGGCAAGGCAAGGCAAGGCAAGGCAAGGTGGAGCTCTAGCTTTTCTGGATTGGACCAGCTTTGTCAGCCTGGCATCTAACAGGCAACTATATGACTGTTAGCGCAGTTCCAGATGACAGGTCCAGGAAACATTGGTTCTCATGAAAATTGAATAACTGCTATAAGACATCATTACCTGAGAGAAATCACTGGAAGCTAAAGCCACATGCAAGATGTTGGACGTGTTTGCTCTCTCTCAGCCCATTTTCCCCCATATTTCTGTGAACTCATACAGCCAAAATTTGGGTTTCTTATCTGTTGAGCTAATAATAATAATAACAAAAAATTAAGCTATTCCTAAAACATTGCTGGGAGGTTTGGGGGTCTTTTGAGCAAAAACTCACAGCAAATGAGTAGAGTCCCTGTCATCCTCCATCCTAGCCCTAATCCTATGTGTACACCTGAAGAAGTTTCAATCTGGTTCAGAATACTTAATTACTGTCATATCTTAGATGAGCAAGTCTTTCATTTGGTCTTCTACTTGCTCCTTCATTCATAAAGAATCATAATTAGAAAAGTTAATGCCTATAGAGTAGTTATACTGGGCAGAATCTAAGCCACAGCTTCCCTTTTCTCACTAGCAGAAGAAACCAATATAACAGTCCTGACAAATTTCTTGTATTTTTAAATGGAAATAAACCAGCTTTTTGTTCATTTTATCATTTTGTCTTCTTTCAACAGATTCTTTCATCAATTAATGGCAAAGCTTCTCGAATAATTTTATTAGATAAATTTTCCAGTGAATCTTCTTCTGTTTTAATGTAAAAATTTGTTTGATTAGGCTTTTTGCAAATATTATGTATGTTTTTGGAAACTATCTTGCAAACCACCTGTTTAAACAAACCTCAACCCAGGATTTATCAGTAATATTTTGACAGAAAATTTCCAGTTGATTTTTCTGTTACTGGTCTCCTAAGTTATATGACATTGTTGCTCTATGTTGATTTTTTTTTTAATTTACATAACTACATAAAGAAAATTCATTTCTTTTTGAAACAAATCTAATTTGTATCACATTTTAAGTTTCATTAAATGTGTTTTCTTCATTAAATAAATCACTGCTATAGTCTTGAAATTAACTTCCTATAGACATGCATATTATCAGATTTAAGTAAGAAAGTTACAAACAATGTGGGATCATAGTATCTTTAGGAAATAAATTTTAAAAAAATTCAAACGCACACACTTATTTCTTACACATTGACTTTTAGTAAGTTGTATGTTGATGTATGTTCCTGAAGACTATCCCTACTTTGGAAATGATGAGAATTTTTCCGTTTAACGGAAGAAAACTGCTTATTACTCCTGATATTTACACAGACAATTCAAATGGTCTCTTTTAAAGTAATTTCATCAGGGGTCCTCTTTTCTCCTTCGTAATTCATAAAGGTGAATGGTCTTGCTTGTAGTTCACAGCAGACTTGTTGGCATTACCCGTTCCTACCGTGACTCTGCAGTTGCAATATTGCTAACTGTGACTCTTACACTTCCCTCAGACAGTCAGAGAACTGGAGATGGGCAAATCAAAGTTTTATAAAATAATAAAGTCAGGCGGCATCAAATAAACAGCCTGGCTCCACAGCAGAAGGGCAGTTTATTTCAGTGGTTTTCAGAGATGGAAGTGAGTTTTAGCAACAGACTGTGCTTGTAACACAAGGAGATAGAAAGAAAGTAACAGAAACCCAAAGATTACTCTGTTCCAAAGATGTTTAAAGGATGCAGAATTAGCGAGTGCAAAATGTTATTCTGCCACATGTAAACAGAGGGTAAGGAATAACACAGACAGAAAGCAGGCATATCTCATGGCTATTTTGTGTTAATGGGGTTTTGCTCTTTTTCCAGCCCCATAGCCAATAAAAAGTGTGTGGAAAGATTCAGTGTCTTTCACTCTCTTTTCCTTTAATAAGCCCCATTTCAGTTACACAGGAAAGAACAGGTAGAAAAACTCAGACTGCTCTTTTTAACTTGAGAGTAACTAAATTAGGTAAAATAAAAAGGTTCCAGTCTAGCCAAGTCTAAATCATATTACAGCTTTTAAATTATTATTTTTAACAGTCTAAAACCTTTATAAAACTTCTGCATGTGTCCAGCTGTCTTGCTAACTCTCAAGCCCAATTACTGCATTATTGAGAAAGTGCTTTAGCAGCAGGATGTAGCACTGTGTTAAATACAGACCCTCAGCTGAGGTTACTACATGTGTGTAGTATATAGCGTGGCTATTTTGATGGCACAAGAGAATTCCTGGGAGTTTTATTCCTTGCAAGACTATCTGTTAAAAGAGAGAGAGTAATAACAATTATATAGTTGTACGTGGTGGATTATACATATGGTTATGTGCTGCTTGAGTCCTCCAAGTGCAGCTGGAACATAAAGAGGCAGGAGCAGAGTTAGCAAAAATCAGTTCCTACTATTATGGGTTTGGATAGTTCATACAGAGTTGAGCATACTGTAAATCTACCTCAATTTCCTGTCTGCCTAACTCAAGAATGGCCTACAAATCTCTGATTGCTATAAATACCAACAGGGAAAACGTAGCTAGAAAAAATGCAGAAATGTCAAATATAGGCCACATATATGAAATTATTTTCTGATCTTGAGGATCCTTTAGAACTTTTTTTTTCTGAGGAAAACAGTAGGAAATCTTGTGAAACTGTTAAAATGTAAAAGGACAACATATGGGAAAATATATCTAAGACAGATTCCTGCACTGTGAATGAGAAAAATAAATGGGTCTGAATGGGTTTTTTTTTGCCACTGATTTATTTTTTCCATCTCCACCTTCCACAATCTTGTTTAAAGCAAAGCAACACAATTGTCACCCACTGAGGAAATTATAGAATTGGAAGTTACTGTGTACATGGCCTGTTCTATGCATAGTGTATGATCTGTGACAGCAAGTAATTCAGCTAATTAGTAAAGGAAATCAGTCTCTCCTTATAAAAATGTGAGATTTTGGGATTATTTCCAATGAAAAATACAAATTTTACAATTAAAAAAAAGTTGCAGAAGTAACCAGCGATTGGTAGAGGAGGTAGCTGGAGATCATTTCCACCATTCTATCAGTATTCCTAATCAATTATCATTTAATCCTCCTGTTCTACCTCAGTGTGGGGGTTTCTGTCAAGCATATTAGAGTGAGACTTCTTGGGAATTTTAAAGGATGTTTTAAAAAGGTGTTCAAAAGTAATGTTTCTGTGCTTAGTCCCATAGCTTGGAAATGATATATTTGGATTGCTCCTTTAAGCTTGCTATGCCAATAAAATATAATAAATCTGGAGATAAAAACAAGGAAACAGGTTTGGGGTGTAAGAAGCTGAAGAATGTCCTTTAGTTTGGGTTATAATGTTTTGCAAGAGAGATTTTTATTTTTTTTTAAGTGAAAAAATGGTTTCTTACATTTGAAAATACCCTTTCTCTGAGGAAGGTGAATATTTAAATATTCATGAGAATATCTTATCTACAGCTCTGTGTTCTTGTTCAGCCTTGTCACTGGTCAGAAAAGGTCAAAAAATTGTGGTCAAAAATTCAGCTACACATTGTCTATATCTGACACTAGTTGCTATAGCAAAGGGTAATTATTTTTTCCTGTGTGAATGCTGTTGAAAGACTCCTGGGGTAAAACTGGCAAGAAAGAATACTTTTTCCCAGTGTCCTATAACTAGCTAGACATATAGCTGATTCACCAATAAAAGCAGAATATTAAGAGTTCAGTGTTCCTCTTTAGGTTTACCCATTAGGTGTTATTCAAATCATAAAGATAATTCCACAGAGGCAGAGATGACAAGGAAGGGAAGTTCCTGTTTTCTTTTGGATTTAATTATCTCTGTTATCCTGTGGTGGGTTGACCCTGGCTGGATGCCAGGTGCCAACCAAAACTATTCTATCACTCCCCTCCTCAGCTGGACCGGGGGGGGGGGAAATATAATAAAAGGCTTGTGGGTCGAGATAAGCACAAGGAGAGATCATTCACTACTTACCATCATAGGCAAAACAGACTCCCATTGGGGAAGGTAGTTTAATTTATTACCAATCAAAGAGTAGGATAATGAGAAATAAATCCAAATCTTAAAACACCTTCCCCCTACCCCTCACTTCTTCCCAGCCTTAATTTCACTCCCAATTTTCTCTACCTTTTTCCCCTCAGTGGCACAGGAGTATGGGGAATGGGGGTTGCAGTCAGTTCGACACATTGTCTCTCATGCTTCTTCCTCCACAGGGGAGGAGTCCTCTCACCCTTCCGCTGCTCCAGCATGGGGTCCCTCCCACAGGAGACAGTCCACTATGAACTTTTCCAATGTAAGTCCTTCCCATGGGCTGCAGTTCACAAACTGCTCCAGTGTGGGTTCTTTCCATGGTATGCAGTCCTTCAGGAACAGACTGCTCCAGGTTGGGTCCCCCACAGGGTCACAAGTCCTGCCAGCAAAACCTGCTCCCACATGGGCTCCTCTCTCTCCATGGGTCCACAGGTCCTGCCAGGAGCCTGCTCCAGCAAGGTCTTCCCACAGGGTCGCAGCCTCCTTCAGGCATCCACCTGCTCTGGCATGAAGTCCTCCATGGGCTGCAGGTGGATATCTGCTCCACCATTAATCTCCGTGGGCTGCAGGGAGACAGCCTGCCTCACCATGATCTTCACCACGGGCTGCAGGGGAATCTCTGCTTTGGTGC
>VZSZ01009688.1:861163-937421 GCA_013398815.1 Ibidorhyncha struthersii | reverse complement strand
CAGCGGCAGGTCCATCTTGGAGCTGGCTGGCACTGGCTCTGTTGGACATGGGGGAAGCTTCTAGCAGCTTCTCATAGAACTTGACTGTTAAATTTGTTGTTAGGTGAGACTTTTTACACAGTGAGGGGTCAGATCAGTAAGAAACGGCATAGCTTGTGTCTACAAGAACAGCTGTTGTCAAGATAAAAGAACAAAAAATTATTAAAGATCTTTATATAAATAAATATAAGAATATATAATAGACTACCTAGAATGACATACATATATTATGATAATTTAATATGTATTACATGAGCTACAGTTAAATAATATGTATTCATATATAATTACATAAAAATATAATGTTGTATATGCAGTCAATATTATTAAATATTAAATAACAAGAATTATGTGTTCTAAATCCCTTCTTATAGATCATACTCAAAGGAGGTGATTGTAATGTGTCTCCCTGGTGTCTATAAGCAACATGATATAAAGAATTGTGTACCAGAACTTTTGGAAAAGCAGCTCCCCTGCCCATTGATGAGGCAGTAGAAGGAGCTGTGATTGTAGCCTGCAGGAGTCTTTGGGGTTCAGGCATATTATGTGTCACATTATTTCAAGCCAGAGACTGTTCCTGGCTGGTGGTGCTGCACAAATCCAGGTTGCCACTGTGTCACTTGGTTTCACAGACAGGACAGCATTGGTGGAATGTCTGGGGGAGTAATGCACTGTTAAACACACTCAAGTATAGGGACTGGCTCTTTCCAAGGGATGGGAGATCTCAACATTATGCAGACACACTGAAACCATTCTGAACTTAACTACCATAAAGATAAAAGCATCTATTTGCTAAGCTGAAATAGGTTAAAGAGCAAACGAAACATCTAAAGACCTAGGCATCCCAAAAGGAAACAAACAAATCTGTTTCAGTTAGCATTTAGATTAGGTTTAAAATTTTCTTTTACCCTCCGTGGCACAGCTCTTAGGCCAGAGCATAGCTCCTAACTGAAACTCTTGGTTGTCACAAGATCCTCATATGAAACACTAGTGATTCTTTTTTTATATATCATAGGCCTTTCTTTGGGATTTGCTCGAATTCAGGACTTTTTCTTCTCCCCACTGAGGTGTTTATGCAGGTATGATTTCAGGTTATGCTAAATTAGATCTAACTGGTGTCTGTGATAAAAAAAGATGGGGTTTTCCTCTTTTCTCTGACCCGGGGCAATGGGTTTCCACCCCGCCCTCCCATTGGACTCAGTATTTGCACAAGAGGGGCTGGCTCAACCAGATGCTCCCAACAAAACTCTGTATTATTTTTTCACAGGATCTCCAAGCTCACCAGTTCATCATGCAACCACATAATCTCTAGGACTAGCCAAAGCAGCAGGCAAAACTGTGTACCTGGAGGGGAGGCAGTATTTGATGATTACATGAAACATAACATGAACGCGGACCTTTATTCCAAAGTCAATCTGAAAGGAGTCTTGACCTGCTTGCTTGGAAGCCTGCAGCTTGGAAAATGCCTATATTGCTATGCCTTATTAAGGCTCTAGATACCTAGATAAACTAAAGTACAAGCTTACTGATCCCTAAAAAAAGTAACATTTCTCTTTCTCTTGTTCTCCAGTCATCCAACTCTCCTGTGTTCCCAGTGTGTGCTCCCAAGGCTTGCCAGAGCCAGTGCAATGTATTCACCTGACTGTTGTGTAAGATGGTTGAACTCACAGGCTGGCCAAGCTTAACCTGTGAAAAATGGCTTTTCTTTCACATTACCAAGTTGAGTTGTGTCAGGGAAGAGCCTTAAGAACATCAAAGGTTTCACCGGAATAAAGCAGAGAAAGAACTCGCAGAGGCAGATGCTGCCTTTATCTGAAGGTTGTTGGGCATTGACTTCTTGACACTAGTTACTGCCTTCTGATGTTTGAATCGCAAGCAGTGCTTTAAAACGGTGTAACAGAAACATCTAAACAAACTGCCTCATGGTTTCCTACACATTTGTCATGTTGACCAAAATGGCTCTTGAAATTCAACCCCAGTTCACATATGGTTTCATCTGCCCCTGGAGCTGTATTTTGCAGCTTAAAAAAAAGCCAAACCAAACCCAAAAGGTTTTTCTGAAAAAATTAAAAATTTGCTCTCCTCTGCTCCCGGAGCTCCACACTCCGTATTTTACACAATTTGTGCAAAGAATTTCTCTAGAAGTGCATCTTCACGTCTGTGGCAGGTTAAATGCAGGACTCCCACCATGACAGCAGACATTCTGCCTCTGGAAAGTTTTGTGCTTCAATAGCTCAAGAGGACAGAATTAATATTGCCCTTGACTGGTAATTTTATCATGGATTATCTTGATTTTATTTTGCGTTCATTGTAATGTCAGCTAGTTTAACTTTACTAAAAAGACTGACTGCATGAATGTCAGATGTGCAAACAAAAAGGAAGACCATATGACTTCAATAGATTGCACTTGTCTAAATTCAGGGGTAGACCTAGGAATCCAGGAGTTGGCTAGTGTACAGTATAAAGTACAGAGCATGGGACAAGGGGAAAAGCAAGTCAGCTAAAGTGCATAGAAAGTGCAAAACTGCTCCTTTGTTCCTCTTTTAAAGAATCCTGTCTAATTTGACTCGTATAAATTAAAAACGTCACTGGATATCCAACAACGTCTGTAAAACTTTGCAGGTGGTTGAAAAGTTTTTGCTCACAAAAGCAAGTTGCATTCTAAATGTAAAGACAAACGCCTTGCTTGGTAGAAAGCTTTAACACTTTGGCAGCTCTTCAGCTTTTCAGAGTCCTGCAAAAACATTAACACAGGAGTGTTGACTCCTGTGAAGCAGGCAAATATTATTATCCTCCTTTTATACATGGGCAACTTGTGAGACAGAGGCTGCGGCTTACCCAGGTCCAAGACCACACAGCAAGCTGGTGGAAGAGCCAGCACTAGGATTCAAGCATTCCTGGATCCCAGCCTAGTGCACAATCCACTAGACAGCCTGTCTGCAGCCCTTTGCTATTGCTGCGTGAAGCTACCCAGTTTTTGCCTTATGAATATATGACTGTGAATAATTATGCTTTTTGCAAGTGTTTATGGGATTGCTCCAGGGCAAAGCTTCACTATTGCTGCCGGAAAATACAGATTACTCTAGCAAAAATGTGGGGGAAAGGAGGGAAACATTCTGGAATAAAATCATTAACCAATTGTCTTACAACCAGACATTAAGCAAATAATATAAAATAAAAGTTCCAGTCAAAACTGTTCTTTAGTTTTACTGACTGTAGAAGAAACTGTGAGGAGGTTATTTTATTGTTGTCACCTGTAAGGACAGATTTTCACATTTCACTACAAAATAATTAAATCACGTGGTCTCAAGTCACACAAAAGTTCAGTTAAGGAAACAGAGGTACTAAACAATTGTTTGGAATTGATGAAAAGCTTTGTGGCTGCCTCTGCAAAATGAAGCTGCAGCCTGAGGAACAGGGACAAAACAGACCTCCATGTGGGAGGGAAGGAGCTGCACAGCTGCTTTACAGCAAGGCTGCCCACTGACTAGAAGGCATTTACACCTGTGCTGTAGGTACAGCAATAAAAAACATTTGGCCCTCCTTACCTTGCTCAGTAATTCATATCTGTGTTCAGCAGAAATTCTACAGGCACGGAAACATTACAGAAGCAGGAAGAAATGCACTGATAGGGAAAATTTGGTGAACATAATTTTTGAAAGTGGAATTTGGCTCCCAGAGCTTTTAGAAGCACTTCAGTGAAGACGTTGGAGATTCAGTTACAGGAGCAGGTTCTTGCTCCATGCTGGTGGGCTATCCAGGACCCTCTAACAACTGTGTTAGGGCATGATTTTTGGAGCAGCTCAGGAGGCAATGTTGTTTTACAATTATTTAATTTTGATTCTACTGCCACTCTTCAGCTCTACAATACTGTTTCCCTATAATCCAGTTCTGGATGATCCTGTGAAAATAAGGCCAGCTATGGCCTTATCCATGCAATGCATTAATCCA
Source organism: Ibidorhyncha struthersii (assembly GCA_013398815.1). Lineage (NCBI taxonomy): Eukaryota > Metazoa > Chordata > Aves > Charadriiformes > Charadriidae > Ibidorhyncha > Ibidorhyncha struthersii. Next base: position 933,431 of record VZSZ01009688.1, on the reverse strand, counting down.
GTTTTGAGAGACCTGTGTTTGAAATAAGAACCATTGCTTGCTGCAGTCCTGGTCTCAGAGACGTTTACTGCCAGGGCCAGCCCAGGAAAGCAGGTATACTTGGGAAGGCTGCCCGGGACGTGAGCAACAGATAAACAGCATCCAGGGTGAAGAAAAGCACAATTCTTCACTGAGCTAGGGGGAAGAGTAGGACCCTCCATGCAGCCTGTAAGTCTTTTTTGGAGCATTTCCCTGGACGGATGTAGAGGGATAGCATTCCTTCCAACTCTCCTTTAAAAAGGCTTATTAAACAGTGCTTCATTATGTTGGCATCCTACCTCCAGATGATACAGATAGCGGTGTATAGCCTGCAGTGTGATATTAAACACCTAGATCTGAATTCCTGCCCCAGTAATATGCTGTAAACTCTGCTGAACTTGCTTTTCTCTTTTCATCTGAGTCTGTCCTCCTCTTTCTCATTTCTGTTGCATCTTATTTTCTAACAGACTACGTTGGCTCTTATTCTACACTGTGGTTACATCTACACAAGATAATTCTGTAGAGCCAGGGCATTGGCCTGTGACTATCCATACTGCCTAAGTGTTGGCATGCTCCCTCGCACATTTTTAACCTCTAAGCGCTATCCCAGACACTTCCAGGCATGGTTTGGGGGATCACACAGGTCAGGATGCTCTCCAAAACACAGTAGGACCTAGAAGGGGAGAGGGGACACGCTTAATGGTAGGCATGCAAAGCCATGGCACTCACACTTGGGGACAAACAACAGGCCCTGGCCTGGTTTATTTTTTTAATATAAGTAATGTCCATGACTGACGTTTTTCCCACATTCCTTGTCCTTTCTCAGAGAAGAAAAGAAGGCCTCAGCAAAGGCTTTGTTTCAATAGGGTTTTTTCTATGTTTGTGCCCAGGGTTCTATGGGATTTTTATTGTTTTGTTTTAATATAAAGCATTTACTGCTGATATGCTTTTATAAGATAGAGGACTCAAAGATATAGGCTTTGCAAAACAGAAGGTAATGTATGCTGTGATGGTCCTAAGTCCCTGCAGGAATTCATTTAAGAGCTTTGCGCCAATACTGAAAAAGCTACAGTTCCTGCATAATTTAGCATTATGCTTTGGTAGAGAGATCTCCTGTCCTTGAGCAATGAAGCCATTGTACCTTGCTCATTGTACATTGCTCATTTTATTTGAGCCATAAAGATGTTGTTGAAGATGATGTAACCTTTTCAACGGGTTACTAAATCCCTTAAATAACTTGTGTCTTCAAGGACGTGAAGAACCTTGAGGATCAGGGCTGAAATGCTGTACTCCTTAGGAATGACTGGTCTTTTCACTTGATACCTAAAAATGGACTCTAGGGAATATTAATCAAATTTTGCATTAACTGTGTTAATAGTGAGTCAGAAATATCAGGAAACTTTCTAAAATTAATATAAATTGATTTAAAATATCACTTGTAGGGATGATGATTCCTTCAGAAGTAAGGAGAGGCAGGGTGACTGGACCTGGAGCCAACCTGGAGGCTGACAGTCTGATGTAACGAGGGAGTGAGGCACTGAGCAGCCATGTTTGTTGTGGTCATATAGATGTGGTGTTCTGAGAGCAGTAGCCACCGTCCATGGAGTTGTGTGTGTCTGATTACTAAGAACAATAAATACACGTATAAGCATTATAGGCGTCAGGCTCCTCCCTTTTAGTGAAGTCAGCTGCTTAGATAATTTTAAAAAATTCCACATCTCTGAACCAGCATATCCCTGTTCTCCAATGGGCTGCGAATATTTTATTTTTATGCGTTTCCAATTGATATGAATAGTGGTGAGAAACAAAGAAAGGAAACTCAAATCATCCATTGTTCCGTTTCCAGCATGGCCACGCTTCAAACAATTGGAAGCTCAGCCTGTATTTATGAATCCCATTTGAAAACACGCTGCTGCAAAAAGATAGATTTCACCAAATGCCACATTCAAACAAAGGTCTCTCTGACAATTTATCTAGTAAAGGGGCAACGGCATTTGCAGGCGTAAACAACACTCAGAAACAGTTAAGAAAGTAATTTTTTTAAAGCCATACATACACTGCTGACTTTTCAGAAAGGTTAGAACTTTATGAGATTCAGAATCAAAAACTGATGTGACCTACATAAAAGAATCACTCTGATTTCTTAATTAAACCAAGCTGCAACTGCACACTTGGATAACAGCCGCCAAAGAAATTATGCAATAAATCTTCTGACTGTCCTCCAAGAATGTGCAGGGGAAGGCAGTGATGAAGAGGACGGTAGTGAGGAAGAACAAGATGGGAATGTTCCATGTTATCCTCTTTAACGTTCCCTTGCAGAGGGTCTGAGGCTTCCAGCATACAAGCCAAACAACTGAAATGATCACATCTGTAGCACTAGGTTGGGGGAAGAGNTTCAGGATCTGATTTCTTTCTGAACGGGTGGGCTTAGTGCCTGCCAGGAACCCAGCAGGGAATGTTTACTCTGAGACATACAGAGATGTTTCCTTTTCTTCTCCAGCGATTTTTTTTTTTTAAGGAGGGAGGGTGGGGAATTCTCTCAAGAAAGGTTCTCTTAAAACAAACACACCTTTACGAAAATGTGTTAATTTGAAGGTTCTTTTTCTGTCTTATGAAAAATCTGTATGAAAAATAAATCAAGGGAAACCACATCACACATTACTGCTGCATAGCTGTCATCTCTGTCTACCGGACCAGCCTTTGCAAAATGCTTGCCATTTGCAGTGTCTCAGGCAAGGACTTTAACTGCACTGTGGGTTTCCTGTGATTTCAGCCTTTGCTTGCTCTCCACCAGAACGGCTGTATCACTGCCAGCCTCTAGCAGAGCCAGACAAAGCTGCTCTGAGATGTGATTTGCACCAGTACAGCTTACTCCAGTTCCATGCAGATTTCTATTATTAAAACTCAATATACACCAGATGCAGCTGCACTTATTGTGAATTCAGTGAATGGACAAACTCTCCCATGGCAGTCTAAAAACTAAGTGTGGCTCATCAGAGACAATAAGTAATGCCAAAGACCCTGACAATGTTTCTATTTTCTTTTCCTCATCCCATACACAGAGCTTCGCTCTTATATTTGAGAGATTTCAAGTCAGTGGATATACATACAGCATACAGGGAGCAAAAATGTTCAAGTCAGTCATGATAAATGAACAGTGTGACAAGAACAATATCCTTCATTGCTTCCCCCAGCCTCCACACGTGCCCACTGTTCACAGCCACATGAGAGAACAAAAATACTTTCTAAAGACAAAAATAAGATTGTCAGCTTAATGCAGTTACCGAAGACAGCGTGCTAGGAGTAAAACAAACAAACAAACAAAAAAAAAACAACCCCAACAACAAGGGAACCTGGCTGACAGTAAGATTTATTAGTCGGGTAGTGATTCCACAGTAATTTTGTCTTGTCGCTTTGAGACAGCAGAGCTACATGTTCATGTGTGGTCCCAGCATTCAGGGTGTGGTCAGATCTTGAGCTCTGGGAAGGGGTTTTGGAACAGTACTGCTAATTTTGTTAAGCAGTCAGTGTTTCATCCCACAAGAAATATTATGAACTCCTGGTATTTAACTGCTCTCAGTGTCTGCCAGTCCTCACTGCAGTCATCAGTACAGAACAATTATGTTTGCATTGCCCTACTTGTCAGGGATGAAGTCAGATCTTTTCCTGGTTTATTGGATGATAGGTCTCTGATGACAAGTTCTTTTTCCCCGCCTGTCTCCAGTTGGGAGTATGGAGAGAAATCTCTTGTCTTTATTCCCTGGTGGCACTTTGAGTCTAAACTATCTTCAGAAAATGTGTTTTGGTTTAGTCATCTGCTTACAGACACCCATTTGCCTGACTTTACTGGATGGAATTTGAGAAATGGCAATCCAAGTAAACTCGTGACTCTCTTCTTGGAGGTTACTACCAAAAGAGCAGAGGAAACAAAAGGGTTACCAGTCATTTGACAACTGCACCAGCTTCCTCACTTCCACATGCTCAAGAAAGTGTTGGCTTTGATCTAAAAAGCTCTTAGATGTTGCCAACCAGGATTTGGGATAGGTGTCCATTCATCCCGTGAACTGACTCAGCTCAGAATAGTAGACTGTAATCACCTGTGATGTTAGTCTGGCCTTCACTTCCCTAGGTGCTCTGTCACAGACCCAGTTTGTTGCTTGTAGGCTGAGTCCATGTAGCCAGACTTAAATCCATGCTGCTGACAGGAAGGGCAGTCTTGTCCCTGTTGTTACCTCTGCTGACCCATTCCTGTCCTGCTCTTTCTATGTGAATTGTGACTAGGAAACTGTGTAACTATCTCATCTGAAAACTGAGCCTAACAATTCCTAGTGTGCACATATAGGAGGTGGGGCTGCTTTTTTGGGTGGTAACATTGCCTGGGGTTAGAATCATAGTTGAAAGGGACCTCAGAAGGTCCTACAGTATCAGCTGAGCAGTGCCACTTGTAACCAGTTGCCACTCTGACTTTGAACTGTTGGCAGCTACCCTTTGAGCCCAAAAAAATGCAGTCAGCCTTTCATTCATCCTGTAATCCACCCATCTAGGCCATATTTGGCTAATTTGGTACAAAGATACTGTGGCAGACCTTGTCACGAACTTGGCTCAAGTCAAGGTAAATGACAAGCTTAAGTCAGTCATAGAACTGCATCTTTGAGCTGTAGCTTAACAAACGCTTTAAGTTAATATAAACTAGCCCTGGCACTGAAAGGTGTTGCTCTCCCTCCCACCACAACCTGGCCAGCATAAATCCATGTGGTAAGAATCAAATCGGGGAAACTGTGCTGACTGGCGATGAATAAAACACTAAATCTCTACCATACCATTTCCTGATTTCATCCCTTGTGAAGCTACAGAAATGATTGTGCTAGTACAAAAGATGGAAAGGAACAGAGCAGAGAAGAGAGGGGCTAAGAACTTAACTGAGGTGAAACTGCTTCTACACATGGCAGTACTAGTGCAAGCTTGAATTAGTATCTGTCCAGTTGTGGAATTAAGTACTGTGTCTGGGCCACTGTTTTCAGCCATTTACTTGTTGTTTGCTCTGAATAATAGTGATAGATTTGTTACACATGTTTATATTTCTAAAATGTGTGCCCTTGTTAACTAATGGGAGATATCAAAGGCATAATAAAATCAAATAACTTCAGTGACACTGTTGCAGTCAGTTATGCTCATCTTGCAGCAGCAGTAGTGACCAAAGAGCCAAAAACAATGCATGGGCTGAAAGCCTTTTTAGGCAATATGCAAAGTGGCTTTTTATGTCGGACATCAGCAATCAGCTCCTTGCAAACTTTGCAGCAGCTACGAGGTCTTTTCCACCTGACAGAGGACACCATGAGTACTGGGTACTTGGGATACCTTCTCGGTTGTTGGTCAGACAAAGCCTGGATGATGCGAGAGAAGGTGAGCTCCTACCAGACTGCCTGGGAGGGACTACTCTCTGCTTGGGATATTTAATGTTCAGTTCTCCTCCAGTCCTTTGTATGGCAATTAAACAGACAAGGGCTTGGCTTGACTCAGGCTGTCTTCTCTTTCAAGGACAGTGAGATAGACAACACACAGCTTACTATATAGACCTTGACCTATGGACAGCTGAGAAGAAATGGGGATGGGGATATCCCCTCTTGACCTGGGGTAAAGGGTCCAGAAGCCCAGAAGAGCAAATGAAATTCTACTCAGTGTGATGTTAATGGTTTCTCCTGTCCTCCCTGCCTTGAATGGAGCCCCAAAATGGGTCGAGTGGAGAGGTTCAGGCCACCATTGACCAATCCCAGAGGGGAGAAGGAGATCCAGGCTCCCTTTCATAAGCCCTAGGGCTGGGTTGGCTAGGCAGGAGAGGAACTCATTTAGGAGCCTGCGACAGGTAAAGGGTCAGCACTGTGGGGAGATGAGATCCCAGGGAAAGACTCATCCCTCAGATAGGTTTGTAGGGGCAAGGCCATGCATGGCTAGAAACCAGGCTTCATGGTGCTCAGCTCTTGGCTTGGGGAGGCCTGAGGTAACTTGTTAGGAAACAGCAAGAGCAAAGCTAGTCCCTAATGGTGGCAATCACAGAGCCACAGGGGACCCCCAGGCGAGTGTACACACCAGCTAGGGCACATCCCACAGTTCCTGAGTGAGGACCCAGGACAGACCAGGAGACAGTGGTCAAGTCCACGCAGGAGTCCTGATCATAAGACAGTAGCACACTGATGAGGCATGTCTGAAGTATGAACACCACTCATAAGTGGAGACCAGTTATGAGTAGTGTTCCTCAGGGGTCAGTACTGGGACCGGTGCTGTTCAACTTCTTTGTTGGTGACATGGACAGTGGGATCGAGTGGGACAGTGGGATCTGACAAATGTATGCGTGGAAGTGCAAGTGAAACAGAGAAGCATTGGTCAGCACATTGTTAATAAATTCATCCTTTATATACTTTAGGTATTAAAGTAGTAAAATACTGTTTATTCTCTGTTAAAATTATTGTAAATCAGCTGCAAATCATTCTAATATCTACATATTTTTGCCAGCCAGCAGAGTCCTCAACAGGTGTTGTTCTCTGCTAGACTGAACAAAATAAACCGATTTTTGCTGATTTGTACATCCATATTTGTTTTTGTTCCATGACCTTACTCTCCAAAACAGTATTTCTACTTAAAGTCTGGAGTCCAGAAATACACTTATGGGTTGAAAAAAACATAAAACCATGGCTTAGTCTGAGCAACTTAGTCTAGTGAAAGCTGTCCGTGAACATGCCAGGGGGGTTGGAACCAGATGATCTTTAAAGTCCCTTCCAACTCTAATGATTCCATTATTCTATAAATCAAGGTGTCATTCTAAACAGATATGATATATGTGACATACGCCGTCATCTAGACATCAGCATTCCATGAAAATGGTAGTTAAATTGAAATCTCTTTCCATATAACATGGACAAAACAGGAATAAAGCAAAGCAAGGAAGTAAACAGCTACATTTATTTTCCAAATGAGGGTTCCTTCAGGGCAGAGGGAGAACTTCTTTATCTTAAAGTCATATCTTTTTCAACCTGTGTTGAAAAAAGTTTTCTGTATAGATGGGACACAAGTATGAATCACTCCCACTTAAAGAAGAAGAATGCATTTGGATTCAGCAGACTTCAAGGTTAGAAATTTACTGTAGAGTTTATTGTAGTTCAGATGAAGAGTTCACTTTCACATCCTGAGTGAAGGTAATTATATTTTACTTACTAGTTTGACTCAGCAATAAATGTGTCAGTAACAAAACTGGAATTCAATCAAAGAACAGCAACCAGGAACAGGTGATCTCATGGCTTATGCCTCACCTACAAGACCTAAGATGGGAAACTAGGAAGGTTTCTTTACTCTCAGGTCCAGTGAAAGATACATGACCTGTGCCAGGGAAAGACCTGTATGTGCACCGTCTTTTCCTTGGGCTTTCCCAGAAAAGGAAATTTAAATGCATGAATCATGGCAAACCTTAGCCTGGTCTGAAGCCTGGTTGTGGAGGGGAATCTGATATAGATTAGCAAGCAGATTTAGTGCAGTGGTAGTGATTGGGACACATTTCTATATCTACATACTGCTTTTCTTCCAAAAATTACAGAAATATCTTTATTTTTTTTAGTATTCTTTAGAAAAAAAAGGGAAAAATCACAGGAAATAATGATTGCTTTTTGCCAGCTGTATTCTTAACAAGCCTTTCCCTTCTCAGTGATGCTGTGTGAATTCTTAAATTGAGTATTGAAAGGCAGTACAGACTATCCCCTGTATTCAGAAACCAGCAGCTGTATTACCACCTACAATGCAAACCACTTAGCAGAGTCTCCTGTCCAAATTCTCAAGTTGAGTTTTGAGGACATTCTCAAAGAATATTTTTATTCTCAAAGAAAATTAGTAAACACTTTCTTCATTAATCAGGAGTTAGATCACATTCCAGTTCAAATGGAATAACTTCCACTGGAATGAATGGTGCAGGACTGGTGTAGACCAGAGAAGGAAATTACCTTGAATGCTGTTAGTAGGACACACTAAAGGTATGCACCATCCTTCCCACTTAGATAAAGCTGACTCTTAGAACCAAGTACTTTGGAAACATTCTCAATTTCTTTATTTCGTTGCTGTCTCATTCTTCTGAAGAAGATAACCTGACATTTCAATGAAGGAACATCAGCAATAAAAAATTAAGGTTATTTAATAGCTTAATAATGTTGGTTCCGAATTTACCATGGGATTTACATCCTAATGTCTTTCAAAAAAGATAGCTGCTTACAAGAACAGAAATAAGAAAACTCCCCTCCCTTACTCTGGTACTAAAGTGCTCTTTACATATTCCCATGGCCTAAACGTAGCAGTTCTATCTGAGCATCTCCCAACATTTGAACTGAAGTAACACTCACAGTCTCTAACTTTTGTTTCTTTTCAGCCTGGAGAAGTTTTTTCCTGTCTGGGAGGTGTGTGACCAAGAATGGATGAAGATAAACAAGTCAACCTCCGTGAGTAGTGTACTGAGGAAAATGAAAACAAAAGGATAGCACAAGATGTCACCCCATCATCGCAAAGTCAAAAGACTGGATCTTAAGTGACACCCAAACTTCATAGGGGGAATTTTAGCCACAGGGAAGAAAATAAAGCCTGAGTTGTTATAAATGAGCTTTTGAAAATATTGATACCAGTCCATGGAGTCAAGGTATGAGCCTGAAGTGTGATATGCAAGCCACAGCAATCTGTACTTTGAGGAAGAGAGTATATTGCATTTAGAACCTTCATTTCTATATGAGGTTATGGGATTTAATTGAATTTTTGAAAGGTAAACAAACCAAAACAAATGAGAAAGTGTATTGTTTGGATTTGAGTGAGGGAAAAATAATTTCAGTTTGATACCTATTCTTTTAACTTTTCTCAATTTCTTTTCTCAGTCTTTGACCAAAAAATTCTCTCTGCTCAACTACTGAGAAGAATTTAGTCTACGAAGGAAGATGGAGGAAGGAGGAGTTAAGCTCTCCCTATAGACCTCCCTTTCACATCAGTGTCAAATAACAGGGGAGAGGCTGAAGCAGACCGAAGCCCCAGCAGCATGCAGTCAGGAATGCAACAGCCAAAACTGCCAAGCATTTCACAAGAAAATCTGTAACAGGGTCTAGAGGATAACCTATTCGCAAGGAGATTCTTTGTAATACAGTCTTCCCCATTGTCATTACAAGAGGCTGTCCTGCACCTTGATCATTCATACACTCTCTAAAGGAGCCTTCAGTCATATTTTTTATTATATAAACATCTAATTACCATGAGAAACTTGCTATGGTTTTGCTCCAAGGAATTTGAGTTTCAAGTTCCATAGACCAACTATGGAAAACCATTTAGATCAGGTTAAGGTCTTAGTATAAGTTATTCAGTCTTCTTTGATAGTTAGTAGAGGAATGGGCGCCTCCAGGAGGCATTTAATCTCATATTTGTATATGTTAAAATGAAAGGAGTAAAATAGCTTCAGGAGGATCTTCTCTTTCTCTCTCTCAAGTCTCTCCCTGCTCAGGAAAAGTTTAGCTGGCTAGTTTGAACTAAACATGTACCACCAGCCTAAGTGCACATCTTGTCTGCAGTAGCAGATGGCAAAAGAGCATGGGAATCAGTACACAAAGAGACCGATTCTGCCTCCTGTGCCTATAGTGTGGTCCCTCCTGGCAGCATCTGGCAGCCAGTGGTCTTCATACTGCCTGAGCCACAGGCAATATCTGGATCATCCTTCCCAGTAAGCTTGGAAACCTACCCTGAATGTGTGTCTGACTCCTTGAACCCATGGTCATACACAGTTCATAAATGATAACCTGTGGCAATGAGTTCCACCCGTTAATTAATTATACCTTGTGTTCTTTAAACACAAGACCTGATAACAAGGAACGAAGCAAAACAAAGATTTTCTTGCATAACACCCAGGCTGTTCCTAGATTTAAGTTTGAATAGGAAAGTGACTAGATTTTAGGTATTATGAGGAATTCCATTGCCTGTAGGGGCAACCTCTTCTGAATTAAGGTCTCTGTCCCAGATCCCAGTGAACAGCTGGGTAATGGTAACGTTTTCAAACGCCATGCTTTTTGCTTCAGTTCAGGTGAATCAGAGCCCCTCTCTTTATGCATGAGAGAAGCTTTCCTTTATTTCTAATGACAGAGTTATTTAAAAAGGAAAAAAAAATAAAAAAAAAAAAAACAAGAAAAAAAGAAAAAAAAATAGAAAAAAGAAAAACGGGAGAAAAAAGACTACCCACCCCAAAAAGGCAGCTTTATTTAAGTTCACTGCTGTTACTGTGAACTTTATCACTGCCACAGATATACAAATTTGAATGTGATACATACCATAGTGACAACTATGAAATCCTTAGATGGACTGAGATTTGTTACCATGTATTTCTAGCTTAGTGATCTTTTGGGATACTATTTAATCATATGTGAATCTCTTTTATAGTTATTACAATTCTTTGAAACTGCTAAATAGCATTCTAATTTCATGCTAAAATATTCACATGATGCTGTGTAAATCTGTCATCTTTTGTGGTTTTGCTATATATATATATATCCTTCGACTACTAGAACTTCAGGTACTCTTCTTGTGATTGTGAACCTTAAAAGTTGGACTGGCTGTAAAGTGTTCATTTTTATAAACACCTTAACAACACAGAAGCACACGTCCCACTCATATCAAAAAGGCGTGTTCTCCTAGCCCTTATAAATGCTAAGGAAGATGATAGCCAGCAGTTTAGCATAGCTCTACATAAGACTCTGTAATGTCTTTTTCACTGTCATTTATAACCTCTTTGAACATAATTTTAAGGAGAAAAAAAAAGAACTAAATTAATTTTGGAAGATTAAAAACCAAAATGTTTTATTAGATGGATGAAAAATATATGGGTAGATAATTGGTTTGGCATAAATTATACAGTCTTAATGTACTTCCTTCCTAGTAAAAAAAAAAAAAAAGCAAGCGCATTGTGTTTGCAAGCCTGATCCTACTTCTGGGAGGGAAGAGCTTGTTCACTTCAGCCAGTTCTGTGTGCGCACAGGAACTTAATCTAACATGTTTGACAATTTAAGATATACAGTATAGTATCCATTAAATCTTTGTGTCATTACTGTAACTTATCAAAGTACAACCCTATATAGTAATTCTGGTTTTGAGAAAGGAAAGAACTCCAGTACTGTCACATTAACAGAAACATTCTTCATTCTCCCCTGTTGATAAAGAGCATATATACTCAGAACAGCTGCCACTTGTAATTAAGCTGAATACCTTCAAACCATTCAACTTGTAAGAAAATGCCTTTTTAAAATTTCTGCATCTTTAGTAAAATACTGAAAACTATTAAAATGTCACTGAGAAGTAGAAGCCTTTTGTCTTTTTTTTTTGTTGTTGTTCAAACTAAGTGCGATGATCTTGTAATAAAGGAAGGTTTGTAATATTAAGAGGTTCAACCATTTTATTCACTCTTATTTGCAAGTGTTACTGTGAAAAAAAGCCCCACTGTTAATAGATATCTAAAAGACTGTCTTATACCAGGGAGAATCTGGTGTTAGCATTGTCTGCTGGAACAGGGTACCCCAGGATCTTGAGTGCATATGCATGCATGCACACGCACACACACACAGGGGAATTTATATCCCACAGATAGCAAAGCATGCAAAATGGCCATAGCTGGTGTACAACTAAGACCTGAAAAAAAAGTCAAACATAGATAATCAGGATGACCTTTTTTTCTAAGATATGCATGGTATAATTTTATCTCACTCAGATACTAACTGGAGAGCTATGTATGCAAGTGTGCAGATATGATGTCAGTGATCAACCTTTAGGCTTCAGTTTTGATTACCTGGACAAATCTGAAATCAGTTATATGCTGGTTTTATAGCTCATCATACACAGTTTGCATCAAAAAGGAAAATTTGGGGCTCAAGCTGAATAAAGCATAATGAAATTTCTGCACTGTTATAGCCACCCTATTCATACCTGCACATAACGAAGACTGATTTCTGCGGTGTGGAAGCTGGACCTTTGAGTGTTTAACAGTTTGAAATCACAAAAATAGTATGTTTCACAATACATTGCTGTGAAGTGATACAATTTTATTATTGAAGTGTCCCTTTACAAACCCCAAAAACCCAAGATCCTGCAGTAGTAAGCTACCAAATCTGCATTCCTGAAAACAATGCCTGTGAACAGTTTAATTATTTTGTTCTTTCTTAAATCTTCCTGCCAAGAATCTTTACTGGATTAAGTAGTCAACACCAAGAGATTAAAGATGTATATCCCTGTAGCTACCACTGCACATATCTCCACATAATCACCAGGATTAGCTTTCTAAGGAAGAAGATCAAAGCTTTATTTCCTTGTGGGTATCCGATAATAAAGGCTAAGGATAAACCAAACTCTCATCGCTTTTGCATCTATCCCTCCACTACTAGATCAAGACTAAATAAGAATGTGAATAAAGATAAAGTCAGTGTAGAAAGCTGCAGTACTCTACAACAGCTACAATAATAGGAACACAGCAGAGTAATAAAAAGGAACTAGGAGGATGGTGAGTTACATAAAATCTTTAAGGGTATATAAAGGAAGGCAATTAATAAACTGCAGAGCCTTTTGAAAGTAACTGAACAAATATTCACGATCAAATACTACTTGTGTACAGATCTGTGGAGCATGTGTCCATGAACTACAAAATCCTGTACTTCATTATCATTTGTACTATGAAAGCAAAATTCTATAAAAACTATCTGTACCTGCTAGAGAACAAAGTGCCCATTCTAAGCAGCAACACCAGGGAGCTCCATTGTTAGATGCATAATAACCACATAATAGTTCAAGTTGGCACACTGCGAAAAGGCCAGTGCATATTTGATTACTTTCCTGTACAGCTCTGGTCAGTCCTGGACCAATAAAAGGACCTGTATTTGTACATAAGTTTGTTAATTTCTGCAGTGATAGATGAAAACAGATACTTTGTCTAAGGGCCAAAAGCAAGGCATTCAGGGGAGACTGCTAAATTTTCCTCCTTCTGCCTGGCTTATCTGAAAGCAAGCCCTCAACGACTTTGTGTGAAGCTAGAAGAAAGGTAGGACTATTACAGAAATGTGCATGGTACTTGCTTGTTTTTAAAAGTCTTGGCATAAATAAGGCAGTTGTAGTTTTCACAGCCCGTTAGCTAAGGAAGTTGATGAACACTCTGCTTTGCTTATGGCAAATCACGCACTTGAAGCCCACAGGTGTTTGCTGTGCTCCTGCTGTCTTTGGTTATCCTGTGGTAAAAACATTCCTTTTTGTCAGCAAAACCACAGAAAGTCAAGGCTTCTTGTGACTTTGACAAATCACTTAGTCACTCTGATCCTCATCTTACCCACAAATACCTACCTCAGAGAAATGTTGTGAAGCTCAATTAATGGTTACAAAGCATTCAGAGGTCCCTGAAGGACGAAGCTGTAGAAAAATATTGTAGTATTTTCCTCTGCCAAAAAGGATCCATTTGAAATTCAGTATTTTTGGTAAAGTACATAGACTATAACACATCCATGTTGTGCAATTTCTGATGAAAATAATTTGTAAGCTACAAATTGAGGATTAGTTTCGTTATACTATCACTTGAGTTTCTTTGCTTGTACTATCCTTTATCCTAAAAGATGTGAATAGTACCAAAATACACAAATCTTTTTTACAGACTGTAACATTCTCTGCTTGTGAACAAATACATGCACACATACATGCATGAGTGTGTATACACACACTTCCTCCTGTGTGTATTTACAGATTTTTTCATAAGCTATGTAATAAAGATCAAAATTTTGATTTAATAGGAATTAATTTCTTCTTATAAAATTGTGTAAAGAACTCTATAAAATCTGTATCAATGTATATTTAAAATTATGTCCTGCTTTAAAGAACAGGATGAATTCCTGAATCATTTTTTCCTACATTTGCTAGCACGTTAATCTAAATTTAATTAAAAGATAGTACTACTAAATGAGCAGAAACAACATATTATTTTACTGGTGCTTTATTAGCACTTTGAATTTTAATATACGCGTTTCACTGATAGACTGGGTATAAAGATTGCTATTTGTTTAATAGTCTTATTCCTTCAGCAAACCAAACCATATTATTTTGTCTTTGACTCTAAAGGCAGTCATTTTAACATGCTTTTTATCCTTAATTCTTTCTTAGACACAGCTCATTTATTTAATAGACTTGTTCTTATAATTTTTACTGTGCTAAATGTGGGCTTTTTTTCCCTTCTTGTTCCTCTGCCTCAATCCAGATGCTGATGTGTAGCTCTCGTATACAGCACTATACAGTAAAAGTGAACCTTCCCATTCTTCAGGCTTGCGTCCAGCCCTCCCTTGACTGAAGGGACAAGTTAGACGTTCCCAGCATAGCACCATAGTTTCTCTGCAGCTCTTCAGTGTCATATGTGGGGTGCAGGGGGCCTCAGGACAAGACCATGGGGGTGCAGAGTGGCCAGGAGCATCCCCCTGCTCTCAGCTTTGTGCTGTCTCCCCCTCCCATGGGGTGTGTGGGGAAGCAGGGGACATCACTGGCTTCTGCTCAGCTGCAGAGTGCCCATCTGTGAGTAGTGTCTTCAGCACCAGCAATGCTTTAGCCTTCTGCATGGAGTTTCTTTCCTGGAGCCTTTGGTTGATTTCAGCACCTGAGGTGTCCTGGGAAGATGCTCAGATGAAAAGGTAAGGTCGAGGAGGATTTCCAGTCATTCAGGAGCGTGCATGTGCCGGACGTCACACATCCAGCGTTCCTCCTTTCTGTCCTTGTAGATTTATTGCCAGGGATGATTTTCTAACACATCACCGTTTGCGCAGTCGCACCTAGGAAAGAAAAACAAAGATAATTTCTGTTTTGAAAAGCGTTGCTAGAATATAATATTAAAGAAAACAATGAGAAGGTGTCATGTGTCAGATGCTCCGTCTGAACCTGGGGACATGCAGGCAGTGACATAGAAAACTCAGAAAGACAATTCAGAGTCAGGGCTTCCTTTAAAGCTACTGCTAGATACCTGCATGCCATTATTGAATGAACATTTCTCTAACTGCCACCTATGATGCCTGGACATCTTAATTGAATGCTATATGTTAATTTGGCATTGGAGGCAATAAGGTAAAAATCTCAGACTTCTCCAAACTTCATCTTTTAAAGGCTATAAAGATAAGCTATCATGGAGGCCCAGGTAAAATACTTCAAACTGGATATATACAGTACTTTTAATCTGTTTCTGTCCTGAAGAAAAATTGCCCTTCAGAAACACTGTTATATAAGAAATTGTTAAGTGTCTTATGCAGTGTTTCTTTTTATGCTAATTTTTGTGAAGGATTAAGCCTTTGTGATTGGGCTTGCACAGGTAGATTGCTTTTTGTAATGTAAAAGAAAGCATTTTTTCATCAAGTAAGTAAAATGCTGGTACTTTATGTGTTTATGTTTACAGGTGAGAGAGTGCAGTACTTTCAAAATAACTACTGATACAAAAGTCAAATGTAATTTTTACTTTGTTTCAATTATAAAAACAACACATTTATTTCTTACCAGGTAAAAGGTCCATTAAACACCAGATAGAGTTTGATACCTAATCAAAATGATATAGCCAAGTAACAACAGTAAAATGACTGTGGGGATGGCAAATTTGTTTTTCATCTTTGGTGCATCGTTCCAAGTCATGTTATGCATTGCTTTGTTTTCACAACTTTTGCTTTTTATTTGTTTGTACACAGAAATCCACAGCCTCACATTCTAAAATTCTAACTATGCCTTTCCTAAATTAATAATGCAAATCAATACCTTAATAAAATGAAAGCCACTTAATTTATTTTTATGCCCCAAAAAATGTAACAGTAGGAAGTTATTTTTAGGTTCCTCAGATTTCTTTGAGCAGCGTCACTGAATGTGAATGAAAAAGATGGAGAAACAAATAAGTAGAAGAGCAACGCACAGAGAACTACTCCTGCGATCTTAAGCCTGACCTGCTGCCACTGACGGTGCCACAAATTTTATCTTACAATTACTCACCAAAAGTTCACAAACTTGTAACAATTAACTTTCTGGGAGCAGATTATAGAAGTTCCTCAGAGCAACAGTGGTATATGATTAGATATGACATGTGAGTGGATTTGTTATCTTCGTGAGATCACAAGAATTCATACTAAAAGAGCAGACTTTTATGATCCACTGGCATCCCGTCACCTAGTGAGGCAAGTGCAAAGGATGAGCCACTGACATCTGCAGTTAGTCAAAAGTGTTTCTCGCTGAATATTATTACCCAGTGACAACTCCAGCACCAGTAAAATCAAGATTAGACTGTTGCAATTTATTGTAGCTAAAATCAGAAACCACCATTACTGCAAAACAAGATGAAAATGAACTAATTAACTGACTCAGTGTTAAAACACTCCAAAGACAGCGTATCATCACAGTTCTTCCTCCTCAGTACTGTTCCCAGTCATTACACAGTCCAGTCCAGATAAAGGCAATCACAGATCTCATTAACTCCATCACTAAATTAATCTTCACTTGTCTTCAAGAATGTAATACATGTTTCTCGTTTGATTTTTATAGCCTTGAGACCCTCTTGAAAAGAGGTCCTGGTGTAGTCATACTTACCAGCAAGATCAGTTTGCACAGGGCAAACATAATGATGTGAACTTTAACATCTCCTGTGATACAAAAGAAAGAGAAAGCAGATGTATAAAATACCAAGAAGATTTTCATCTTCATGGAAGAAGGCATGCAGAAAGCACTGCACAACACACATAGGATTTGTAGTCATTCTCATTTGGAATAAATACGATGGGATAAATTGCTGAATAAGTTCCCCTGAGTTTCTCCCCATTCTCTTAACAGCTGCTGCCACTTGTCATTCCTATACTACTTCACGTGTTTCCAGCTGATTTTTGATGCTAATGAGCATATGAAAATAAGAGGACATGTTATCACCAGTGATTATCTAGGTCTTTTTGGAAGGCAACAAGATGCACTATATACCATCAGCAACAAAGAACTACACTCTGAAAACAGATCTGCTGTCTGAAATTGATCTTTTATTACCAGTGCTCATTTCATGTGAGGTGTACAGATGATCCATTTTTAACATGTAGCACATCAGAAGTTCCTAAAGTGCTTTCATATTGCCTGTTCAGGCCAGTAAAATGTCAGTTTAGGCAATTTGGGTCTGGTCTTCAAGGACTTTTGAGTATTTGCAATCAATACTGATTTCGGCTGGAGTCCTAGGTGTTCACCGGTCTTCCTGCAGCTCCATCAGGGCTAGGAAGAATGGGAGTTCTACTGTGGAGAAGATGTGTGTCTTTTTATTGCGTTTACTATGCAGCAATAAATCTGTATGGTGAAGTAAAGCAGATGCCACAAGGTTTTGCATGCTCGAGCTGAAGTCACCACTAGCAAAAGCGGAGCTGCGCTCATGTTAGTGTAACGGTGGGAAATTCTGCTAAAAGGCTCGTTGTAGACACCCTTCTCCGTACTGTACCTCTGCTCAATAGATCATTCATGAGCACCCAGCCCCCCCTCCAGAGAGCAAGCAGAGTCGGGTCATGAGCAGGAAGGGATGGAGACAAGGCAGAGTTTCTTACTTAGAGCTCAGGCTCAGAGCTGGTTTATTGTTGTCATGGCTACGGGCTCCACATGCCTCCAGTCCCTGCTTTATGAAAAGAATGATGCAGTGTCTAGCCTTACAGCTGAATATATAAACCAAATTAGTCTACCATGCCTCTACCTGTTTTGTGGCTCACAATGAAAGAAGTAATATATCATGCAATCAGTCTTGTAGCAGTTATATTCTGTAAACACTAAGTCATTACACCCAGACTTTTTTATTTGCTCTTTAGAGTCCCTTCTTAGTATAACAAACTGCAGGTTTCAATAAGAAAACTAATTCAGAAGAGTCCTCTGTGACTTCTCAGAATTTCTGTAACATATCATTTAAAAAGTGCATTTCAAATCCCTTTTTGCGCTCCATTTTTGCATAATCCCACTCACTAAACAAGAAACAGAATGACATGATGAATGTCTTTTCCAGAGCTGCAGTGCCAGGGTGTTACTAGAATCAAACTATTCCTAATTTAAGTAAAGAAGAGTTACACGGTCCTGCAGGGAACTGTTAACTTTTCCTGAATAGAGTGAAAGTCTCATATGGTCCAGTCCCACCTCTACTACGAGATTAAGTAAACCTTTAACGGCACTGGGGTAAAGCAGTGAGGGAAGACACGTCCTGTGATACTGCTGTTGTCAGTGTCATTTAGAAGAGGAGGAAGGAAAGGAAGCTTTCAAAGTGCAGTCTCGATTGAAAGATAAATGTATAAGAGGGGGGAAATGGGTATCAAAATAAAAATGTGTAAATCTCAGCATATGATGGTGTAGTCAGCATACCAAGGACTTGGAAGAGAAGTTGGTAAAAGGAAAAATAACTAACATGAGGGGTAGGGAAGGTGCAAATTGGCTTTAATTTCCACCTCCTTACACATTCTTCTTTTTTTCCCAGCTTGTAAATTCCACCAGTTTTGATTCTCTATAGGCTCATTTAGACTATACATGTCAGTAAGTGGAGGTGTGTGGTCACATAGTTCACAATCATTTTACACTCTATATCTGTGTTTAGCAAAATGGGCCTTATCCTCACTTACCTCCAAAATTCTGTTAAAGCACTTTGGCAGTGTGGGCTGTAAATGACGTTTATCGCCAAGGAAGTGTAAAGGGATCTCAGTGCAGATAAAGAAGAGAAGTGTTATGTTTTTACAGATCTGAAGTATTTCTTTAAAAATAAATAAAGACAGTTTTATTATCTATCAGGGAAGGAACAATGCAACAAAGCATAAATTGAACGTAGTCTCACAAATTAAATTCACCTTGGCTACAGCAAATTGAATGTTTTGACTCATCAGTGTATCGCCAGTATTTCATGCTACACAAAGTCTCCCATGCTGATATTTTCTATTTTTTGCTGCTGTGGAAAGAATTGAAAATAAAGAAGTGTGTTTAAAATAATATACCTGTGTGTTGTAGAGTAGTACTATAAGTCTCGTCAAGGCTGCTACATACTTTGCAATCTCTCACTTGAAGGGTTTTAATGACTTGGCCATTTCACAAAACATCAAGATTGAAAAAGCAAAATAAAACCCAAAGAATGTTTTTGCTGTAATTATGCAACTTTTTCAATGTCAAGAAATGAAAGTTTTTTGTATTCCGCATTTCTACCACCTAGTTCTAAAGTGATACAAAAGAAAAAAAGGATTTGTCTTTTTGTTTACTTTTTGAGATGTTTTGGTTACAAAAATTGTTTAAAATAAAGTAGTCACTCAAGGAAGCACATTTAACTAAGACCCTTTATGGCTATGTGCAGCTGCAGCATATTTGCTTCTTTTTAAAAGAGATGCCTACAGCACTGAAAGAAATTATAAACCCGATGGGAAAATACCTGTTATTACCATGAGTTACAACTATATGTGTCTTTGAACAGGTATGAATATTCTCTATATGGAATATAGATAGTGACAGCTTTTACAGCAGTAAAAGGAAATAAAATTAATTTTATTTCCATATTTATTGAGTGCACAATTTCACATTTTGCTTGGAGAGACACATTCAATTCATATGTTCTTAACCAGTGTTTTGTGTGTCATATAGGTGGGAACTACATAGCACTTTCTGTACAGCTCCTGTAAGACAAGAAATACTGTGTATATTTTAATCAGTGCTTTTATTTTCTTATTTAAATGATATGAAACTTTACCTAGACACATTTAATTATTTCAAATTGTTCGATCTTATTTACACAAAATGCATGGTATTGGGGAAAGCATTTAATCAATAGAGGCAAACCCAAAATGTATGGTATTGGGGAGTGTTTCATAAACATGGGTAAACACAGCCCACTGCACAAACTCCTACCTGTTAGGGGTATGAATCCTGATATGCTGGCCTTGGAGCAGGAAGTGGTTTAGACTCCTAAACAGGTAGTGAGCTTCCTGTTAAAGTCTCTCTTCTTTTTGTATACGTTTATTTATTTTTTTAAAGACGTGTTATGGTTTTTTCATGTTATGGATGAAATTATAGTAACAAATTTAGTAACACACAGTTGCCAGCTAAATTTAATATAACTAGGAGACAATAAAACTAAGTAACCAAAGAGGGAAACAGACTGTATAAATATTATATTTTAGAGTTGCATAGTACAAATATTTTATAATGTACGTGTTATATGGGACAATATAACGTGAAAGCAGGACAGCTATTAAGTTGCTAACAGATTTAGTCTGTGTCCCAAACAAGTTCTTTGAAACTCTTTATATTACCTATTTTTTCAGAGCTTTCACATGCAGTATATTATATTTTTTTGCTTCCTTTTACCAAAATAATTGAGGTACGACATAAATACAGAAAAGAGAGGCATTTCTAAGAGAAACCATACATATAACTGCTAATGGCTTTCCTAGTCTGTAAGTTTTAAGAGCAGTTAAGACCTTTAGATCATACATTCCAACCTCCTCTATTCACAGCCTCCCATTCACAACCCATTTCACCCAGATAGTTTATACTAAGTCCAACAAATTGGATTAAACAAAAACGTTTCAACTTTTGAGAGCTGAAACAACTATTGTCTCCCAGCAGCCAACAGGAAAGATGCAGGTTCCACCAGAGCCTGAGGCTTCTGAGTAGCGAGGAGCTCATTAAGTAAGAGATGTTTCAATGATCTAAGCAAGATGAATCATAATTTATGCCACAAAGGAAAGGAAAATCACAAGTAAATAAACAACCTCTCCTCCTCAACAACAAACACACAAAATATGAAACAACAATAACAAAACCCCATAGGCCAGTCTGGTCTGCAAAAAGAGAACCTATTTTTGATCTGAGACCTGACAGCCAGTTTGAGCTCTGGCATATGGATGGATGCCAATCCTGGCCAGCCAACTAAGATTTCTTGTACCTTCTCTGAATTTTAATCTGACCTACCTTGTACAAATTGTCCATTTACTGCAGCTTCAAACTAAAATCTGACCAAACAAAGAAACTCAAAATTCATCTGTCACTTGTAAAGAGAAATGATTCATGTCTTCTTGCATATAACTACCTGAACCTCTCAGGCATGCTGTGTTTGATCATAGTCATTGCCATGTGTTTTCTGAGGGCAATGCAAAATATATGTTCCTTTCTGACTCATAAAAGAATGGAAAGCAGAGGAGAGTTCCCTGAAATGCAGAATTGGATGTCAAGGACAAAAGAACCATTGTGACCACGTTACTCCTCTGTCCTCTCTGATTTTCCCACTCATAGATTTTCTTCCAGGAGTCTGACTTCTTGTCCTTAAGAAAAAATGCCAATCTTGTTCAAATGATTCCAAATGATCTCGCATTTACTGCCTTTCTGCTGTAAGCTATTTCTACATTTAACCACTGCTATGAAAGCACCTTCCTTTAACATTGTTTGCCTGATTTGAGCTGCACTCCCTAGGCCTTTTAACATTTTTCTTCTCATTCATTATCAAAGCTTTCCTCAGTATCACCTGAACATAGGGGCTGTCTTCTGTGAACAAAGAAGTCCACAGAAACTGAGCTCCTTTTAACTTAAAGTACAAGCTTTATACTCTTAAGTTCATCTTCAGGACTGTTTGAAATTTTTAATATATCTGCATTCTTTTCAAGTATAGATGATAGCACTGATGTGTTAATCCAGTATAGCAGTGCTATGTATAGAAGTAAATTGCTTGTCTCCTTCCACCTGATATCTTGGTTATCTCTTAAATGACTAAGATTCCCATTGATCCTTTTTGCCATAGTTTTTCATTTATAATTCACTCATACTGAGAGACATTAATTTCCAGCAAAAGCTGATCCATGTAAGACCTACTATTGATCTCATCCAGTGAAATGCCTTTATGGTAACCACAGTTTGGTTCCAATTGATTCCTTATTCTGCCTAAAATGGTTCTAGAATCAGTATCTCAGCCAGCATTTTGCAAAGGCTTCTGTCTTCAAAGTTAACCTTAGGATTTAAATGGGGAAAATACCCTGGCTGTTTACAGTCCGGATCCAAATGTGTATCACCACCCATAGTCTGGAGTGATCTATAATTTCTGATTCTGAATCATATTTGTATAAATCCAGATAACTTCACAGACATCAGTGAGAAGTATGAGAAAAGAATTTTGCACAAAGTATGTGCACGGGCCTAATTGTAACAATAAAACTTTGGGTGGAACCAAATCGACCTAAATTAGATGTCTAAACGTAGGTGCTGCCTCACTGAAAGAGTAGCTGTCTCCTGTGGACGAGTGTGTGTGATAAGGGGTGGTAAAATGGCCTGGTCCAAATAAATTAATTACCTAAGTTACCCATAAAGTCAACAGACTTATTTCTGAAAACATACAGAGGGAAATCCAGGCAGACTAATTTAGGCATGTCCAGATAGCAATCCCACCTGGTTAAGTGATACATTTGAATTTTCCAAGGAAATCAGAAGGAAAAAACAGGAAAAAGTAGTCGGGGACCCCTATTTGGAGTCTAGTCTGCAGAAACTGAATGCCTACTGCCAATGGCATAGTAGAGGGACTACCCATCCACGGCGTAATGTGTGCTTACAGCACCCCACTCGTTGAAATGGGAGGCTGCAGTTCTTTCCAGACTGTGGGATCTTGGGCACATGCCAAAGAGACAATCAGGCCATAGGATGCACCTGGTCGGTGTGACTTTTGTAGATTTTATAGATTCATAGATTCATAAAATACTATAGAATACCCTGAGTTAGAAGGGACCCAAGAGGATCATTGAGTCCAACTACTAAATCCACACAGGGCAACTTGGAAGTTAAACCATACATCTAAGAGCATTGTCCAAATGCTTCTTGAATACTGACAGGCTTGGGGCCATGACCAAGCTCCCAGAGGAGCTTGTTACAGTGCTTGATCACCCTCTCGGTGAAGAAACAAGCACACTTGGAGTGAACCAAGAAGTAGCTAAGACTGTGAGAATCAGCAGGAGAGCCACAGTCATGAAATTCAGCTCGGATTCCTTCCCCATTTCCTTCTGTTACATGAGAATGGACTGACATAGCTACAATCGGAGTATCCATTTGGCTAGGAGTAATAGTAATCCCCCAGGCTGTGAGTTAAAAGCCCAGCAACCTACGCAGAGCCTAGAGCCTGTCTCTTCTGTGAGTGGGCTAATCTCTGCAGCATTTGCACTACTTATTGCTAGGAATTGAATTAGGAAAAGGTGGACAGTAAACAGACTAGATTTCTGTATGGACCTTAGTTGAGTTGGATCCCTGATACTTTAAGGAGTCTGTAATACAATTTCACATATTTTAGCTCTGAAATCACATTTGACTCAAAACCAAGACAATGATCTACACCACTTTATAAATACTCCACTCCTCCACAGATAGATTATGTTAGTGCTATGAGCATCCTACTGTCTCGCCCATCCTTGGTGATTAGATTCTGCGTAGCTATAACTTGCTAGCCTACAGTAGCTCATACTTACCTACATTTGGTACAACTATCACCCTGAATTTTTCAGTGCTCATGCTTAGTACCTTTAAAATAATGTTGCTTCTTTTGAACTGCATAGATAAACCAAATATTATAGCTAAAACCTGTGAGAAAAAAAAATAATTTTGTTCTGTAGAGTTTAAAATATAAACATGAAGGTGCTTTGGTGTCACAGCAAATGTGAAATTACTAAACCATTGTGTTATAAGAAAAATATGAAACTTTTAGAGTTATTAAATCATGCACTTTTTTCCCTGCATAAAGTGGATCAAAACACAAAAGACAAATGCAAGCTTTTTGTGATCTATACACAAAAAACTGTGTGGAGTTCACTGGCCAGAAACTTGTACTTTCTCCAGTATAATATAGTCTTCATGTGGACTTGGTATTAGGCAGCACAAAACTATATAAACAAACACTTAAATCCTGAGATTCAGAAATAGAAAGGGAAATGTAATGAGGGAAAGGAAGGCAAAACCACGAAGTTTATTCAGGATCCCAGTGCCCCGTTGTATCTGAATTTCACAGTAAAGATTATTATCTCAAATATTCTGAATACACACTCATGGATCCTTGCACTTTTTCACGGGTTATTTTTCAAAAATCACCATCTGGATTTGTCATTTTAAGATCCTCTTTGTAGAGAAAATTACAGTAAAATTATGCTAAAATTTATTTCGTATGCTGCCCATGCTGTTTGTTTTTGCTTCTTTTAGAAATGTTTATGTATGTTGCATCTCTTCAGAAAGGGAATGTGAAGATTTGATGAGTGTGTCTTGAACCCAACCATCTCCTGGTAGAATGAAATATGTTGCCTAGGTTTCCTCGGAATACACCACAGGAACAGATGAAGATAATGTGGTTGCATATTATGTGATAATGATTGTTCTGACTGATGTATTCACCCCAAGGTATACTTGAGCATCTGTTGTTTATTTAGGCAGGACTCGTCATTCCTATTTTTAAGATATTTAAGTGGGTGAACATATTTCTCCTTAAAGACTATCAAATGGGGGAAAAAACTAACAAGAGGCATGTGGGATTATGTACCAGTGATGACATGGAATGTGAATCCAGGTGGGAGATTTACTTTAGTTCTAACACTGTTCATTGCCTTAGGAATTTAAGGTCTATATTTGAGGAAGATGTTAGTTTGGCTTGTATTGACTTTACAAAGCAATGTAGCCACATTAAGAGCAAGCGTGGCTGTAAAGCCTTACTCAGTACTGTACATATTTAACAATAAGGTTGATAAATCACTAGTAAAATATTGGGGGGGGTATCCTCTCTGTCACATAAAGCATTAAAATCTAATTTTGATGATTTTCTAAGATACTGTACCTCAACAAGAAATTATATGCTATATGAAGTAAATTACATGGTGAAAGTTTCTGTTCTGTGTTATACAGAAACTCATACTAAGTGACATAATGGTCCTTTTTTATCTGAATGTATAGGGTGTCTGAATCACTTAAAGGTACAAGTCTACCTACTATACGAAACACATACAAAAATGGTAGGTTGAAGAAGCAGTACACATGACAGTGTGAATGGTTTCCTCTTATTCTGTGAACATTTTATTACACAAGCATCACATTATCATCCAGTTCTGATTTCTGAACACTAGTATCCTCAAAACTGTTCACACATGAGTGGGAAGAGGTTGAGTTTTCTGTCAGTCCAGCTTCACTTCGGTCTTTTTTTTGGACTTTAGCAAAGCTCCTCAAAGTAAACCTTAGGAAAAATTACAGGCACACTGGCTACACTAATTATTTTCCTTATTTTATTTTCCCTGCTAGTTTTATCATTGCCAATGTATATTTACACAAAAAAAAAAAATATTAATCAAACTTAAGCAGGATGTAATCAAGTTGGGTAGAGTACTTACATCTTTCACCACATATAAGTTTCATAAGCATTGATCTAACCTTAGGGATGGACTATACATGAAACATCCTAAGCTGAAAGAGGCTTAGTCTGTCTTTAAGGAACTCCAGTGATGAAAAGTTCTCCACGCCTCCAGACAACCTACTCCTGTACCACAAGACAAAGTGGCCCATCCAACTCTAAATAGGTCTTGCTAAAATATTAACCCATTACTTCTCCATGTCTATGCAGGTATGCAGAGAACTGTTGATTTCTTTGCTTCTTGCAGCTACGTTTAAAAATTTTCAAACACACATATGGTTCCTTCT
The DNA here is from genome assembly GCA_013398815.1 of Ibidorhyncha struthersii. Classification (NCBI taxonomy): domain Eukaryota; kingdom Metazoa; phylum Chordata; class Aves; order Charadriiformes; family Charadriidae; genus Ibidorhyncha; species Ibidorhyncha struthersii. Next base: position 907,700 of record VZSZ01009688.1, on the reverse strand, counting down.
GACTTTGTTTGTCAAGCTAGAAAAGTCTTACTTTGATTAAGTTTTCTACACAAGTATTTTGGGAAAGCCTCTGTTTTCTACACCTCTGATTATTCTCATTCATTTCTTCTCAGTTCATCGAATCATAGAATTGTTTGGTTCGGAAGTGACTTTTAAAGATCATCTAGTTCCAGCTCCCCTGACATGGGCAGGGACATCTTCCACGAGACCAGGCTGCTCAAAGCCCCATCCAGCCTGGCCTTGAACACTTCCACAACTTCTCTGGGCAACCTGTTCCAGTGTTTCACCACTTTCATCGTAAAAAAATATCTTTCTTATATCCAATCTAAATGCACCCTCTTTCAGGTTAAAACCATTACTCCATGTCTTGTCACTACAGGTCTTGGTAAAAAGTCTCTCTATATCTTTCTTATAAGCCCCCTTTAAGTACTGAAAGGCGGCAATAAGGTCCCCTCGGAACCTTCTCTTCTCCAGGCTGAACAACGCCAACTCTCTCAGCCTGTCCTCATAGCAGAGGTGCTCCAGCCCTCTGATCATCTTTGTGGCCTTCCTCTGGACCCGCTTCAACAAGTCCATGTCCTTCTTATGTTGAGCACTCCAGAGCCGGACACAATATTCCAGGTGTGGTCTCACAAGAGGAGAGTAGGGGGGCAGAATCACCTCCCTCAACCTGCTGGTCATGCTTCTTTTGATGCAGCCAAGGATAAGGTTAAGCTTCTGGGCTGCAAGTGCACATTGCCAGGTCATGTCCAGCTTATCATCCACCAGTACCCCCAAGTCCTTCTCCTTCTTGGCAGGAATGCTCTAAATCCCTTCATCCCTCAGCCTGTATTGATACTGGGGGTTGCCACAACCCAGGTGCAGGACACTGTACTCAGCCTTGTTGAATCTCATAATGTTCACATGGGACCACTTCCTGAGCTTGTCCAGGTCCCTCTGGATGGCATCCCGTTCCTCAGGCATGTCAACTGCACTACGCAGCTTGGTGTCATCTGCAAACTTGCTGAGGCTGCACTCAATCCCACTATGTCATTGATGAAGATAATAAACCGTACCGGTCCCAGTACAGACCCTGAGGGACACCACTCATCACTGATCTCCATCTGGACACTGAACTTTTAACCACTACACTCTGGATGTGACCATCCAACCAATTCCTCATCCACCAAACGGGCCAACCATCAAATCCATATCTCTCCAATTTAGAAAGAAGGATGTTTTGGGGGACTGTGTCGTGTCAAAGGCCTTACAGGAATACAGATAGATGACATCTGTAGCTCTTCCCTTGTCCACTGATGTAGTCACTCTCTTCCTTTGTCTGCTGATATAGTCACGGTTGCTTCCAGGCGATACACATTTTTGCCCAAAGATAGTACGCAGAGCTGGAATAGAGCTCCCGACATTATCCGTGCTGGGTTATAATTACTTCCACTGTAGTTCTTCACATATGTTGGGGCTTTGACAAGCGATCACAGGTGACTCTGTTCTCTGTGGTTTAAGGTCTTACTGTTTCTGGTTGCCAGTTTCACTCTTTTTCCAGCAGTAACACTGTTGTAGCAGAATTGGCAGGTGAGGATATGTCTATGTCAACTACTCTTCAAAGGTATCTGCTGCACCAACACATTGCTTTCAAATGAGAAAAAAAGGGTCCATGCACAAAAGCTCCCCCCACATTACGAAAAATGTTTCAAAAAAATCTGTGTAACTTAAATGTATAAAAAAAATTTATAGACTTTTTTTTCAGAAGAGTGGACATACTAAATCATACCTAAACTCCAGCTAACCTGCAATGCTGTGTCCAGCAAAGGTCAGCTGGGCTCCTGTGGTCTAACAAAAATGGTCTGATTGATGTTGCTCCCCCATGAAACTCTCTTCCATCCTATTTTGTATTTAGCTGACTGCCATATCCATTTTCATTCTCAATTCTGTGACCTTTCCCCTGATCCTTGGGAAAACTTACAATATTTTCAGATGGATGTTGTTTTTATTTCCTTTTTCTGATGTTTTAATAGGAGATACCAAGGGAAGACTACAGGAAAAAGGGAAATATACAGTGATTTTTATCTCAAGGAGGGTATAAATCTCTTTAGAATGACAGCAGTTTGCACTTAGCATCTCTATACCTTCGTTCACACATTAGTTGTTAAAAGGTTTCTTGACACTTGCTCACAAAGTTTTCACTTCCCCTGGTTCCTTCCATGATGCTCAAAGTAGCCCCAGGCATGGTCATCCGATTGCAGACAGCTGGTCTCTACAGCTAAGAGAGGAAGCTGAGAAAGATGTTTTCCGAACTCTTGCAAATAGTAAGTTTGCATAAGGAGGGTGAGAGCTATAAACTCCAGAGTCTGGGGTAGTGAAGACTGCTTGGGAAGCTGGAGATAATAAAGAACTGTGAGGAGGTTTGCAGCTGTCTGGAAAGATTTCCTTGCATATTTAGTTAAGGGAAGTACAAAAATTGCTTATGACCCCTACAGAGTAAATTCTCAAAACCCAACTGTAAGATCAATGCTGACAGTTTATGCAGGCTGAACCATTCACAGTGGAAAGAAAGGTACTTGGAGATCACTTTGCTGCTATGGGCAATAAGAATTACATCAGTCTGAAGCCCAGCTGAGAGAGAGCCTATTTGTTGTGTTGTTTCCACCATTGTTCTTATTCAGCATATTTTGTCACTTTATAAACCATGCACTGATGAAAGCTGTTCAGTGGTGCCTGGCAAAATCTCAAGCATCCACACATCCAGAGCACTAAACACCTGACTCCCAGTATTTGCTGACACATTGGGTTTTAATACCTTGGGGCATTTTGACTGTGTTTACGGATAGGTAGACAGGCCAAGCACTTAATGCAGGCCTGAATACACAGAAGCAAATGTTTCTTAAACACAGAGTCTTCTTTCCCCTCCCTTGCCCTTGCCTTTTCAGGCTCAGCTTTTCACTATGAGGTTATTTTTCAAGAAAATGAAGATTGCTTAAGAGGATATGGGAAGAGTTTGTGGATACTTTAGTTTTCTTTATTATATTTTGAAAAACACAGAGATGTCATTTGCTCAGACTCTGTAAAAACAGCAGAACTCCTTAAAACCTGAATCTAAATGGCATTTTTAGAACCATTTTTTTGACTGAATTTCTATCCTAAAATCCCTTTTAAATTATGCTTCAGAGTAATTAAAGCTGACTAATCCTTTACTATTTATAGCCTTAAAAGGTACGCATAATAAGGGTATAACGAGTATTGGTTAAAACAGAGCAAACTGTTCTAGAGGTCATTACCACGATCTGTGATGTCACTGCAACAAAGCACAGTCGTGAGTTTAGTTAGGTCTCCCTACATTCTGCTTTCATATGAAGGAAGTTACTAAAATCATGTCTCTGCTAGCCCAGTTTACTATACCACTTGAAAAAAAACAAAAGTACGTGCAATACACAAGCAGGATAATATGACCTAAACGAATACAATAAAACCCAGTCCAGAGAAATAAAAACAGAATTGCCAAGGCTTAGCATGCCTAGGCATAGAAACTATACACTTATGCCTCTAGAGAATAGCTAAGAAATTATTTTCAAGTTAAAATTTCAATATTGTGCCAAGGCATGGAAATAAGCCTAGTATTCAATGTCAGGACTTATTCTTAATGAACAAATTTCCCCCTCTTGTCAAAGAAAACTTGAAGGTCAACATGTTTATGAACCTTATTATACTTAGAAACATATACTCAAGAGAAGCTCAACCTCCGTTTAGGATCAGATTAAGTAGCCATTATATGAGAAGTTTAGACCTTGGTAACTATCTTTGACAGCCTGGTCAATCAGAGTTTCTTGTTTCTTAGCACTCTTCAAAATCATATCTTTAGTTAAGGTTATGCAAGAACCGAGCTCTTCTGAAAAGCTGTTCTAAAGCAACTGAGAACTGCCTGTGAACCTTAATCATTCTGAGGATCTTAGGCACTTCCTGTTGATAGTATTAAGAACTTTGCTGCACATTCAGCATTTGATGAACTTCTAACGGACCAAGAACACAGCACCTTGCACAGCCCCTCTTATACATGCAGGCAAGGACAGAGGCAATTAAGGAAAACTGAAGTAATATATGAATACCAGAAGCTAGGCCTCGTTTTTATTTATTTGACCATGAAATCCAAACTGACAACATTGTACCAAGGTGGGTTTTTTGTTTGTTTGTGTTTTTTTCCCCTCCCAAAGCAGGTGATTCTTGAGTTCTAAGAGCTAACAGCTAAAAGCTCTGACTTACGTGACCCTGAGAGATAACTTCAGCCTCTGGCCCACGCTTAAATTAGTCTAAACCCTTAATAAAACATAATTAGGCAGAAGTCTTGTGGCATCATTAATTAATTTCATAATTTTCAAAGTGGTTTGTGTTCATTAGGGGTAAAAAGGCAGAGGAATGTAAGAATTAACAGTAGTTTCTATAGCCAAAATAAGTGAGGGCTGTAGCCAACAGTCTGCACAACGCATTCCCAGGCCTGTTGATCATACTTTCAGAGTGGAAGAACAAGGACACTGTAATCAAAGAGGAGGAGGTTAGAGAAGTGTTTTAATGAGAAAACAGGAAGATGGATGACAAGAGGAAGAAAAAGGAAAGCGAATATCCCAGACATTTTGCAGTAAAGAGTAAAAAGGGAAAGATTCCTCCTGTATAACTCTTTTACTGTTCACTCCTTTCTCAACATCTTCTTCAAACGTATTTGTGTTGTATCAGTTGCAACACATTTCTCCAGCTTATTTGCCACATTTGAGCTCTCTTTCATTTGGCCTTGATCAGCCAAGCTCCCTAGTCATAAACTTTCTGACTCATTTTCACACATCAGCCTAGTTTCTGTAGTGTAGGAACACCAAAGAACAAAAGCCTAAGGTGACAATCCCTCCTCTTCACACTTAACCTCTCCATGAAACAAATTCCCTCAGCTCTGAACCTTCTTATGCCTTCTGACATACACAAATGTTTATTTAAAATCATCACACGTATATGACCTTCTTGACCTAAGAAATCCCACCCTAATGTCAGAAACTCCTGATCACTGGCTATTACCACGAAGAGCCTCAGAAGTTTTAACATGCTGGATGTGAAAATGCAGGAACAGATAATGCCACCGTTCTGCTTCTGTGCACTGGAGTGAAGGAACTTCACATTAACATAAGTTTCTTGCTCTGATGCCTACACATATTAGCCACAGAAAACAAAATTTTAATGAATTTTTAGCTTGTGTTTCTTGTGGTCACAGCATCAAAGGAGGAAAAGAACACAAGAGGCAGTCAAATGAAATGCATCTCCAGGGATTAAAGGCCTCTATAGCATCATCTGTATTCCTCTATGAAGATATACACTACCACACTAGCTGCACTGCATATTGATTACGCCATTTGTAGCCATCATTTGTAAGACTCATGTTTGCTCTGGACTTTCTGAGTCTTCAAAACAACTCTGACAAAACTCAGCCCTTTCCTTGTGATCAACCAATCACTTGTGATGTTAATGGCTGGTTATCATGGAAGTAACAATAAAACCAGATTCACATATAAAGCAGTTTCAGCTTTATATAATGTCTTTTGTGTAATTAGATACTTGTTTTCAACCATGGGCAAAGATTAATCTCCTTCCGATGATCTAAAGTAACTGGCATAAATAAGTCTATGAGATCAATGAAACTTTGGGCAATTTTGTCTTTATTTTCATTTCTTTGCAGATGAATCATTTAAATTACTGATAACAAAACACTTCCACTGAATGACTTGGCTAAACAAAACTTCAAAATCAGGCTGGCTTGTCCCAGCAGGAATGGTGGAAAAATGTCTACGGTAAGGGTTCAGAAGTATTAGGGAGGATATGGAACACAAAGAGATATGTATTAGAAAAGAGTCAGAATATTTTTTTCTTACTGACAAACTCTTCAAAATTCTTTCAGGTAATCCTAGAGTTTCAATAAGCTCTATTGATTTAAGGAATGATTCACACTTGGACTGGAAATGAAGGAGCTTTTAAAGTGTAATCACCAAACCCATACGGTTTATTTCACAACATCTTACCGCTCAACTTTAAAACCAATATAACTCGAATCACAATACAATGATGATTGATGTTTTTCATCAACGCCCAATTATCATTCCATCATGGCACAAGACTTTAAAGCAGAGTTGTCTGAGCCAAGTAAAACACAAAGTGAGCATCTGAAAATCCAGACCTGTGCTCTTACAAAATGACTTACCAAACTGCATTTATTATTTTCTAACATGTTAGGTCATGTTAGTTGTATATGGGTATACAAGATGAGACATTTATTTTAATCTTATGCTCATGTAGCTCATTTCACTAATTTCTGAGTAAGACTCATATCTGCAAAGAGATTTTTGGTTTTGTTTTAAACAGGGCTTGCTGGGTATTTCATGGGCATTTCATGATCAAATAATTACAACTCCACTAAACTTCCCCTTTTATGTGCAGAATCTGTTTGAATACATATTTTACATTTTTATAGACTCATAGAATATAATACGTATAGACAGCCTAACATGTAACAGAGAAAGAGGTGTCTCTTGCTGTTTCTCTGCACTGCCTGACATGACCTGACATGATTTTAGTTGGAAATTAAGTTCCATAATTCAGAAGCAGGTTGTTTGGGGTTGGGTTTTTCAGCATTACACAGTAACAGCAACAAAACGATGGGAGGTTATGGGAATAGGAGGAAGTAGTTTAAACATGCAAATACTTTAAAAAGGTAGGTGTTAAAAGACATACTAGTAATCTATGCAAATTTTTACAATATCATAGGTTCTACACTTCTTTTAACCATGATAAGTATTACCTTATTTTCATACTATATATTATTCATAAACTTTACTTGGAGCACAGTATACATTTTGTCCTCAAGGACTGTAAAATAACTAATATACAGTTTACATAATAAACACTTCGTATTTTGCTGAAATGCAGCCACCTCAGGTGGGCAAAAAGCAACTATTTAATAATGTTAAAAAAATAATACATACCAATTAAGAAAAATATTGAGAACGCTATATTCATTAAAAAAAAATAGTGCGTGTTACATAAATGCAAAATAATGACCAAAGATAGAATTTAACTGACACATTTTGCCTGACACTGCTACCCCAAAAAGACAGCATTTTTTATTTTAGATTTAGGTTTTATCCTGCAGCTCAAATTATGGTATCTCCTGTAACTGTACTTCCTAATTCTGAACTGGTGTTACAATTCAGTGTTATAGCTGTTTGACGGTTTACAGAATTTTGTGGGAAGAAAAAAGAGAAGCATTCTAAGGGGGAGGTGTCATTTTAATGCACTTTATCCTTTGCAGCAATGAAAAATCTGAAAAAAAATGTTTGCTTTTCAAAAGTGTCTTTTGATTTTCTTTAAAAAAAAATCTAACAAGCTCCAAAAAGCATTCAATTTTTTACTTAGTTTACCACATAAACCAAATTTGAGTGATATTGGGTTTTTTTTTCAAAAAGCAGGCTTATCTGCTTCTCATTTTCATTGAAGGAGAAAGAAGAAAGTTGTTTTAACACATTTTCATTTTCTAATCAAGCCTTTCTGAAAGAAGTAATTTTGCCTCTGATCCACTAGAAACTTTTATTGTAAGATTGAATTAAATCATATATTCAAATAAAATGTCTTCAGGTACATGCTCTGTAGTCATTAGAACGCATCATTACAGCATCACACCAGACATAGGACACATACCTTCTGCATTTAGTTGCCTGTTCTTTTCAGATAAACATTTACAGCAAAAAAAGCAAACATGCTATCAAACAGAGGTTTACAGCTATGTTCTTGACTAACTGCGTGGGTGACATTTTGATTCCAAATCCATTTTGCTTTTGATTTTTGTTTGTCTTGTACTTCCTATATTTTACCTTGGGGAAGAAAAGGTTAAAGATAATGTCTGTTAACTTTGTCTTCATAGATTATGAAAACCAATATGAATACAATATATTTTCCCTTAATAACTTTGAAAATGTCTTCAAGGATTCCCAAAGGCCCCTTTATACCGGTCCAGCAGTATAAAGCACACTTAAAGTGGATGCAAATAGAATATTCATTCCCTTTAAAGACAATTTGCATTGCTTACACATAGTGTAAACAAGAGCCATGTCCCAAACCGCTTGTTTCCAACAGGACGGATTTTGGGGTTTTGTTCAAAATTGAATTAAAACAAAGTTATCTCTAGGAAAGGAAATTTGTTGACCTGAAAGAATCCTATAACCTAACACTCTAATTTTTATGACTCCATTTCATTTATACATGCACATTACCAGATGTCTGTTCACACTATAACCCTGTGGAAAATAACTTCATTATGTGCAGGTAGCAATCCATCATTAGCCACCAATTAGAAATTCATGAGAGAGTGTGAAAACACTCTACATTCTGTCTGGTTGCTTACAGTGTGTGAGGCCTATGTTAAAAAGAACAGTTCAATGTCAGACTGAGTTTTGTGCTGTGCTGCAGTCCTAAATGACAACAGTACCACATGCAGTCCCCTTTCTTCTGGTGCAAATACTCATTCTCCTCTTTGGACATATCATCACCCTAAAGTAGCTCAGTTGGTGGCCCCCAAACTGAAGGTCATGGCACTTACAAATGGATCTTGAGACACTAATAGAAATTCACTTTTTTTCTGCTCTTATCTGGTATCATGATCATAGTAAATCATATCTTTGCTTGCCTGTCCGTGCCTGGGTTGAGATCAACATAGGAGGTGGCACCCCCTCGGTGAAGCTCACAACCATAAAGTTATATGATATCTTAAAAAAGTGTGATCTGCTAATTAACAGAAAAACAGATAAAGACTGAGCAGTGAGTAGGAACAATTACATAGTATTAAATTCCTTTCAGGAAAATTGCTTTCCCTGCAACCAAGAAAATATGCAATATGGCCTCTTCAGACATTCTTCTCAGTCTATCGTCAATGAACTGCAGGTGCTAATACTGCTTCTTTTTTTAGTCAAAAGTTAAGAAGCAATGCATTGACTAAAAATGCTGATAATTGTTTGCACTAATGTCTTATGCATGTAGCAAAAAACAAGGTTAATCACTCACCTCTCCTTTCATGCAGAACAGTAGCTGGCATCAAGTATTGCAGAAGAACACAGACACCACTTATGTGCCCTGTGTATTCAGACGTTCATCCAGAGCCCACCTCATTCCTAGGCAACAGTCGTACCTGCTTCCTTTCTAGGATTACTTGTCTTGTAGGCACCTCACTTCATGTTCCCGGCCACTTGGTTTCAGCTGCCATACGTACCCAGAGCAATGCCCTATTTAGGGAGGACAGGCATCTATCTCCTATCCAAAATTATCATTATAAAAATTATATAAATTTCTAAAATTATGTTGCAGTCTAGGATTAGGCAATTGCTGAATTATGCCAAGAACGTATATGAATGCAAACTAATCTAGCAAATTTTCAGATATGTTCTTCCTCCACCAGGCTGAATGTTGTGGCCAGGCAGACCCTGATTTGCAACTGGTAGGTGAAAGGAAATTTGAATGGTGTCATCCATATACACGGCTGCCTACTGGAGCCACAACCACAGGTCGGTCTTGATCTGCTCTTTCTAAGTCGCTGCAATGTCTTATAGGCACATTTGCATTATGTGCAGCTCTGTGGACACTGCACTAGCAGCTACCTGGACTGCATCTACACAGGGCTCAGATAAAGACTGATATGAATGGTACAGTCTGTTAAAATGTGTCTTATATCCAAGTCATCGTAGTCTAAACCAGTTGCTTCAGCCACTGTCAGACAGATATCTGCTTTCTCTAATTTTATGTGAATAAATAAAGCAGGAAAATCTTTTTGGTTCACATGTAAGTCTAAAGATATCTTCACTTACAATATTTTCAGCACTAGTCTGAGTGCTAATTTTTCAGCAAATACTGATGAACACCTTGATATTTGTATTGCCAGTTCTTGGGCCAATTTTTTTAAGAGGGACTTACATTCAAAGAACAAGACAATGAATATGAGTGATTACTATATAGAAACGTATAAGATAGATAGCCTAAATGCAGCCAGGATGTGTTCAGGACATGACAAGTAACCCTAAGCAATGCAAATTTCCACACTGGATTGTGAAGAGTTGCTGTATATTATGAGAAGGAACCATAGTCTATCTCCATACTGCCCACTACATACCACTGTTTATACAGTACGTGATCTGAGGTGAGACATTAGCATATTAACACACTTTATGTTCCAGGGCACATTTACAAAAAAACACAATGTAAGATGGAGAACTTTCAAATTTCTCAGGTGCCAACCTTGGCCACAATTTCCTAAGATTATTCAGTTCATAATTGCACATGATGATCAAGACAAAATTAAATATCCATATTACCTAATTACATGTATATACTCTAATGGCATAATTAAGATACCCAATTTTACAATTAGAGTGTGGCATTACTTAGTAAACAGCTTTTCAAAGCTTTGTTTCACTCATTTTAAATTACTTCCAGAAAACACAAATTCATATGCAAGATATGGTACACTGTAAGAACATTAAAAACTGTTTAATAATGCATATTCACAAGGGACCAAAATTAAGACTTAATAGGCATACTTGACTACCTGTGTCTTGATTTTTGAAAACTTAGCAGTACAACTTTAATCCTCTGTTATTATGGTTTGTCTGGTTGTTTGAAATAGAGCTTTTGGTTTTAGCGTTTCTAGAGAAAAAAAATCCATGCTTTAAAATGGGGCATTCAGTCAGAAATGTTTGCACATTTCATAAATGAAGACAATACTATTTTTCATTTTATTAAAAATATTTTTTGCAGGAAATCAATGGAATGACCTGAGAATTGTCACTTCTATTTCCAAGCAGTTGTGAATTTATAAGTAGGCAAACACTTATCTTCTGTATTGTTCATTATTGTGTTCAGTGGTTCAGTGGATATTTTCAAAGATGAATGAATGATTTTGCAACAGCCTTTGTTCAATGTCTTTTTTTGGTCTTGGAAATCTTGCCATTAACTTCACTAATATTTACTTTTTATAGCAAGTATCAACATTAGTCATCTACAATAAAAAGTAGCAGTGTGCAACACAAATTTATTTTGATTCCAGATGCCAACAGAGGGTAAAAGGCTGTTCTCACAGGATTCTGCCTTACAAAGTAATATTTGCAACACTCAAGACATAGCCAAACTGAAACCAACACTCAGTCTTTGTCACTAATATCTGTTCTGTACTCATTTTTTTCAGTATCTAAGACAATTAATAATTCCACAAATATTTTCCAATGTCTTCTCTTGGAAATAGTTGAATGTTTAAAATTAAAAAAAAGAAATAATACCTTAGGAAAAAAAACAGGTCTGGAAAGCGTTACCTGAAAAGAATAGATGTTTCAAACAAACTGTGAGACTGACACAAGCACAGAACCCAAAATATAGATACGACTAGTGGATAAACTGTTGCTAGAAGATTAATAAGATGTGTCTGTCCTCCTGCATAGCTCTTTGGACTGATTCCCACTAGATGAATTAGCTGAACTACCACACTTATTTTAGAAAAATACCAAGTATTGATTTTAAAATATCGGTTGAAGAGACGTCTGCTGTTCACTTAAGGAACTGGTTCCAGTGACTAATCGTCCTCATTTTTAACTCTTGTGTCTACAAATCTAATTTCATTTTACTTGGCTTTAGCTCACGTCCACTGGATTGTACCATAACATTTTGCCTGAGCTCACACAGTGTACAAGTGAATACAGGCCTCGGTAAGTGTCTCGTAAGAACTGAGTCATATAAGGCCAAGTCTTGACTCCTGAGGGATCTTGCTTCAGTATTAACAAAGAACAACTTCATATTGCACATACTGTTTTAATCCATCCCTTATACCCTGTATTTATCTTTTGTCATTCAAGTTTTTTGACTGAAATATGATACTATGGGATATCAAGTGATCTATTACAGTAGTCGAAAACATTGTAACACTGATTTTGGTCAAAACTATAAGATCATTAAAACAAGTGGATTAAGTTATTTTGACAAGATCATATGAAATGATCCTCTTGACACTCTTTTGATTGTTTACTGAACATTATTCCGCATTGAGCATATTACTTATCCTGTCAGATGTCTAGCTGCTTATTTAAGAATTAAGAAAACATACCTAGAATAAAATGGGTCTTCCGTTTATATTTTTAAAACCATCAACAGAAACAGTAATTTTATGGCAATTTCTGAAAGTTTTAATGGTTTCTCAGACTTATTAGAAAGTAACAGAAGCAGATTATAGGTATTACTTTAAAAGATCTAAGCATTAAATTATCCATAACACTAATTTACAGATAAAAAGCTATAATAGGACCTACTTTAGATACAGTTGGAAATTTAAAAAAATTAATAATTACCACATAGGAGAAATATATCATCTGTCTTTTTCCCCAAATGCAGAAAAGGAATATTTGTCAAATACACACTTTTCTGCTTATCAATTGCATAGCAAACCTCTCAAGATATCTCAGTATATGTCAGCAATGGAAAAGCCCTATTTTTCTTCATCTGAATGCCGATCTATTTTGTATCTTCCAACCGCTTTCAATACTAAATGTATCTAGATCAATAACCACTGACATCAACTTTCAGTCCTGTTTTGCATCCAAAGTTCAACAGATGAACATTACTAGTGCTTTTACTGCATTTATCATACAGAGTTCAGAAATGCTAGAGATGGAATTGCTGGTTAGCTTTTCGCAGTAGCTGAAGCTTGCAGAGAAAGGCAGCTCTCCATAGGAGAGAACTGACAGACTTACCATTTTCTTTCAATAACTGGTACAGGGAAAAAAAAAATGCAAATTCAGATTCGTGCAGGGAAAAAAACCCAACAACTATCAGTCTTCTTGTTGGGAGACGTATGATTTCTTCTTCCTTCATGTTTAGACAAGCCCTTTCTACCTCCAGACTTACTTTAAATTCCTTGGAAATTATGAAATAATGGCTTCAGTTCCCACAATTGCAGCACAGTTTTAACTAGGTGATCAGCTCAGCAGGACTGTTAAAAAGACGGTACAAAATTTGCTGGGTTTGCCCCCAGGTGACCTGGACTTCACAGCTTTCTGTAAATATTATCATCAGACCGTAGCATAAGTTCCCACAGTGACAAATATTGATAGGCTTTTTGACAAATTGACAAATACTTTTATAGGCTTATATGTGATCTTAAACAATGTTTTAAGGGTTTGGGGTTTTTCTGAAGAAAGAATTGCCATTGGCTGGGCTTCAGCCTTCCTCTGTACCCCTAGCTGCTCAACAGAGAAGTGTGAAAGGAGTTAAGATACCCTACAACGAGTGTCATGTAGGACATCGGTAAGGTAAGTAGGTTGCTTGGAAGGTCTTCTCTCTCCAACTGGCATCATGACCAAAATGGAAGAAATCATCTGAAGATGCTTGGTAGAACTGTCAGTCACACACACTGTGGATGTCTGTGTATAGACATATGTGTGCATGGACATAAAATGTGTTCTGGCATATCAGCACACCCTAACTGATCATTCACCTGTTTGCTTTTTATGTTGCTGCTTGATTTGCTGTTGACCTTCTGCACGCATTATTTGTTTGTTATTGTTGTTATACCAGAAACATACAATACTCTGAAAGGAAATTGCAGAAAGGTGTATATCAGAATGAGGGTAAGCAACACTAAATCAAAGGAAGACACTAGTTGTCAACAGTTTATATTTCCTGTTTTTAAGGAGAAGCATAATGGGTATGTTAGAAAACAATGAGACTTTTATTTACTATGTAATGAATAAGGGATAGACTGCTTGTGAAAATCAATCACAATTTAGGCATTCTGGTCATTACAGACTGTTTAGGTCTTTGAGACCAAAGACGGAATGACTCCATATGGTGTGACTCATTGCAGATGATGGGCTTACTTGGCTACCATGCTAGAATACAAAAATGTCCCATTCTCCATGCTCTAAATGCTTAAGTAGCAGCGGATTATGTTTCAGAGATTAAGTTGCATCCCTGATAACATTTGAATCATTTCCTGTTAATAAAAAAAAGTGATCTCTGAAGAAGCAGCCATTCTTCTGGAGTAGCCTGGCTTATGAACAAATATAAAAAAGCTAAGTCCTGCCAGTTTGTTGCCAGCAGATATGCTGTAGAAACAGCTCAGGCTGTCAATCCCAGCACTGACCTGATCACAGGATAGAAAGGGAAGCTGCACTCACTGCAGCATTTCGCTGCAGGGAGAGGCATTGAACTTTGCACCACACAAATTCTACCTTCACATGAATTCCACTTTCTTCAAAACACTTTGATGGCAGGTTCTCTTTCTTCTGCCTCTGTCTGTTTCTTTTCAGTTGCTCATAACTATCCTTTCCTTACTGCAGGAGGTTCCTGCACATCCATCTTTCTAGCCCTGATTTTTACCCCACTCCAGTCATGAAGAGCTAGGTTAGTCTGAGCAGGTGACTTTTAGACAACATAGATCATTTTGACAGAGGATGCGGTGAGCACTGGGAACAGTAAACTGTGGAAAAGCACATGTGGTCCAGCCATAACCAGTGTTGTCTGCCATGTGCTGGCCCAGAGTCCCCAAAATGGAATTTAAGCCATGGCTTAAATAAGCAAGCACAGGCTTTTCAATCAGTTCTGTAATTATAAATAAGCTGAGAAAGCAAAGAAGGGATAAAAGACAAATTCCGTTACAGCAAGGAAACCTCACATATAGTTGGGGGGTGGTGTTTAAACAGAAAAGAAAATAAGAACAGAGATGAAAGTAGCAAACAGTTGAGTTACAGGTACGTAACTAAAAGAAGAAGTAATACCCATGACTACAAGATGTCACATTCCACTATTGAAATATGGCTCCACCATTGTATTTACTACATAATACCGACCTTGTGGGCCATATGAAACCTGGAATGAAATTACTAAGAAAGGTAAATTCTCTTTTAGCCTTTTATCCCCTTTATTCATACATATTTATTCAGGTTTTTTTCAAAGCAATGCAGTTAGTAGGTGGAACAGCCCACCTTTTTTTTTTTTCAAAGATAATTAGGTTTTCCCAAGTGATCCAAGCTCAAGGGTCTCAAGTCACATACACAGCTTGTGAACTTGGTTGTAGTAAGAGTTATGTTTTTAGGTTCAAACATAACAAAGTTCTTCAGGGTTGGTGCTGGGGTTTCTTGGGATTGGGGTTTTTTTGATTGTTTGGGTATTTTTTTGTCATAGGCTTGATAATGCTACAGAAAACAAAACAAAACAAAACACTTGTTAAAATGATTATGCAAATTCAAAGCTTCTTGAAGAAAAAAAATAACTTTTCTGACAGTTGTACACACACTTCCAAGGGCAGAACCTCTGGGAAGGTATATGTTTTCAGTAAAACAAATTTCTTCTGGAGAGAGAAAAAAGACTAAAAGCAGCCAAATTTCTAAATGACAACTTACTAGTGGGGAAAATTTGGTTAGAGAGTATTTGCAATTCAAGATCCCTGGCATGGCTACTGCTGTGTTGCTCTGACCTGAAAAGGAATGAAACCCATCTCTGAAGCGTTGCTTACATTCTGTGAAACAGAAGATTTGGGGAGAAGTACAAGCACATTAAAAATTCAGGACATGCAGTAAACTGGACATGCAATTACATTGAGGAAGGCATCGTTACTGTGGTAAAATGCTAGAAAAGGACAAATCCTCTTCCTGTGCTATGTAGTAGTTTGCATTTATGTTTTTAAGAAATAAAATTGATGTCACAGTTATAGGAGATGCTCAAGGACTATAAAGGACACAACTGGAAAACAGAAAGTTACCTCAAAACTAACTTCCACTAATCCTCTCACTCAGCTGTTCAACTTTTACCTTAGCTGCTAATGGGGAAAACTGCTAACTCTAGTCTGGGCTTTTTTTTCCCATGTTTAAAGATATAAAGGGGCAAATACATAAAATAAAGTCTGGAAATTAAACTATCAGTTTCTCACAGGGGCTGCGTTTTCATGCTTCTGTGAAGTGACCTGGCTATTGCCTACTCCAGTCTAATAGCAATTATTATTATAGCACTGATTATTAATAATCAGAATCAAAACACAATGCCAGGTATTCATCCTCTTATCTCAAACATCGCCAATGTATTACTCATTTCAGAATTGTTTCATCTAATTGCCAGTTATGTTAATTAAGGCAAAGTGTAGTTATTTTCTTGTGCATGGAAGCCTTTGAAATAGCTCCTACTTCCTTAAGCCTCATTCTTGGTTATCTTAACAGAAGAGCACCACTTTTAGTCCCAAAATTTTTAGTTATAAAACCAGTAGCACTGTACTTAGAGGTAGACTTACATATGGATTTAGTAATTGAAAAGTGTAGGGTGAGCATACATAATGGGATTTTCAATGCTAAACCCATTTCCCATCAGCTTGCTCCAGCAAGTGGACACTAAAAATGCATATAGGGGCATTTTACAGCCAGTGGAAGTAGACATTTCTGTGGTCTTGCTAATGTTCTCCATTGACCGTATCATGAGCTTGGGCACATCACCCAATCTTGTTAGGGTCTTGTTTTTAAAAAAGGCCTGAACACATTTCAGGACCATCATCTGATATGATGGAAAGTCTGGGCCCAAGTTAGTTCTGTAAGTCTCTCTCAGTGGCTGTCTGCATCTTTAGACAACTGAATACTTCTCAGTCTCGGCATGCCTGTTTGAAAAGTTTGTAAATGTGTTTAGAAATGTATTACATAAAAGTGAATTTGAAAATCACTTGATATTGGTTAACGGGTATAATTTTTTTCTTTTTTTTTTTAGATCTTTTGCCAGCAGACCTTTCTTACTGAGACATATAATTGCGTGAGCGTGTGGGTTCCCAGCAAGCACTCCAAGGCACCTGCAACCTTGTACGCACTGACACTCCCACAGCTAACCATCTTGGTAGGTCCAGGTATCAAATCAGCCCGTGGCTTCTGTGTGTTCCAGCACATTTTCAGGTGTGAGATGCTCAGTGAGTTACTGACCTGGATGTTTTATCTTTCAATTCCAGCCTTTGTTGTTCTCTTGATGAATTGCTTACTTAGTGTCTAGAAAAAAATAAAGCTATCAATACCAATGATAGCATCAATGAACTGTGGCAAACTAAAGGATACAGCAGATTAACAATCATTGCATGTCAGAGGCTTATGATATGATGATGGTGGTTATTGGCATACGTATTTACCTCTACAAAAAGTAATATTGCAAAATAATTAGAATAAAAGGTAATTTTAAATTCTGTATAGCCTGCTTTATCCTTAGCAGAGAATTAAGAATAAAGTTATAGAGGAAAAAACAAGCTACTTTAATTGCTTATGTTACACAGGTGCAAGGCAAAACCTAACTTAAACCTCACTGTGATATTCATAGGGAATACGTATTTTAAGTTACTATATATTTGATGTATAATATTATAAGACTTGGATTCAGTCCTGATTAAAAAAAAAAGTTCATCCGACTAATGTTTAAAAAAGATAAAGTTAAAGAAATTTCCATGTTTTTACCAGTAAGATTATTTCTTTAATTTGGGAATTAATGCTATCTGTACCCTACCAGAAGTCTTTTAGAGGTAGACGTGCAATATAGTCTTCTTTAAATCCAAAGAAATTAGCCCCATTTATGTGATAAATACATTTTTATTTCTGCTGCTGATATGAAAAGGGAAGTTGTCTTTCCGCCAAATTCCACTTATTCAATGTAGAAAAGATATTAAATGATTTAAAACTCTGTTCATGTGGTTGTATAGTCACTTTCCAGTCAAATGAGACCGAAGTCTAAAGCATGTGTTAGCTCTCTCTTCTGCCACACAGTAATTGGTCTAACCTCCCAAATGAAATTAAATTTGACTTTCTTTTGATGACTCAAGTCTGAAAGGAAATAAGCATGCCCATATTTAAAGCTCCTATTTACCTTTCCCTTTGTCTTCTTAACAGAGACAATCTAGAGCTTTGTCCTAGCAATATAGATGCTAATTTTACTATCCAGGGAAAATCACAGTTACTCTATCAGACCACACAGAAAACTCCACTCCTACTTTCCCATTATTGGCATCTAAGATAAATTTTTGTGAATAATTTTCTTTTTTCTCTCTTTCTCTCTGACTCCTATACAATTTTTATTAATAATATCTTTCCTTCTTGGTACAGAGTAGAGAAAAATATATGAAGGCTCAAATGACAGTAGGAATCTGGGAAAGCTGCTTTAGCTCTGCAAAATAAATATATATCAGGTGACCCCCAGTAAACATGCTAAAAGTTTTCAAGACGTGTAACCTGGAGGTTACAAACCCAAAAAAATGCACCCTTAGAATTTACTTCAGGATGACACCTTCTTCTGAAATTGCTTAATACTGGTAAGAAGCAGTCTCATGTCAGCAATGACCTTGCTGGCACACAGAACTGATGCTGCATTTTCCCTTCTGGCCAAAGTTAAGCCTGGTTATAATTTATAGGCACCTATTGCTCATTTTACCCCAAGCTCCACCTCCTCTTTTCATTACACCCTTCAGATCCACCAAGATAAAGTGCTAATGCAATTGATTTCTAACCTAGTTTGGTCAAAACAATTCAAGTTGTGTGGCATTTAATCTGTTGAAACTGATGTCTGTCTGAACAAACTGGGTTAAGGAGCAATTACACAAGCAGTTGGGGCAATGGATCTGGGCTGCAGTTCCTCAGCTGGCTGACTGCTGGCTGCTGTCGTCCTGATACATCCCAACCCATCCCTGTTCCTCTGTCCTCCCTTCCCCAGGCTCCTCTGGCCCTGACAGAACTTGTTGAAACTCCTAAATCTGCGCAAAACAGCCCAGTGCAGAATCAGCCAAAGATCAGAGCTGGTAAAAGGGAGGTGACCAGAAAAAGTAACCAAAACGGAACATGAGGGAGAGAAGGTGAGGTTTAAGGAGGGAGCCAGGTTCTGGGAGCAAGGAAGGTTGCTGGGGTCAGGGACTTCCTCAGCCCACCTGGAGGCATCCAGGACAGCAGAGGTGACTGACTGCAGAGCATCGGCTCCTGCATTCCCTAATCTTGGTCCTGCCACATTGAGGGGCATCTTGGCAATAGTTTCAAGAAGGCCAGAACCGGACTCCAAGTGAGCAAGAAACCGGGTATACTTGGAGCAAGACTTGATGAGGTAGTGGACTGTGCCAAAGAGGGATTTAGGAGCATCCAGAGCTTTTAAACCTAGTTAGCCAGAGATTTCAGCATGGAGTTCTGAAACAAAAGGAGGAACCTCCTGCCTGAGGTATTTTTAGCTTTGAACTCCCTCCTAAAGTTAGGGCAGGAGCAGATGTTTTCTCTTTTCCCGAGCTGGAGATTCCTGCTCCAGCCCACCTGTGACTGACTCAGTCTGTGGGGCAACTCCC
Source organism: Ibidorhyncha struthersii (assembly GCA_013398815.1). Lineage (NCBI taxonomy): Eukaryota > Metazoa > Chordata > Aves > Charadriiformes > Charadriidae > Ibidorhyncha > Ibidorhyncha struthersii. Next base: position 888,325 of record VZSZ01009688.1, on the reverse strand, counting down.
TACCTCACCCCAAGGAAATTCAGCCAGGTTCGTGCCAACGAACTGCACTATTTGAGCTGATCTCCTTTGTTGTGCCTGAAGTGAATTAGGGTGTGCATGTGTTGACAACCTGAAGAAGGGTAGGGATGAGCAGCTGCTGTGGACCAGAACTGGCACCCCTGGAACCAGCAGAAAGAATCTGTCCTTGATGGCAAGTCTGTAAACCATCCCCCTTCTCACAAAACACGGTAGGAGGAACGTATTATCCCTTTCTTAATGATTACAAGCCCTCACCTCAGAGTGGGGAGACAGAGTTTTAATACTTTTACTGCACAGGACAACTTGCACCCACGTGCTCGGGATACCGAGTTTTCAGACTACTGAGCATTTCAGAACAGGATACTTTGTCCTTCCTTCTGCAAGGAAATCTAAAGCAGGGTACAGAAGCCCTTACCATCCAGTGAAACTCTTGCAGTCTAGAGCTTGGCACATTCACCCAGGATGGGAAAGATCAATAGCCCAGGCCCTCTGCACCTCTCCAGCAAGCACTTACTGTTTAACTGAAATGCAAATCTCTTCCTACTGACTACCCCAAAAGATGTCGCCAGACAGCGGCTGTTTGACACAGCTCTCTCTCTCTCTGTCAGAACGAACACCTCATCGTCCGCTTGCTGAGATAAGCACTCAGGCAGAGAAGGGAATAAACTGCAGGATAATCCTGTAACCACAAAAGTAAAAGGGGTATTATACCGTCTGGTCACACTTTTAATGAAGAGCAGAAATTAAGATTTGATCTGAGTCTGCTGACTGGATTAGGCCCTGCCAACCAGCCACGCAGAACGATGTCTAATTTATATACCGCAAATATGTTTGAAACCTAAGCTAAAGATGCTCACGTGATGATGTTTTGGCAACTCCAGGGTATGAACAGTTGCAAACACTTAGACGTGGAAGAAATTTAAGTGATATAAACTTCAGTGCTTATAATAATCAACCTCTGCAGAGTTAAGTGACAGCCAAGTAGGCACGTTGAGGCTATGTATTTTAGACTTAGCAAACTCGAAAGGCACTCAGATACCTGGATCTATTTTGCATATCAAAGATAAAATCCAAAGAGTAGCCTCTGGCCTAAAGCATGTTTTCACCATCTTAGAGGATGGTGGTTGTACAACAGCTACCCTCTAGCGCAGGGTTTCAGGGAGAGCAGAGGCAAGGAGAGATCTGGGGGACCCAGCTGGCGCAGTCCATCCCACAGGAGCCCTGGCTGCACAGCTCCTGTCTGCCTTGGTCCTTTCCCCCTTCATGGCCAGCACTTGAAGCTGCAGCGACCAACACTAATCCCACCCTTCGGAGCTGAGCTTGTCTGTGAGCAGCGTGTTTACTAAAACTCCAGTCCTGGCTTACTTTCTACTGCCAGGAGTTTGGGGCCTGTTTTCCACCAGCATTCATTAACTTCATCATGCAGTGTGCCAAGTTTCCATCAGCCCAGCAAAAACATTCTCAATTCCAAACCCTGTTTTCCCGATGGCAGCGTTCTACGTTGTAGACTTTCTGAGCTGTCTTGGCCAGAGGTATCTGTTTATGCAGTTAAATTTTCCTAAGAAGCTGATGGGAGCATACACAGTTTAATAAGGCAGAAGATTATGGCGGCCACTGGGGCTAGTGCTTTCTAAAATCAAAACAGGGGCAGGGGGGGAACTCCGAAACTTAAAAACACAGCCACAGAAAAAAAAAGAGCTGTAAATATACAGAATTTTGGTCAGAGGCTTCCGATCCTATAAATCCAAATCCTAATCCTAACACTGTGAGCCTGAAACTAGTTTGCTTTTCATGAGAATCAGTGAACCAAACCTCTTCAGGTCTTACTCAGAGATGAAAGAAGAATCAGCAGCAATAAACACAGCAAATAAAAATCTTGCCTGGCTGAAGATGGGAGATTTATTTTGGCAAACTTCAATCCTTCTCAGCATATTTTGTGAGTATGCAGGTATCCAACTCCCGGTACAATTAAGTGAGTCCTTAATTCCTGTCCACTGAAGTAAACAGAGGTGAAGTCATTGATTCAGCTGGGTTCTAAGCTTGCCTCGGTCTACAGATTGCAAGGATGTGACTGTAATGACTAACTGCATTACTAATACCTGGTTGTTTCATTCATGAAAGAAAAACTGCTCAGCAGCTGTTCAGTGGGACAAGGTAACTGTTCTAAATGAAGCAGAATTTCATGATTGCTTTTACTACACAGAGGAGATCTCATCCTGTTTCGAATAACACAGCACACTTAAAGAGACATCCGTGGTTTTGCCAGTTTTCCTAACATGAATGTAAGATTTCCTAGTCTACAGTTCCTTACATCACTTTCAGAAGGTTTTTAAAAAATCTTTGTCGCATTGATAATTTCTCATTACTCTGTTGTTGAGACCATTTCAAATGTTAGTTCTTCCTATTTGATAAAAGGATTCCAGATCCCTTTGCAAATAACATGGCTGTTATTTAAGCATCATTTCCTCCAAGCTCAGGATCGGTGCATCCCTAAGAGCAAGAAATCGGGCAAGGGAAGTAGGAGACCTGCATGGCTGAGTGGGGAGCTTCTGAAAAAGCTCAGGTGGAAGAAGGGAGTTCACAGTATGTGGAAGAAGGGGTTGACTACTTGGGACAAGTATAAGAATGCTGTCAGGGTATGCAGGGATGAAACGAGGAAAGCCAAGGCAGCATTGGAATTGAACATGGCAAGGGATATCAAGGCCAATAGAAAGGGTTTCTTTAAGAATATAGGAGGCAAAAGGAAAACTAGGGAAAATGTGGGCCCGCTGTTGAACGAGGCAGGTTCCGTGGTTACAGATGATGCAGAGAAGGTGGAGTTGCTGAATGCTTTCTTTGCTTCTGTCTTCACTGCTTGGGCCAGCCCTTGGGAGTCCCAGACTTTGCCGGTAACAGAGAAAGTTTGGAGGAAGGAAGACTTTCCCTTTGTTGAAGAAGAAAAAGTTAGGTAAACTGGATATCCACAAGTCCATGGGGCCTGATGGGATGCAACCGCGAGTGCTGAGGGAGCTGGCGGAAGTCACTGCTGGGCTGCTCTCCATCATCTTTGAGAGGTCCTGGAGAACAGTAAGGTGCCTGAGGACTGGAGGAAAGGCAATGTCACTCCAGTCTTCAAAAAGGGCAAGAGGGATGACCCGGGAAACTACAGGCCGGTCAGCCTCACCATCATCCCTGGAAAGATAATAGAACAGCTTGTTCTGGGCATCATCTCCAAGCATCTGGAGGAAAAGAAGGTTATCAGAAGTAGTCAACATGGATTCACTTAAGGGGAAGTCGTGTCTGACTAATCTGATAGCATTCTATGATGGCGTGACTGGCTGGGTGGATGAGGGGAGGGCAGTGGATGCTGTCTACCTTGACTTCAGCAAGGCTTTTGATCCTGTCTCCCACATCATCCTCACTGGCAAGCTTAGGAAGTGTGGGCTACATGAATGGACAGTGGGGTGGACTGAACAGTGGCTGACAGATAGAGCTCAGAGGGTTGTGGTTAGTGGTGCAGAGTCTAGTTGGAGGTCAGTAACGAGTGGTGCTCCTCAGGGGTCGGTACTGGGTCCAGTCCTGTTCAANCTGGGGAGGAATAACCCCATGCATCAGTACACGTCGGGGGCTGACCTGCTGGAGAGCATCTTTGTGGAAAGGGACCTGGGAATCCTGGTGGACAACAGGATGACCATGAGCCAGCAATGTGCTCTTGTGGCCAAGAAGGCCAATGGCATCCTGGACTGCATAGGGAAGAGTGTGGCTAGTAGTTCAAGGGAGGTCATTCTCCCCCTCTACTCTGCCCTGGTGAGGTCGCATCTGTAGTATTGTGTCCAGTTCTGGGCTCCTCAGTTCAAGAAGGACAGGGAACTGCTGGAGAGGGTCCAGCAGAGGGCTACAGAGATGATTAGGGGATTGGAGCATCTTTCTTACAAGGAAAGGCTGAGGGATTTGGGTCTTTTTAGTCTAGAGAAGACTGAGGGGGGATCTTACCAATATTTATGAATACTTAAAGGGAGAGTACCAGGTGGATGGGAACAGTCTTTTTTCAGTGGTGCCCAATGATAGAACAAGAGGTAATGGGCACAAACTTGAACATAGGAAGTTCCATCTTAACATGAGGAGGAACTTCTTTACTTTGAGGGTGGGAGAGCACTGGAACAGGCTGCCCAGAGAGGTTGTGGAGTCTCCCACACTGGAGACATTCAAAACCTGCCTGGACGCCATCCTGTGCAGCCTGCTGTAGGTGACCCTGCTCTGGCAGGGATTTGGACTAGATGATCTCCAAAGGTCCCTTCCAACCTCTATCATTCTGTGATTCTGTGACCAGGCAGATGTGGGAAATCCAGGTTATGTAGTGAGTACAGATTTTCAAACAACTTTACAACATTTCTCTCCAAGAAACTAAGCTGGCATTGTAGCACAGAAGATCCCCTCAAAACTCCAGATCTGATCAAAGTATAGAAACAAAAAGCAGAAATAACAACGTGATTTTACAGGAAAATGAGATCACCGGGATCTGTGCTGAGGCTTGCGTTGTTCAATGTAATAATAAATGATCTAGAAAAGGGAGAAGATTGTAAGGCAATGACATTTGCTGGTAATTCAAGGTTTCAAAAATGAATATTCATGTTACTTACTGGCTGGGTAATGAACTGTCAGGGGAAATGTAATGCTTATAAATGCAGGACCATAAACAAAACCAGTCCTAACTAGATCTATACAGCCATGGCCTCTAGACTAAATATTACTACTATTGAAAGAGATCTTGGAGTTAGTAAATAAGTCTGTAAAAATCTGCTCAGTGCTCAGTACTGGTTCCAGAGGTAAATAGAGAAAGTCTTAGAATAGAGAACAAAAGCAAAATCATTATTATGCTATTACTATAAATCTATGATAGGTCATAATTTTGGTTATTATTTTCTGTCCTGATGACATTCTTGTCAAAGGAATACAGTGGTAGAAGAACAGGTACAGAGGCAACAATTATAATCAAAAGTACAGATTTTCTTCCATGTCAGTAGAGGTTAAGTGGACTAGAACTTGTAAGTTTGGAAGAGAGAAGACTCAATGGATTATGCTAGAAGTCACTGGTGACAATCGTAAGTGGGAGATGAACATGATGCAATTATTCAGAAGTTTGTAGACAAAACTAAGGGGCAAGAAATGAAGGTCGCAGACACTGGTTTGGAAGCAAAAAGAAAGAGGCATGCATTCACTGTGTGTAACTAATGAAGTCATAGAATTCACTAGAAAGAATGGTATAGAAGCCAAAATCTGAAACACTTAAAAAGCAACAGGTTAAATTATAGGAAAACAATGCATCCATGGCCTTAAATTACAAAAATACAACTGGTAGTTCAGAAAATCTATGGACTGCAGAAGGCTGGAAGAAAAGGCAGAGGAAGTCTAACAACATGATGCCTTTTCCAGTGGCATACACTGCTCTCCCCGGGGAGACACAAGGTGCTTCACTCTGACCCACTACTGGCTGTTCTAACATTATATGCTGAATTGCATCATGTCTCTGAGCTTCTCTGGGAATCCCATAAAAAATTATTTCCTCCTGACAATAAAACCAAACTTTGAAATCACAAGAAATGCCTCAAGTTTGAACATTTTTTCTTGAACTTCTAATTCAGGCCACATTCAGATAAATTTATTTCCACTTAAGGCAGCTGGAATACTTCTAGTGATTCCAACACAGACGTCATAATTCTCCCTTTAGTATTTCTATCACACATATGTCCACAATGCTTTAAATAATAATGACTGTTTTGAAGATGTAAAGAATCCTATAACTGTTTGCAGATAACATAACAATAATGAAAATTGTAGCTATGTCACACAAAAGAGAAGATGGGAATTGCTTTTAATTTTATATAAATACTGAAACAGTCTTACAAGAGACTGACCTCTGAATTGGGTCGTCAAATATGGGTGGTCTTTGGTAACTGTAAGAAGAAAGACAAACTGAGCTATAGGAAATACTAGTTGTAATAAGGTCTCTTAAACCTTTTAAACGCTATTCTCAGAATCTTTTGAAGTTCATCAGATTTCTTGGGCTGGAGGAGACAGATGGTACTGCTGAAAGGCCGGACATGCCTGGGAAGGTTCTTCTTGGGGCCTTTTACAGGTCAGAGACAAAATTCTCGTTGATTGCTGTGGGACCAGATGTTGTTAACTCATTAGGAAGGGATGGGCTTTTTGACAATTGATTTAAACTGGAATATGCAGGTGTTTATATTTCCCTGCTAGTTCTGAGCAATTATTATCATAATATTTTACTACATTGCTTTCTTATTGCTAAGTGTGGGCAGAACTACGGTGTGCCTCAAACGGCACGACACTTTCCCACAAAAAATTAGCATCACTGTTTTTCTTATCTGGGAGCTTTGCCACTGGTTACTGAGCTGATTACTCCACTGTGCACATTCGTATGCTGCTTTTATTAACGAAGGAGCTAGGTGGTTTAGTAGAATTATTGCTTCAGTCATACCATCAGATCTATGTGATCTGTAAAGAGGCCACCTCATACAGACACATTCTCACAAAGTCTGAATAGGTGCGGAGACGACAGTATTTCAGTGTGAGCTTTCTGTAACAAGAATCAGACTTGAAGAGATTATACTAAACAACTTCTGTTCAACTTCCTACCTAACCAAGATTTAATAGCAAAAAAAAAAATCACACAAAATGAAACCTCTTTTTCTACCATTTGAGTGACAACTGCTTACTCTTTTGGCCAGGCTAATGACTTTCACGCTGACAGCTGTGGAAAGAAACCTCAACCCCGTCTTGTATCCAAGTCCTGTGACTGAGTGCCCATTGTGGGCTCAACTTTTCCTAGCACCCCATGAACCCACCATCACGACACAAGACTTCTTCGTGAACCATGGAATCTCATGCCCCAAACAGCAAAGCACTGCACACAGAAACCTTTGAATCAGCTGAAATCAATAAGGCTAGTTGGTGTCTGTTCACCAAGGTATGGCTGCAGGGACTTCATGGCTAGTGTTGAAGGAGCTGATCCTTTGAGTTCCCAGAGGAAACTTTGTAAGGATTTTGGAAGAGATTCGTTATCTTGCAAAGTCATCTACGTCCCATTAAAAAAAAGATGACTGGCTAAAAATAATACTCCTTGTGACTTCTTTTATATTCTCATTATAAGATTTAGTAACAGTATACTATACTGATCAGTGGTTTTAGATTCAATAGACTTTACTGAGGCGTTTCACATAAGAGAGAGAATTATCCTATGCAAAACTGTAAATGCCATGTGAATTGGATGGGAGTTGCTAATATTACTGTATAGTGAATGCAGCCACTACCCTATAACCTCACAATATTTCTTTACTGAGATACAAATGCTTCAACTGAATGCGTCGTAAGGAACAAAATGCATTCCAAACTGGGTAGGAAAATACTTTATGACCCCGGAAAAGACACCTAATTCATCAAAAGTCCTTCTTTGTAGAATCTTATTAAAATAAAGCCATTTACAAACAACTCAATCATACATATTATACAAAGGCATGGTGATTTAGAAGACACTGAGGAATGCTCAGCTAAGACAGTAACTCTTGTTTGGCAAAAGTAATGGGGAATTCAGATTAGGATTTTTCAAATATTATTCCTGCAGACAGGCCAGACTGTGAATACTATGTGTTATGTACACGAGCAGATATCCAAAAGCCATGTGAATTGCAGAAGGGCAAACAGAGAAAGAGTGGACTTGTATTAGGGGGCTGATCAACAGCTTCTAGCAGCTCTTACTGCAGCTGGTTAAATTGTGAGTCCTGGCAGTCTTCTCCATGCCTCTGCTGCGTCTTAAAATGGCTGTTTCTGTCCAGACCCGGTTCTCACTCTTTGTGTATATAATCTAGTAGGTCTGACCAAGTTCAGCAGAATTACTCCTGTTCTCTCTCAGGGACCTTGTCATAGTGGATTGGCCACCATGCAGCTTTTGTGCTGGAGAGTATCTCTTATTTTAGGACAAAGAGATACAGAGAGAACAAGCCATAAGGCAGTCAACAGTCTGCACACATCTTCAGCTTACTGTTAGGTGTGCCAGTAGCTATAAACACAAATTCCTGCAACTGTTCTAGTCTGTCTCTTCGCCTGTCATCTCCATTTGTCACCAGGCTGGGGTCCTGTCTCCAGTCTGTCTCTTTAAAAAAATTTTGTTTCTCTGGCTTTGTGAACTAGGGCAACTTTCCCAGAGGGTGGTGCTTTCCCAGACTTGTTTACCTGTCTGGGGAATTTGCATTAAACTCTCTCTCCAGTGAACTGGGAATATAATACATAGTACAGCATTGGAAAAATAACTTTTTCTTTCTTTCTTTCTTTTTTTTTTTTTTTTTGTTTAGCAGTTGCTGTTGTTCTAGCATCTAAGACATCTCAGTATAATTGTTTTTGAAGTTTCTGGGCTTCCAAGGCCTCCCATCTGACACAAGTTATTACTATTTAATATAGGTAGTATAGAAACATTTAAAGGCTGTGGAGAACTGGAGGAGAGCTCCTGTCTCGCTACCCACTAGTATCTGCTCTTTGGTGAGGAAGCAAGTGACACAGCCAGTAGACTAAACCCATACACATATAAAGACCTAAAGAATAGCAGAAATCTGAAGAAGGAATAATATTAAAAGAAATCATATTATTACAGCTAACATACATTTGTAAATCTTGGGGGAAAAATATAATACTGTTAATTTTTCCACTGATCCTCTTGGTCAGATCCAGTCTGAACAAGTTCTGTCTAAAATGTGAAATGGGTGCCCAAACTTAGCTACAGTCTCAGAGCGAAATACAATCTGTCCTACTTTCCAGGACTGTCTCATGTATAGCTACATAAATTCATTAGGTACCTCCCTTCTTAGCCTGAAAACTTCCGAGGTATTTACCTTTAGTCTCCCACATATACTCAGAAGTGGAAAAATGAATGCTTATCTCCTACCTACACCTCTCATTTAATGGGTTAGTTGGATTGGTACTTAAACTCAGTTAAAAGTCCCTGGAGAAGACTGAAACGTTAATTGTGGTCAGGACTACAACTAACCACATCTGATGCTATGGTAGCACTGGATGCATAATTGTTTAGTTGCTAGAATATTCACCGAGGCAGTGAGAGAACTGAAATTTAGTTCTTAATTAGCCCAAGGGAGTAAACATGCATCTCCAGCACACCAGTGGCTAGGTACCAAGCAACAGGATAACTTGGAGAAGATCACATTCCCTGGGGAAGTTAAGCCACTGGGCAGGCAGGAGTGCCAGGGCTAGAAGAAGAGTAGATTGGAGGTGTCCCTGCTGCAGCCCATGTGTCCACACTCTCAGTTTGGAGGGACAGGGCTGGGCATCTGGCCCCCACTTCCAACACTGCTTTTGGTCGCTAGGCAGTGACAGTTTAATGTAAAACACCTACACATTTCAAGATAGAGATGCATAATACATGTTTTGCCCTCACCACTGTTTTAGCATCCGGCACAATCCTTCCGTTCTTGGTAATAAGGTAATATGAAAGAAAGGAGATGAAACGGCTAAAGGTCTAAGTTATCTCCATTGAATTCAGTGGCAGAAATCCAATTCCAGTGAGATCAGCAATTAAACTTAAATGACGACCTCAGACCCACAACATAAGTTAATGGCAAAAGTGAGATTAGAATAGGGGGACTGCTGGCAGGATTTACACACAGACAAACCAGTCATGCTTCTGAGACATAACTCCGCTAAAGTAAAACTTTGATCAACTAAAATGATGCAGAACAACTGGGACCATTACAGCCATATTTCTAAAGTTTCTAAAAAAATACTTCCTGAATTTGGTAGGCTTGAAATATGGGCAGGATGCTTTGCAAAGTGCCAAATGTTTAATTAATCCTGAAACAACAATGTCATCAGAATCCCATGTCTTTTGTTTTGCCTATTATGTCTGACTGCAGCCATCTCCTCCCACTAATGTAACATCTGTATTACAGTGACCACTTTAGATTTCACAGAATCATACCATGGTTTGGGTTGGAAGGAACATTAAAGATCATCCAGTTCCAACCCCCCTGCCCTGGGCAGGGACACCTCCCACTAGACCAGGTTCCTCAAAGCCCCATCCAACATGGCCTTGAACACTTCCAGGGATGGGGCATCTACAACTTCTCTGGGCAGCCTGTGCCTCACCACCCTGATGGTAAAAAATATCTTTCTTATATCCAATATAAATCTATCCTCTTCCAGATTGAAGCCATTCCCCCTCATCCTATCACTACATGCCCTTGTAAGAAGTCTCTCTCCAGCTTTCTTGTAGGCCCCCCTTCAGATACTGGAAAGCCTCAATAAGGTCTCCTTGGAACCTTCTCTTCTCCAGGCTGAACAATGCCAACTCTTTCAGACTGTCTTCACAGGAGAGGTGCTCCAGCCCTCTGATCATCTTCATGGTCCTCCTCTGGACCCGCTCCAACAGGTCCATGTCCTTCTTGTGCTGAGGACTCCAAAGCTGGTTGCAGTACTCCAGGTGGGGTCTCATGAGAGCAGAGCAGAAGGGCAGTATCACCTCCCTCAACCTGCTGGCCACGCTTCTTTTGATGAAGCCCAGGATGGGGTTGGCCTTCTGGGCTCCAAGTCCCTGTTGCCGGCTCATGAGATTCTCATCAACCAACACCCCCAATTCCTTCTCCTCAGGGCTGCTCTTAATCCATTCTCCACCCAGCCTGTATTTGTGCTTGGGATTGCCCCAAGGCAGGTGCAGGACCTTGCATTTGGCCTGACTGAACTTCATGAGGTTTGCACAGGCCCACCTCTTGAGCCTGTCCAGGTCCCTCTGGATGGCATCCCTTCCTTCCGTTTCCCCTCAGACAGGGAGTAGCATAACCTTGGATTTTTTTACTGTGTCACAGCCACCTTCTGTGCTATGTAAATAGCCAAAAATTAGATGGAATCCTCTTACCTGCTTTTATATTTGTATTTTATATTTAATATAAATTTGAAAAATCCTACACTCATTATTACCACTGCATTTCACAGGGAGTGTTTTTCAGACCTGAATCCAAGCACATAAAGAACTTTCGTACCTGAAGAAATATCAGGGAAGAACAGGGCATGTAAATCCAAAGCTCTGAATCCCAGAACCCGCTGCAGCAGCATCCTCTATAGAAGTCAGGCCACTGATGTACTTGAGGGGGGACGTTCACAAAACAAGCATCCCTGATCACAAGACAGAGGGAAAGTAGGATTGTGATACTCGAGATGACACTGTTTTGCTGCTGGGTATCTTTGAGGGTCCTTGAAGGTCCAGGGAAGATTAGCTGCAGAGTCATGGCTCCTGTACGGACACAGGACTCCATGCAACAAGCACATACTTGCAGTGGAAATGAAGCTGCAGCACTGGTGCTGGCACTGACCTGTGAACATCTCACCCATCAGCACTGTGGCTGGGAAGCGAGGAGGCAGGAGTGGAGGCACAAATCCTCATACAGGCAGTCTAAATCTTGTTATTTTGTGTAAAATAGAGGAGTCAAAACCCAGAATGCCTCTTTTCCATATGAGTGACTAACCACTGGACTCTAAAGCCAGGTCTGCATGGCTCACTGACTTGTGAAATTGCATGGTCCAGCTCCAACAGAAGGGTCGGTGAGCACTTTGTGTGCCTTCTCGCTGCTCCCCTCATCATCCTCTGCCAGTGTGTGGCTGGGGGCGCCTCACATTTCCCTGGGAGGTGGCAGACATGCATATGAATTCCTTCAGGCTGAGAAGCAAAATTAATTAAGTGCTTCCTTTGCAACTGCTATAATCCCCAGGCTATTACATAAAAAGGTCCTTGTCCAGTCAATAACTTTCAGAAGAAAAGTGTGAACCCTGCTCCATTACTTAAGGGAATGGTTTCAAGTTTCCACTGCAGGGGGAAGGGGAGCAAGCGGCAGATCTCAAATGGACAGAAGCACTTTTTGGCAGACATGAATCAAGCACCTCAGAGTATGTCAGCTTAATATATATACCTGACTTCTCTAATGAGCCTGAGCAGGTCTCTGCACAGCCTACAGGATTTGGGGTTCCATGCGAAGTGTCTGTTTCCCCAGGCCTGTACAGGAAGGACAAGAAATTAACTGAGACTTTTGGATTTCACTCTAAACTTTGGACTCAGAACAGTGAAGTGCTGTGTTGCCTCATTTATAAATAACTACGTACTTTCTTCAGCTGTGCACTGTCCTCTTCTAGTGGATATCAAACACAGTGTTTGAATCACTGGTATTTTAGAGAATCAAGACAGAGATAAGAATATAATTCATGACAATTAACGTGATGAAGTTTGCCACATTCTCACTTTGTGAGAGATAGGGAGGGAGAAGATAAAGCCAGATGACCTGAACTGGCAGTGCCATTTTCCTGCACAGAGGTCAGTTCAAGGAAGCAGGATGTGCCACAACGATTCAGTGATTTCTAGGTATAAAGCCATGCTTGGACATTGTTTGTAAACCACATATTTTAAAAACAGGTAGCCCTAAATAATGCTGAATAAATAGTAAGTTGCTGTTCATATCAGGAATCCACAACCAGAAATTTTCTGCTCTTCCAGCTGACTCTTGAGAGCCACTAATCATAACAGAAGAACTGATACGAGAATCACATTTTCCAAATGACTTTGCACTATTGACTTGAAATACATTGTCTCAACAACGCTGCTTCCCATTAAACTCATGCTGTTGTTTGATGATACAGTAAATCCAGGTTAGGGATTTTAGGACCTTGTTCTAAAAATATCTTGGCCACAGAATAAAAAAAAAACCCCTTTCATATAGCCCAAACTCAGTCCACTGCAAATTTGTTAACAAAACAAAAAAAAAAGATCTTTTTGTGCTGTCGGGTTTTATGCAGAACCAGGTATTGTCTGTCACCCCACTCTAACTTTGTGCCAGATCAGGTAGCATCTTGCAGCACCTGCAGCTGCCAGAAAGCCAGCACAGAAGCAGAAAGTCAACACAATTTGTTTGTTGTGTGCTCTGGGTAATTCAGCGTAGATGTGATCGTTTGCCCATACCTAATCTGTATCCTATTTGTACTGCTGGGTCACCTGGCAAAGCAGAGACTCTTACAGAGTTATCATGAAAGCAAAATCTTATTTGCTGAGCAAAAGAATGGAAAGGAAATACAGGAGTATAAACAAAACATCAATTAATTATAAAACCTGCAGGAGCTTAGGAATGCTGGAGACATCTTTATGAATATGTGCACTCAATGAGATTGCACTTAATATACATCTGGTGCACACACTCATAGCCACTACCTACAGGCAGAGAAGGTCCAAAGAGTCAGTCTTGCCATATGTGGATGACATGACTGTCTGACACAGCATGTCTGGCACAGGACTAACTCTGTGGATCTGCTCAGAATAGAAGCCTTTGCCCCCAAGGGTTACCACCTGGAGAGCACGGTATGAAAAACCTGCATAATTTGCCCTTCACATGTGTGTATATGTGTGGAGAGACGTGCTATTTCACTAATTCCAGCTTGGAAGATGTCGTGGTTTGGGCCAGATTCGCCACTCAGGTGGAATGACAGATGCTCTTCCCCACCTCTCTCCAAGGAGAGGCAGGAAAGGAAGGAAGAGACTTATGAGTTTAGAAGGAACTAAACTACTTTAATGAAATATTAATAATGAAAGAAAAAGGAAATAATGAAATATATACAATACCATATCAGGCTCCCAGGATGACGATCACATCACCGGCTGGCACTGGGGAAGTCCCAGACTGGACTCAGTGACAGATGGCAACTGGATTCCACATCTGGATTCAGGATCGGGATCAAAGGCAGACGAACAGGCAGAGTCCTCCTCAGACATCGGCCATTAAAGAAAAAAAGCTGACCCTTTGATCCCTCAGCTTTTATATTGAGTGTGATGCAGATGGGATGGAATACCCTGTTTTGGTCAGTTTTGGGTCTCCTGTCCTGTCTGCTTCTCCCCACAGGTGCGATCCCCCCATGCTCTTCTGCTTCCGACCCTCCAACAGGGTAAATAACAAAGTTAGGTGGCCTTGGGTGTTACAGCAATAAGTAAAAGCAAGAGCCTTTCTGCATACCATTCCTTGGCATCAACTATAAACATAGGTCTTATCACTCTGAGAGCGAATGATGTCTGTACAATATGCTGTTAATTTCAGTAGTTAGAAGAGGCTTAGCTAAAAAGTGAAGTTACTGAACAGAAAAGTGGTTCTGTTTTACCTCAAACCGGGACAGAAGAACAATACCCTTTTCCTCCCTTAAAAAAAAGAGGTGATAAATTGAGTGAAAAAAAATAAACACATTTTCATAGTTATAAACTTTTTAATATTGACTGTGCACTGGTAGAATGAATGTCTTTTTCCTTATTCTATGCAGCTGTCTCTTTTAAAATGCTTTGGAGTCTTGGTCCATTTGTTCAGAAAAACCCTTAATTTTCCTATCAGACTTCTCATAGTGGCAGGACAATATCTCATCTCCTTCATCTTTTTCCTCCTGTCTCAACAAAAAAATATCCTTGGACCTTTCTTATGATTAGGGAAGCCAATGCACTGCTCCTGTACTCTGGTGTAGTTTCTAATGTGCACAATTTGGAAAGTGCCTTAGGCTGGCACGCTACTGGATCTGTTCCCTTCTAGATGAAACAAATCAAAGTGAGACAAACTCCAATGCCCTGCTGCTGTGGCTTCTGATCACTCCTGTATTCACAGAAAAACGTAAATCCACCAAAAGTTGCTTGTGGGTAAACTGAGCAGAGAATATATATTGAAGGGCATTAGTGAAGCCAGTAAAAGTAAGCCACTCAAAGAAAACAGTTAGATTTTTTCCAGTGTGCTGTATTCATCTGAGGTTAGTGGTTAAATACAGAAGATTTATATCAGAGTTTCCGCTTAATAAAAGCATTTGTGTGGATGATGTCTGTTTAGTTACCGTTAGTAGGGATTTTGCAAAATGTAATTTTCAAAAAAAGCAGCAGGCTATCTTATTGAGACTGTTATCAAAGCTTCATGAAATCAGGGGTTGTTGATTGTCATAGAACATAAATGGCATTCTTGATTTCTTATGTTTTTCTAGGCTGGAAGAGGAATGCATTACTGGAGAAACTGATACATCTGCTATTCCAAGAACACAAATTGAGTTTATGACCTGAATATGCTGTACATGTAGAAAATAAGCAAATATATAATCTCATCACACGGTAGATGTGATAACTTACAAGAAATATGAAACTGGAGAAATCTTATTGTTCTGCTGTAATACATGTATTATGGAGTCATTAGAGGAGGCCAAACTGAACACAGGAGAGAAAGGTGAGGAGTCACACAGACATCTCTTTTAGATTCATAGGAATTACCCGCAGGTACCAATGTCTGAGGTGTTCATCCCTGACTGTCAGGTGGAGCTGCTGCCTCCACATTTCCATCGGCACCACAGTGCTTCCTCCCTCTTCCCAGGGAGCCAGGATGTTAACTTGGGCCCCTGTTTAAAGTGTTCTTGTTAAAGCCCTTCATTGCCCATACTGTCCTCAGTCAGATCTTCTCCTTTGTATCCTTCTCGGGTTCCTGCCTTGTCACACAGCTCCTGGCTGTCACCTCCACTTTCCCTCCTCTCTCCAGAAAAAATGCCAAAGGGCAATTTGTCTGCAATGGCAATTAATTATTTAATAGCAAGTGAAATTATGGATTTGACAAAGGTAACAATGTAAATAAATCAAATATCTTTCGTCAGGACACCACACAATATTATGAACAATAAACTGGAATGCTGTAAAGTCAACAGGGCACACAGTAAACAGATTAGAAACCAGCAAGTCTTGAAATGCAGCTATAAACATGGAGCAATTGTTGAGTAAAGTCCCACAGGGACAATCTTTGACCCTAATTTTAATTTACATTGTAATTAAAGAATTAAAGGAGAAAAGAAAAGAAAACAAAACAAAACAAAAAAAACCCAAACCAAACAGATATGACCACAGCTTGCTTTTGGCACAAAAGTGAGAGGAGTGGTGAAAAAGAAAATGCAATGGCTGTTTTGCTGACATTGTTTTATTTTGGTTGCTTAGGTAATGATATGACTTTTGTCAGGATCAAGAGTAAAGTCATGTACTTAATGACAAAGACTAACGACCAGTCTCCCACAACTAAGGGAAGGGGACCAACAGGAGACTTCTACTGGATCTCAGAGTCCCTGGTGGATTAGACTTCCCAAAGTGATGGTGGCACCAAAAAGGATAATGGAGCTCACTGACATATAAACAAGAGGATAATGGTTTGAAGTGGGAAGATTTCTCTGTGGTACACTGCAGCTGAATCAGAGCTATCTGACGTGAAGCGGGAATTATTACACAGCAAATCAGTTGCCTTTGTTATGTATGAGGTCAGGGAACAATCCCTTCTGGTTTTAAAATATATTAATTTATGTAGGGGGTGCAAAAATTACCCTCACCAAAGCTTTCTTCATCCCGGGAGAATCAGTGAAGCATACAAGGAATAGTAATTAAGTTTCTAGTTATTATTTTAACAAGAACATTGCAAACAAACCTCAAAAATTTTTCAGACAATTCAAGGTTTTTCAAACGGAAAATTTCAAAATGTCAACTGCTTAAAACTTTGCATTTCTGTGTTTTCCCTTTCCTCCTCCCCTTCACCAGTAATGAATGATGCTCGGGGGCTTCAATCCATTTCTAGTCCTTTTTTTTTTTGGGGTTTTTTGGTTTTTTTTTTTTTTTTTTTTTTACCTTCTCTCTCTGTTATTCTCAGGAATTCGTCAGTTTTGAAAAAGTTACAGAGTAGTTCAAGGAAAACTGAAGGTCTCCGCTCTGGCAGGCCCTGGCTGTTTTTCCCAGGCCCCGCTCCCAACCAGCTGCCAAGACCCACAGCGGGTAACAGCAGGCAGGCAGCAGCCAGACCCCCACAGCCCCAGCGACACCCCCTCCCTCCCCTCCGCACCCTCTCTGCTGGTGGCCAGGGGGAGTTTAGCTTAGGAGCAACTCTCACAACCCACCCCCACCACCACCACCTGCACTTTTCCCCAAGGAAGAGGGATCTGGAAGTTTTATGGGGTGATTCAAAGTGGCCAGAGCAGTTTGGAAAATCTGGGCATTTGCATTGCTCTCCTTTCCCCTGTCTTCAATTAAGTGTTACATGGCAAATGTAAATTGTTTTGAACAGAAAAAAAAAAGGAACCTTGCACAAGTCTGTAGAGTGAAATCCAGACTGCTGGGCAAAAGGACCAACAATTAATTAAATGATTGTTACAAACCAGGACTTAATTGTGTTCACACGGGTTATAGAAAAATCAGTGTTGTCTTTAGACAGTTTGCTGATATTCAGTATGGAAAGTTTTCTTTACACTTGTTCTGGGGAGGAGGAAGGGGGAAATGCAGAGCCTACTATCAGAGACATTTAGGAGTTGTTCTATCAACAGCTGGATTACAAATCTGTGACAGAAAAATCACTCCAGTTCTTTCAAATTGCTCTGTACTTAATAAAAGACCAAGTATTTAAAGGAAGAAAAGATACCATAGAAAGAGTTTTCTTAAAGTAGTACAATCTGAGGCTGAGGAATTTGGAAGGTGTTTTATATAGATTTTTGTGGTTTTTAGCTGGGTGGCCAAAGTATACTACATTAATTTTAACTCTGCACTTACAGACTGCACCAGAGTGGAGAGTAAACAATTAGGTGTGTTTGCTCTCTGAATTGTGATACTCTGGGTCTTTCATTGATTTAAAGGCATGTTGATCATATTTTACGCTTTGACAGCAGCTGCCAATTGAAGATCTCAAATGCTTTACAGTAATTAGTGAAACCCACAGACCCTTCCTCCCTCTTTAAGCCAGATACAATAATGCTGAAAATGCAAATACTTGATGCATACTAACGAAACAAAAAAGTACATACTACTGACAAAATAGAAATCTTTTGCTGTGATAGGTAAGTGTTAGGAATTCTATTTTGTATATGGAGGCATAAAACAGTAAAGAAGTTGACAGTCACAGCCAGTTAGCAGCAATGCAACACATAAAAGCTACAACTCTAGCAGTAACCACACCTGGGACCCAAATTTTGAGACGTGCCCCTGTACCTCCCGTGCTTCTCCAAGTAAATGCCCAAATGAAAACAACCAGAGTTGTAGTTTATATAAAAAGCCATCTGCCAGTTCCCTTCTTTAGCTTCCAAACAAGGTTCCTCCCAGTCAGAGATTACAGGATATGAAAGGCTTGTTTCTGCTGTGATGGTAATGGGAAAATGTGGTAAGGAAAGGCTGAGAGAGAGCATATGCTGCTCCAGGCAATGCTAATGAGGGGGCCACTCATTAGCACAGTAGCCTTCCCTGCCATAAATCTGCCCCTGATTTGTTAATGTTTGCTAATATGTAGTTTACTGTAATAAATTAGAATAAATTGTACTAGCTAAATTGCCTGTGAAGTTGCAGTTTCCCTTTGCAAGACTGGAGCTGCCTATTGGGTTCATTTGTGTGTTCCGTTCCCTTCTCGCCTGCTCCGTTCTGCCCCTTGCCCTGCACCGCCGGCCCCAGCTCCCGCTCGCAGACCCCCACGCACCCAGGACCGCTAAGCAAAACGAAATCGCGACCATTGAGTTTCGCTTGGTTTCATGCTGAAATCATGCAAAACCAGGCACATTATTTTTAGAGAAGTCAACGAACGAAGTTATCCAAATGCGGTTTCTCAGAGGATTCCAGCCAACCTGGGCTGAGATTTGGAGTACATGGGTCCAGGCTGAGACATTAAGCCAAGACAGTACTGATCAGAAGTACCTCATGGTCTTTTACCAGTGGATACAGTGAAATGCTGATACCCATTTACTAGATCCATATGCTGCCATCAGCACTGCTGACCACATAGAATCTAGCTGGATACACTGAAAAAATTACACAGTTGCTCCTTAAGCTGTTCCTTTGCTTGGGATGAAGTTTGACATTGCAGACAATAAGTAAAGGAAGGGATCCACTATTTTCTGCTAAGTAAAGGAAGGGATCCACTACTTTCTGCCATTGGCTGTGAATTCCCCTACACTGCTGACACTGAAATGTGTCACATGTGAGCCGCTTCAAGAAGCTAAACAAGAAGAAAAAGATTTTTTTTTCCCCCCTCAGGTTTTACATGCTCCTGAGCCAGAAAGCTGAACCAGTTAATTTAAGAGGCAAACAAGTTACTCAAGTCAGCCAAAATACTGGTGATTATGCAAAAGGAGCAGAAGGAGCGTAAGTTGAGGGATAACAGGATTTTCTGTAATGCAAAATTGCACCCTCAAAAATCCTCTGTATTATTTAAATAGCCTGAAATTAGCAACCTCTTTATTTAAATATAATTAACTGAATCCAGATGCAGTTTCACAGAATCACAGAATGGCTGAGGTTGGGAAGGACATCTGAAACTCATCTGGTCCAACCCTCCTGCTCAAGCAGGGCCACCTAGAGCCAAATAAACAGGGCTATGTCTCCAAGAATGGAGTCTTCACAATGTCCCTGGACAAACTCTGTCAGTGCTCTGCCACCCTCACAGTAAAAAAGAGTTTCCTGATGTTCAGAGGGAACCTGCTGTGTTTCAGTTTGTCCCCATTGCCTCTTGACCTGTCACTAGGAATCACTGAAAAGAGCCAGATACCCTCTTCTTTGTACCCTCCCTTCAAACATTTGCACAAATTGATGAGATCCCCCCAAGCCTTCTCTTCTCCAGGCTGAAAAGCCCATGTGAGAGATGCTCATAAAATTCTGTGAGGAAATTTTTTTATATTCTTTCTCCTGTGAGGTTAGGTAATGGAAGACAGGACGCAGTGTGCATTAAAATCTATCATTTGGTCATACTGAGGTGTCAATGGGACATCTATATGCTTAAACTCCCTTTATAATAGTTTGATATCTTGTCTATATAATTAATGGAGTCCAAAGAGTGAATCATCCCATCCTAAAGTAAGCGTCTAAAACAAGTGAGATGAACTGTGCTCTAAACCATTGCCTATTTCAATAAAGAAAGCATAGTGTAGTTATTTACAGTGATGGAGACAAAACCTGGGCAAAATGAGTGTCTCGTGTAAGTTATGTAGAAATCTAAAGTAGAATTTGTTAAAGCATAAAATAAAAATTCAACTGACATGCTTATTTTGCATAGAAGGTGTGCAGGGGATAGTCTAAGGTGCTAAATTAATGTCATGGTCCCTAAAAATAACTTTAACACAATTTTTCAAAAAATCTGTTCTCAACTGCAGAAATCTCATGTCTTTGGCACAGCAAGATTTGAAGGCTTTGGTTTTTGAAAACAGGCCTCATAAAAAAGATTTCTCTGGCAAACAAATTTACTACAAATGCACTATTATTTGGTTAATGGTGAAACATTACAAATGTTGGCCTAGACCATAAAGATATTTATATCAGCCGCCGTTTTGGGGGTTATATATGAGGTAGGACAGACGACAGGATAATTGTCATTGCAAGGAAGATACTGTGTTGGATAGTGATCACCTAGCGTTGTACTGTAGAGATTTAGTTTTGGTACACTACTGTGTTCTTTTTTGTTTAATGAATAGTCTCTGGTTTGTCTGAAATTTTTGTAACTTTTTGCAGATGAAAGAAGCATACATAGTGGGAGAAAGGAGAAATTATGGATGAGCTTCAGAGGGGCTTTGATAGGATACAGATTCAGCTTCCTTTTAATCATCTGGATATCATCTGGACAATCATCTGCTGCTTCACAAAAGAAAACAAACACTAGACATTTTTGGCACAAGATTTAAGTTGGCTGGTATTAAACAGCAGCTGTAGATCAAGTCCCTCTATAGTGACCCTCCCCCTCAATAGAAATTCTAATTTTAAATATTTAGGTTTCCATGTAGATGAGACTGTGTCTTTCTGTAGACACACTCATGCATTTGTTTATAGAAAAGGGGTTGAGATGAAATTAGGTGTGTTTTATTATTTGAAGACTTGTTATACTTTCCCTGTCAGGAGAAGTTTAGCACTGTAATTAATGTTTCCATGAATTAAACACAGGAGTCTAATACATACAGTGACAGTACTTTAAGTAAAATATATGGTTGCTCTATCATCTGCTTAACAGACTTTGCCAGTTCATATTTCATGTTCATTTTGAATATTAATGAATTTCTGGTTGTTCTTCCTTTAAAATACCATTGTTGCATTGCACGAAAAAGAAATGTAAATGTATACTACTACAAAGAACAAGAAAGTCTTTTCTGTATTCTCCAAGTAGTCAGAATATTTGACATGAAGCCTAGGCTCTGATATGAGTCTGGGTTTGCACCTCTAAGTGTGCTCTTTTGGTCCTAGAAATAATTCCAAACCTTAAAAACACTGAGCATTGAAACAATCGCTTTACAGATTCTATTTCCTTTCAAAATACCGTAAACAATTTTTAAAATATTTTTGCCAGTTTACAAGGATATAACCTAATAGCCATATGAACAAATGTGCTTTAATGGAAGATCTGAATTCAGATTTTCAAAATCATAAGGCTCTGAAATGAAGAGAAAAAGTTATCAAGATAGGTCAGTGCCTACCCACTCTCATTCAGTAAGGACTTCGGCACAGGGGAAATCTTTAAAAATCCAGGTACTTCTGTACACACTGAAATGAGAAGTGCTAGATGTTGTAAAAATCCAGCAGATAAAGTGAATGATCTTTCAATCTAGTTTCTTATGTCAGTGCACACTAATCAAAAGGATAAATCCAGCTCGTTTTACTCTCACTTGGCATTCCATTAACTGCCTGTGAATTGGATATTTGAGTCTTGAAGAGTTTGTGACTTAAGTGCTTCTCTGACATTGGATCTGGAGTAACTAGGAAACTCAACTTACTAAATCTTTTCCTCGAGTGAAGAGGGCTGGAATCAGACATTATCTTTCAATATTCTGAAAGAAAACAGTGCAGTAGCTGAAACCAAAAGGAATGCAGAGGAGCCCACAAGCAGCATCCAGTATTAAATGCATACAGAGGATGTCTTAAGAGGTTCTACCCTTCAGAAGCTAACCACAATGTTATTTTCTTGATAGACGATAAGTAAAGAAGCATGGTAACGACACGCAGGGAGATAGAGTAGTGCTGGCAGGGGGGGATGGATTTTAGGAGAGACAAGGGCGGGAGAAATATGGTAGATTACAGACTAGAAATTAAGATGGAAAACCAATATGGAATATGAGGAGAGGTTTTTTATTTTACCTTTTCAACAATTTTCCCAATGGTTTAAGTCTTTTACTCCATTTCACAATGCATAGAGTCCAGAAACAGTTTCAGGGACAGAGCTGAATCATCACAACTGTACTGCCCCCCGAGATGGAGAATTCAGGACTGACTTCACAGACTATTTCTTAGGGTTGTACCAAACAGAGGATGTTCAGAGATGAAGATTAAGTCTATTTTACTCAGGCAGGAGGAACTACTGTTTGGGGTTCTTTTTAAGGCTTTCATTTTTAGAGTCATGAGTGACACAAGCACAATTTCAGTTACGATATACTCCATGTTTCCAATGCGTTTGAAAAAGTATTCATGACTTCATATTAACCAGTTTTGCCATGTATATTTATCTCTTTTTTACTATTGAAGCTAGTAACCGACTAAACCCACATTATATTAAAAAGGTATGAAAGATTAACACATCATTTATTTTGAAATGCAAGCTTAACTGAACATATGTTTTGACCTAGAGAGGAGCTTGTTTGTTTACCTCTAATGACACAATGTGCACGTGGTGAGATTGCCACATAAATGGACTGCGCACGTGAAGCAAACAGTCTAAATGATGAATTTGGTCTCTGATATTTCTGACCTTTTATTGTATCAGTAACAGCAATATAGGCTCATCAGAGGTATAGAGTCAAGTGAACTTACTCCAGGAAAGTAGTAATGCAAACTGGTAAACAATAGAGAAAAACATGAAGATTTCAGAACAGATAATAGAAATAATTTCTTTTCATAATTTTCTCCCTAAATTCTTTTTCATTCTAAATTCTAATTACCTTTCAAGGCCAGTGATTTTACCCTCTCCATTTTAATCAGGAGAAACGTAAAAGCTCTATGACGAAAGAAATGAACTGCATAGCTATTTACCTCTTTGTCATTCCTACCAGTGGATCTTCTATGTCAAAATAATGTGTTGCTTGAATTCCTGACTAGTTTTCCTTAACAAGCCCACAGGGGTATTTGGTATATGCAGAACATTACTCACACTGTATGTAACTTAATCTTTAACGCAACAGACTTTTCCAAACAACAGTTTATAAACATGAGCCGTTCTGTTATTACTCCAAGGGCAAAGAACCAGATTTTGCTCCAAATTGTACTGGCAACTCTTTTCCTCTTTTGAAATGTGTGGAGTCATTATAAATTTGCACCGGAGAACGTGAAAGTAGATTTTTTCCCACTGCACAGCATAAATCAAGCTGCAGTATGGACACGATCCATGAGTCACACGTGTTGAAGTTGGTATACACGCAGGCACAGCCCGCAGAGCTGCTACTGCTACACGTGATACACCCTGACATCATGCTGCCAGTGGCGGTAACTAACAAGAAAAGCTTTGGTGACCCATGCTTGGATCATACAAGACTTGTGGATACATACACAGACAACTATCCATCTGCATCTCTTTCATAGATAGAAGAGAAAGTTCAGGTCACTGATTTCTCAAGAGCCTAAACATCTGACTCTATGAAAATTTATTTGAGGACTAGGAAACTGGGGACTTAGCAAATCTATGTTCAGCTGCATGCAATGGAATGGCCTTTATGAGCCAGATGGTCCTTCTCCATCATATGTTCCTTGTGTGAGAATGGAGGCTAATATAAGTGATTTGAATAACTCTTTTAAGATGTTACATTAACTGTAACAAATTTAGACTTCTGCTTTCAGTGTGTAGCTTTGAATGCCACCCAAGCTAGAGATTTCAAACAGTCAAAAATCAGCTCTGTAAAAACCCCGGGGTCTCTTTTTGAATGAAAAAGATAACAAATCTCAGACTCTTTATGGTGGAAAAGTCTCTTCCACACCATAACCAAACACTGTTGACACTAGAATAATTGGTTTTATTCTGTTACAAGTAGCAAGACTGGAAGAGTTATAATAAATGGACCTCAAATTTGTTACCATAAAATTCAGTTAGACAAAGGAAAGTGGTTAAAATCTTTTTAATTGGACTACTTTAACATACCCTCTGTTGCTATAGCAATTGCAGCAGAGCAATAGAAAATGGGAAAACTACCCAATACTGAGAGTTTAACTGGAATTGATTTGCCTGACACTAGGTAGAATGAACACAGCAGAACACTATTACACATTGCTCATAAATTGACATGATCTAGCTACAAAGAGAGCACAAAAAGAATGCCTTTGCAATCATTTATTAAAGAAAAGCCTGTGTTCTACATTCACGTTACGTAAGCAAATAGTGTGGACAAGTAGATGCAAGATGGTGCTGTATGTATTTCAGAGGTGTTTATTTTGGACTCCTTCTAGTCTGGTTCTGTGGACTGAATGCGCATTAAAAAACTGGAGCCTTCTGAGCACATTCTGGAATACATCTGCAATGTGAACTAAAGCAGGGAAAATGGGGGCAAAAGTGCACTCCTTATGATTACTGGAAATCTAGTCAACAAAATCAATGGAGTCTAGCTCCATAAGCGCTTATTTTTTCCCAGTTGACTGTAGTGAGAGTTTGACATGATGAGCACATTGTGACTTTCTAAACTGAGGCAAATGCCACATTCTCCATCTCAGAAGAGGAGGATGCTGTCTAGCAGTGTCTAACAGCATTGTCCTGTGTGAGTTCTCCCATATCATTAAATGTAAACTACTTCCTCGACTCTTCTCTTTGTTGCATTCAGAATGGTCCTTCTCCTTCTGTCTATTTTCTGGAAAATTAGCGGCATGTAACCTGCTGGTCCTCTGTCTCAGTTAAAACTGATAGTAGGTTCCAAAATGGTAGGGGATTATCTGGCAGACAAACACGAAGAAGGACTCCTCAGTCCTCTAAATTTCATTTCTTTAGGAAAATATAGGATAAAGCATCAAAAACATTACCAAAATCACAGCAGAAGGCTCAAAAAAGTAACTACTTTATGCAAGAAATACTCAGTGCTTTATAAGCTTTGCAGTCAAGCTTGGGCTGCCTCACCCAGTGTGTGAGAGCAATGGGACACTGCAGATTTTTTTAGCTGGAGCCACTAGCTGTTAAGCAAATATCTTTCTTTCAAACCATCACTTCCATTTTAGTTTTAAGTTACACAGGCAAATAGAGCTAAAAGAACAGAGCTGAAGCAAAGAGGCACTGAAATTCTGCAAAGGAACAAACCAGAAAAAGGCATTCCTTCATTTTCTCATATTCACACAAATGGAAATCTGAAAAGTTAAAATGCTAATGGTACTTCAAAAGTATAAGTATCTTGGGCAATTTAAATCCTTAGATTACTGCAGAGAGAAAGATATTTCCACAGAGTTATTCTTTTCCAGTATCAGAAATTCCCCTTTATTAAATAAGTTCAAATAACAGCTCAGTGTTTCCAAACTTAAAGAAAATGTGAAGTGTTATGTTTTCCACAGAGAAAAAGAGACAGTATTTTCTTTTCTGGAATAAGTCATTTTGTGTTAAGTGAAACAATAAAACCAGAAAAATATTAAAAAATCAAAATTGCCAGTTCCATCAGAGAACTGCAGCTACCTCCAGAGAGAGCGAAGTCCTGGAAACATCCTGCATGGAAAATGGAATCGTTATTGCTGTATGTTACAGTCTCATATACCACAGTAAAGGCACTTCTGTCTCTTTCCTCTGGAATTAGAAAATATTTTACTGCACAACCCAAAAGTTTCACTATATTTGGTTTTCCTGAGTTTCTGTCAGCAGCAGTTCATATTCTAGAAGATGATACAGAAAGTATCTCTTACAAATACATCATATATGTAAGAATAAAGTATTATGGATCAGTCTGGAAGTGACAACATTAACAAATACTACTGTTATTGAACGAGATTATTTCTTGATCTATCTGTGAAAATAACTCAAATTGTTTCAATCAAGGAGCAAACTTTCCTTCCTCCGTTTCCAGTTTGAAATTATTCCTAGTGAAGAAGAAAGAATAAAGGAACACAAGACAGAGACAGTCTGACTGCAAATGTCTTGGCTAGGATGGTACAATTCCATATTGTAGAAAGCAAAACAAAGACAGAAAAAAGATTACCTATATTAAATGTATGAAACCCAGAACTCCGTTATATCTTAAAGTCGTATTAAGAATTTAGAAAGCAGCAGTGCATCCACTGATAAGGACACTGATTGATAGACTTCAGGATTTTTAGATCTTCAGGATTTTTAGATGATTTTCAGAAAATATCACACAGTTTCAGATTTTTCTTGAGAGAGAAAATAAAGTTTTAACAAAAAGCTTTCAAAGGGGAGATTTTCAGCAGGGAGCTTTTGATCAAGACAAGCATAAAGAAGGTGAGCAGCCAGTAGCCGCAAGAGCTCTGGATTTAAGTTCCTGACCTGCTTATATAAATTGGAGCAGCTGCACTGTGAGGGTCTGAGAGGTGTGACTGAGTACTCAGTGATCCTGTGGTTAAGACATCCACGGGGCTGCGCAAAGAACCAGTTGTGCAAAGCATGGGTATGAATGATATTCTATATCGCTGCGTTACTGGCCAGACTATTCTGTGGTGGGTCTCTAGCCTTCAGTTTTGACCAGACACACCATCTGGTTGATACGTACCAGTTTCTATATTTTCCAATAAAGCAAGTTTCACTGGAAAATTCCTAACCAGCTCACATCAAGAATGGGCTCTCTTTTTGTCAGGCCAGATGAGCCACCCCACCACCTGGTAACCTTTCCCACACATTTTTGGCAGGTAGCACTTGCTGTGAATGCCAATGGACATCATCCCACCCCCAAAAGGTGTTCACTGTAAACCAAAGCAGGCACCAAGGGGACTCCCACGAATCAAGACAGCAGCTAGGAACATTCTCATTACTGGAGGAGAGAGGTCTGGAGAGAAGCAGCCCATGATCACAGCATCAAACTTCAGCAGATGCCTACACAAGTACTTAGAATCACAGAATCATAGAATTGTTGAGGTTGGAAGGGACCTTTAACATCATCGAGTCCAACCATTAACCTAACCTGACAAAACCACTTCTAAACCATATCCCCAAGTACCAC
>VZSZ01009688.1:843931-860883 GCA_013398815.1 Ibidorhyncha struthersii | reverse complement strand
GTCTCACCAGTGCCGAGTACAGGGGGATGATCACTTCCCGAGTCCTTCTCACCACACTATTTCTGATACAGGCCAGGATGCCGTTGGCCTTCTTGGCCACCTGAGCACACTGCCGGCTCATATTCAGCCGGCTGTCCACCAACATGCCCAGGTCCTTCTCCGCCGGGCAGCTCTAGAGCCACTCCTCCCCAAGCCTGTAGCGCTGCATGGGGTTGTTGTGACCCGGCACTTGGCCCTGTTGAACCTCATACCGTTGGCCTCGGTCTGTTGGTCCAGCCTGTCCAGATCCCTCTGTAGAGCCTTCCTACCCTCAAGCAGATCAACACGCCCGCCTAGCTTAGTGTCATGTACCAGGCTGAAAGCAAACTGGGGTAAAATTATGTTCCCTGTTTAGAAATCTGATTCCAGGTAGACAGTGAGAAATGGAAAGCCATGAGTGCAGTGCCCAGAAGATAAAATGAAAACAGACTGTGGTGATGTATCTTTTCAGGTACTGCAATTACCTATGAGAAATCAATGCATTCTTCAGGCAATTAATTATGCAGTGTAAAAGCAGATGGAGACACACAAACAGATCATAGGCAAAGTGTTATTCCCGATGTACACAATCCTTACAGGACAGCTAGAACTGTGCTGCCCAAAGCTGCATTAGCACCACATAAAAACCCAAGGCCATGTTCTCTGGAAAGAGATGAGTTAGTGGGATGCGTGGTCTCATCACCAGTAACCATCACAAAGAAAACACTGCGTGCTGCAAGACTGAGCACATTTCATGTTACTGAGAGGTTAGTGTTATGCTGCAAGGGTAAGAAACAACTCACTAACAGCATTACTAATGACAGAGATACACATCAAAGCATGCCTTCTGGACACAAGTATTCTTCCAGCTCTATGAAACCAAAAATATATGCAAAATGTAATACCTTTGTTTCTCTTTGGAGAGTGTTGAGAATGGAAGACAGTAGAAAAGTTCGTACTCCAGAGCTAGCCATACCTCAAGGAGCAAACACCTCAGGAAGTGAGTCCCTGTTATGCAAAGCTACAAAATGGACTTCTCTTTAAAAAGGCAGGGATAAAGCAGTAGTTTCAGAGGATGTGGAAGTCCACACAAATACATTCATCATGTGGAGAAAGAGATAGGTCAGAGATGAGGTGGGGGAGCAGCTACTTCACGAGCAGAAATGTTAAATAAAGCATATGTAGATGTATGAAACAAATTTCTTTGTCAAGCAGTCAACAGAACCAGAAGATCTGTAACGGATCTTTTCATTATTAAAAGCTACAGAAATTACAAGACAGCAACAGATTAGTACGCTGTTTCCTAGGAAGTGGGCTGAATGTGGGGCAAAACTAAGGTCACCATCAAAAATGTCTGTGTTGCTTATAAAGCCTGTCAACTGCTTGCTGTGATTGTGTTGAGAACACTAACACCATGCTGACCAGGAGTTTCTTATTGCTTCTTTGCTCTTCCCTCTCATCATTTCTACTTGTGTGCGCTGATTCTCAGCTTACATACGCATTCAGGCAGAGACTCTCTTTTTGATCTTTGAAAGATGCGTAGCAAACCTGGCTTGTTGAGACAACAGGCCTCCGTGCCCCGCGGTAGAACACAAATCAGTCAGCGTCAATTGGGAAGTTAAGCACAAATTATCATCTTATAGGTGCTTTGAAAGCAAATGAAGACAGAGTTGCAAGACATCCTAGAGTGTTACTGTAGTTATCAACCATTCAAAGAGGGACCTTAGAAAGGGATGCCTCAAAGAACAATGTTTTGTTTCACATTTTCAGAAAAATGAATAACAGAACAAAAGAGCAGTAAATGATAGGGGACAATAATGATCCAAAGATCCAAGCCAATGTACTCAGCTCAGCAAATCTGAATACAGCCCTCGAGAAATGGGAGAATGCAAAAGCCAGAGCTGCACTGCAAGAAAGAACATGGGAGATACATGGCAGATTTCCCTGCAGTAGGCAAGGCAAGCAATGAAGTGTTCTCAGTGATCGGTCTTCTCGTACGTAGTTAGGCCAAGACCAGGATCTGAACTTAACAAGAATCTCAACGATCTGTGACACCCAACGCTTCTGATTTTTCTGCAAGACTTAGAAGCAACGACAGATAACAGCAAACAACATCAGGGGCAAGCTGGAGGCTAAATTAAATAGAACCCAAACAAGCACGTAGAAAAGACTAGTAAAACCATGATGGCATGAAGAGAAAGGATGGCTTCCCAGAACACCTGCACACTGCTAATGTCTGGCCCCAGCAAGTCAAGAAAGGCTTTCACAGAGAACACAGAGTAGATACTAAGGGAACTTGTATGTACAACTCAAATGGAGGGATACGGCCTGGAACTGTTCAAGAGTGCCTTCTTAAGCTGTGAAGAGAGGTTCCCTTATGGCAAAGCTGCTCAAGAAGTATATGTTGAGCTTGTACTAACTCAGTGGGGATAAGTTATAAACAGTATGCAATAAGGACTGCTTAGACTTCCTCTGAAAAAGGATCAGCATTAAGATGTGCATTCTCCAAAAAGAGCATCTTGAAAACATCTCCAATCCAGACCTCATACTCTGCGTTAGTGCTAAGGGAGGATTTTTTCTGGGTCTATCCATGAAATTCTCCAGACAGATGGTCAAGTTGGAGGCAGCTAGCACTTTTCCTTCTTCACCCAGAGGTGAAAACAAATAGTGTGAGAGCATTCTGTATGAAAAGACAGTAAAATATTTATATTTGTATTAGGACTTACATTACACTGAAGCAGATTTACAGCAACCATATGAGGAAATCAATGAAGGGAGTGCTGACAGATACAGGGAAATGGTTAAGAAAGTCATCACAAGTTTTTCGGATGCTGGCTGCAGATGTTTGTCTACAAGTAACTATATTCTTTAAGAATCTCTGAATCCTTGCATGTGAATCAGCTGCTTGCAAAATAAGTAACTGTTCTCAGCACAAAGCTCCAGGCAGTGTGCAGGGTGCACTAGGGAGCGCCAGCAAATCAAAACCCAGGCAGAATTTTGATAACAGTAGTTTGGGGATTAGGAACTTGATTTTAATTTATGGTACCCGACTGTTTCTGTGGGCCTAAGTTACTTATTCAAAGGTGTATTTGAAGCCAATGGCAGAGTTGGAAACTGAGTTTTGACTTACATACTAGAACTCTGTGCTGAGGCCATTCTTATGTGACTGAATGGAAGCTGAATTTACCACATTAATAATCTGGAAAATATGTATGGAAAAGTGTCCTTGCTTATCTTAAAGCAGACATAAACTCTCTTTGCCTTTTTTTTCTGAGAGTGACTTCATTCTATACATCACTTTTAAGTATTTGCTTCATTTTTTTTAGGTTTTGGGGAGAGAGAGAGGGAAGGAGGGAGAGAGGAAGGGAAGGAAGAGGAGGACATCAGTAGTTTCCTTTCAAAATTATTTTGCAAATACAGATTTTACTTTTCTGTATGTAAAATTTTGATCAACTTGTAACATCTATTTTGCCTGAGGCTAAGACAGTCGTTTCTGCTTATGTAAAGGACAGAACTGAGACCTATTGGATCTGCCTATAGATAATCCATAGACTCTCCATGACTTTATGTCTCTTCACTCTGTGGAACCTCCTGCCTTTGGGTAACACAAAGTTTCAGAGACAGAAAGCAGAAGGAGAGGAAGCCCATCTGCTAGCCACAGGAGCTTTCCCTGCTGACCCTACATATTTCCAGCTGGAAATCCAAGGAAGAGTTAATGCCTGCTTCAAAGCCTGAGGCACAAATTACTTCGCTTCCACTCTCCCTGGCTGCAACCCAGAGCAGCTGGGGGGGTGTTAGCATGTGGCAGCCAGTTTGTGTGGCCATGCTGCAGGGACTACACTGGGCACGGTGAAGAACAGGCTCTAAACCGGACCTTAGCTTTCCTCATTCCTGTGACTCAAAGAATCACAAAATACCTACCTATGTCTAAATAGAAGCAAAGCACAACCTTCTGTTGTTACTGAAATTTGACAGAATTATTCCAGAAATGAACTTACACCTCCACAAGCGACACTATTCCCAGAGAATGCTATCGGTCACTGCACTGAAATGCCTGATTTATTATACTCAGGTATGAGGTAATTACTACATATTTATTACTTATTATTTTATTATGTGTTTATTTTGGAGAGGCAATAGACTATCTGTAATTAGGTTTGCATCCATTACAAAGCCCTTTTTTAAGCTGTTTCATACCTTTGACTTGCCTTGGCTTGAAAATTACCACATTTATTCTGCTTGCAATGGGGAACGGGTCTTGTTGACTTTGAAAAAAAAAAAAAAGTCCTGGTGCTTCAATTACTGAATTTCAACTCAGAAACAGCAAAGGAAGCAACTTTTCTCGCTTATTTCATTAAGAAGGCGAAAAGTATGTTTGATGGAGGAATTACATCTATTTTGTTCAGCTTTGACAAGTTTCCTTTGAAGTCACTGGCTTTAAAGCACGTGGGCCTTAGACCTGCCATGAATTCCATTCTTTCAAAACTCTGAGCATTCACAAAGCCTGTGCGACGGAAATGAGCATCTGCCTATTCACACTCCATCCTCTAGACTTGGGGGTTTATGATCTGTTTTCTGTTTGTTTCCCAGGCATCATCCTCTGTCAGATCGATAGGATATTTGGTCATGAAACAGGGAAATAAACTATCTTTACTTTGAACGGAAGCACTGCAAGCTCCTTACTGGTACCCATTGTTGCATTTGAATTGGTGTTCTTTTGTATAAAAGATTCTGTTACCAAAAGCTTGTGTGTCCTTTCCTCATTATTTAAATACAAAACCTTGTTCCCCTAAACAAGGTCCTCCCCTTTTAGTGGCAGAATGGTGGAAAGTAAAACTTTTGATTAACACATTCCTTGGCAATTTCCCACCAGCACAACCAGAGATAGGATTGTTTTCCATAAGACTAATTTTTTCCCTCAATAATTCTTACTTGAGGTTCCCTTTATCAGAGTCAAGCCCTTGCAGTCCTCAAATGCAATTGGTTTTATCACGCCTCCCTTCAGTACATAAATGCAGTTGGTTTTATTCCATTTTACTCTATTCCTTAAGGAGAAAAAAAGTTTCTTATGAGTTTACAATTTTTAAAAATCCTAACAGTAACAATCAGCCCACTGACTTCAAAACTTTTCTGGGTCTAATTTCCTCATTCTATTTCCTTTCAATATTTTGTAGTCATCTTAAATTAATTTAAAATTGAAATAACATCTAAAGGGAAGTGTTAAAAGATACTTTTTTCTTTCTTAGGCAATAAACATCTTGAGACTTCACAACAGGTCTCCCACTTGTTTAGTAAAAACACATCTTTATTACCTCTGTCAACTGGAGCGAAAAGGTGCAAACATTTTGCCATACTAAAAGCTTTTTGGTGTGCCGAGCTCAGAGGAATAAACAGACTTGAAGCTGCCAGTGACGATCTGAAAAAGTAATTACTGTGGGACTTTCTAGAAGGATCAGTGCCCTTCACTATGCTGATTAATCAGTTTTTAAACAGTGAAGATCCTTCAGTAAGTCTTTCCAAGTAAAGGGGATGCCTTTGCTTGCTGATAAATATATGATAATGGTATTTGAAAAATCAAAAGTGATTAATACCTGAAGTGTGTGTAATTGTACAAATATAATTATTTTCAGAAAGGAAAAAGCGCTTAGTAATACATTTATTGTCCACTTGTACTGTCTGGCCGAACACTTTATTTAGGGGTTTCCTTATTCTCCCATGGAGTCCAATGAGAGCACAGCCGGGATGGAGCCAGTCGCCCCCCGACGACATCCGCACGGGTCGCGAGAGCCGCTGGGATCCTCGCAACCCCACCCGCTCCATCCTGACCCTCAACGGCGAGTTATCGAGGGCATTCAGCATCTCATAATCGCCTCGCACTTTGCGAAAGTGAGCGCTAATAGGCGCGCTCTTTCGAGCTCTAATTAGTACTATGCATTGGAAATGGCTCCTGAAAGCTTCTTGTGATCTCTCAGTATAAGGCAACCTCAAAAAGCAAGTAAATAGCAGATAAGTACCTTTTTAAAAGCCCGGTTATAATTATTATTCAATGTAGCATAGGAATACTCTGCCTCTTTCTCACAAGTAAACATAATGATTTGCCAAGGCTTCTTAACTTTTAAGTGGCTTGTCACACCCACGTCTTTGTACGAATGTAATGAAAGCAAAATGTCAAATGTCCCGTTGGGTGAAGCAGGATTGAGTCTTTTGTCTGTGCTGCGTGGTAAACTCAGAAGTGCACTTCCCTGATCTTTCACTTGTACTACTTTCGTGTTAATTTTCTCGCCTTCTAACTACTCTCCTCTATTGCAATCTAAATTTCAGAGTGCAATTCACTATATATACTGATTTAACTTTTTATACGATTAATCTCCTTCAGAAAACATACCCACAGCTCTTACGTCTCTGTGTGGCTTTAGATACGGGAGTAGTCTGCTGGAATTAAAAGACCTCTCACACTTCTAAAATTGAGCATGTGTATAACTGTTTGCATAACAGAGGCTTAAATTACCTCTTGTCTCTCTTTCTAATATCTCCAGGTTGCATTTATTATTTGCTGTCCTTTGTTTTGTTTAGATTCTTTATCAATTACAAATATACAGAAAAACACTTTTTGCCCATTCCTTGAGACCACAAATGAAAATGGATACGTTTCGCTCCAGTGTTTCTCCAGACCCTTTGTTGGTCTTTCCTGAAGTTTCCAGCTTATATGACAGATCAATAAATAAACAAATAAATAAATAAATTCGGTTTCGTGATGCAGTGTGTTGAGTGTTCTACTTCACTTCCTGGGATGGAACAAATATGTTCCCAGAATAATTCACCAGACCCACGGCAGCTGTAGGACTGTATTTACGGTCCCTTTTAGAAACTATGAGATAGCACTGTGCTATTAACTATGGGACAGAACAGCGTCTTTCTGATGAGGAGAAATGCCCAGCCTTTTCTTTCATGGGAAGAAATGCCAGCCTCTTTAAAGTCACGCAAGAAAGCTGCCATTAGCTCCAGTGTTATCCCCCTTACTTGATGCTTATTTACTGTACGTGTGGCAATAACACATATTCCAAGTCTAGCATCAAAGAGACTCAAAATTGCAGCTGTATAACAATTTGGTGAGTGTGAAAGAGTGAAGCGAAGGTTCCTGATTTGGGAACTTTTAATGCCTCAGAAGAGAGGATGTTTCCATCAGCACTGCAAGTCACAGAAACCCGTGGGGTGCAGCAGGATTTGCAGGTTTTCCTGCCAGGCTGTTGAGCCTGAGGCTGCCATAGATAGTCTCAGGTGAAGGCTGCACTAGCTGTGCTTGGAACCTGCTGTACTCCTCCTGACAAAAACGCGTGCAGTACATGAAGTTAAATATCACACGCGCAGAAAGTTAAAGTACATATAAAATATACTTGTGTGTATATATGTGTGTGTGTGTATGAATTTACATGTACAATAAAAAAATGGGGGTCTGAGCATTAACTGCACATAATCCAAATTCAGAAAGCAGGATAAAAAAACATGCATTAAACAACTGTAGCACACATGCAAACTTTGTGGCTTTAGACAAGCTTCTACAGCACTAGAAATGGAAGAAGAACGTAAAGTACAAGCACTGATGCATGCTGTCTGGTTCGCTTTCAACTATTTTTCCATTTTTGAGCCCCTATACATTTTTTACTGGCAATATGAACCTCTGTCAGGCTTATGAAAATGAGCTTGTTTTTCTTGTACTGCAGGTTCCATGATCATTAATTCGAGACCCGCGCATTACAGGAGTAAATGGAAGTGGAGCCAGATCGGGTGTGAATACGCAATTACATTCTGATAAACTGGACGGTATGATGTTTAATGCTATCTTTAGTATCTCATGCTAGTTTTGTTTGAGCTACGGATAGATCAGATCTGATCCAGCACAAAGTTAAAACAATGGAGAGAGGTAACATTTGAGCCAGTACAGTTTCAAGGACAAAGATACCTATGGAAAAAAAAAACCAAACAACTTAATTCATTTGAAGACGCAGAGTGAAGGTTTGCAATTTCAAAGGATTGTGCTGTTTCTAATGTCAGTGCCCAAACCCTGGATTTACCACCACATTAAATAAGATTCTTCAAGCCACAATTTTTTTTTCCCTGCTCCACATCATGGCACCTGGCACCATTCGTGGGGCCAAATGACAAACCAAATGAACGAACAGAGCCGGGTTAAAAATAACTCCAACAAACCCCCCATGATCTGGCTTCTTGTAAGGCACCACAAGCAGCTGTGCTCACACCATGGAGAGGGTGGTAGGGGCAGGTCTGAGCAGGCAGCGCGCCGGATGGGAAAATCTGAAGCCACCCCTGCTTGAGAAAACGGTATGAGGAACTGTTCACAAGGATACTGTGTGCACTCCCCACTTGAAAAGTTGTCCATGGGTATGGAAATATACCCAGGCCACAGGGTAACGGCTATGCAGGCACACCTGACTTGCTGAAGGAATAGCGCTAGAGACGCTTTGGGCTACTCATGGTTACTGAATGCTTGCAGTTCACGAAGGGGTCCTGGGCAGGAGGGGTTCTCACCATACACCCCACCAGGCTTTCCCTTTTGTGCCTGAACCTTCGCCTTAAATACATGCTGGAGTGCTCTTCTGAATCTGGGCTTTTCACAACAGTCTGTTACAGCTCTGGAGATCAGTGTATGCCACTAAATAGTGACAACACCAAAGGGTTGTTTGCACTTGCAAAGCAGTCAGTAGTAGATTCTTTTAATTCTTTGGTAGAATTATTCATTTGTGGGAGCTGCTCTAATGTTTTATAATTAACTATATAATTAATTTAAAACACATCTGTTTAAGAAAATAAATTACAGAATGAAGTATTGGAAAGCGCTAGAGTAAGTTTGAGAGACTTAAAATGCAAAAGAACACAGACAGCTATACCTAAAAATTAAAAAAAAAATCCTACCACTTGCTATGCGACTTGCCATTTTTTAGACAACAGCATACATTCAAAAGCCATGTAAGAGATTATGGGCTTAGTCTTAACTCTGAATGCCCTTTTCTTGTTGATTTTATTTTAACATACTTTATGGTTTATTTTTTATGACACGCAGCCACATATATGTGTAAAAAGCACATTTATTTATAATTAAAGAGATTATTTTATATACAAACTGAAATATACACAAGGCTAAGTTTCTTGGCTACATCTTTTTTGACACTATTTTTAAATTGTATTATTTTTAATAAGATGCAAGTCCAAGGGTTTAACATTGCCCCAGGAGAATTACAGTCTCTGAGGAACACATTGCTCACAGCTGCAGTGAAATATCCATCACTGAAAATTTCAGCGCTTTTAATTCCATCTCAGTGACATCAGTGGGATAACTGAAATATTACTCACATGTGGTACTCGGTGAGTGTGTGTACAATTTTATCAAAATTCTAGCAAAGTAATTTTGTCTTTGTCATTAGCAGTTTTTTTCTAACAAAAAATCAGAATGAAAAATATTAGTGTGGGTGACGTGATGGATTTTTTATTATGATTAAAATAAGTTGTAATTTTCCCCAAATTTAAAATGATCAGCAAACCTCTTCCTGTTTAGTTTCTAGCTTTTTTTCCCCCCCTGCCCACAAAACTGGGAAATTCATACTGTAGAAGTAGCTCAGCCAACCTTATGGAGACTTTTCTGATTATAAATCACTCAGAGGATAACTCAGTTATCGAGTGTCTGCAATTCCACAAAAGCCACGGGTTCTTAATCACTGCTGCTAGACTTGTGCCCAGCCTGATCATGTGGTAGGGCTGCTTGGATTTCGACACTGTAAATGTGGGCCAAGGCATCTAATAACCCACACTGTGGCAGTGTCTCCTTATCCACCTAGGATGTGGCAGGATGCTGACACAGGTGTTGGCTTCTCTCTAGA
The DNA here is from genome assembly GCA_013398815.1 of Ibidorhyncha struthersii. Classification (NCBI taxonomy): domain Eukaryota; kingdom Metazoa; phylum Chordata; class Aves; order Charadriiformes; family Charadriidae; genus Ibidorhyncha; species Ibidorhyncha struthersii. Next base: position 850,972 of record VZSZ01009688.1, on the reverse strand, counting down.
AGGCTGCTTCTTCTGCTGCTACAGTCAGTACAGCCATGTAGCACTCCGAAACCATTGCACACTTTTATCCTATTTATTTCATCTCCATAAGCTGCAACAGCAATGGAGAACACAACTGCAAGGAGAGTCCCTGAATCAAAAGTTTCTTGTTTGGAGATGACAGCACACAACCAGGAAAGTATTTCAAGATCCAACATGTGCAATTTTCTGCGCTGCTAAATATTTCCTTTGATAGATCAGAGAGCATAGAGAGGCCGATGAGAGGGAGCAATAACTGAGAGGAGATGACTAGGCTGCAGACCTGGGAAGGAAAACAGCAAAGTAAAAACTTCACAACAGACAACATCCATGGAGATGTGTGCTGATAGCTGCCTTAGCCCACCCTCGCAGAAAACTCACTTGAGAAAGTCACTGAGGGCCAAGAGAAGAAGTGTTGTGGCCATTAGGAAATGGACAAACCTCAAAATCCTAGTTTTAGCTGGCAGCCAGCGGAACTATTTGGAAGGTGTCATCTGCATTTCAGAGGCTTCCCAAATCACGTTGCTTGAATGTGAGAGATGTAAAAGAGGCCATTTGAAAGTTTTGCTTGTATAAAATTCCCCAAAAGCGTCAGAGCCATGAACAGGATTCATACCAGCACCCCTTGCAGTTTCTCCCAGCTCCATGTTAACAAGATCAATACAAAGAGCATGTTGCAGACCAGTGTTCACCAGTCTGGCCAGCTGGTGCACAGCGCTGGTGTCTGCTGCAACTCCCGCTGGGCTACAGCTGGCACCCAGCCCATCCAGATCAGCGGGCTGTGTTTGCTGCCATCTGATCCAGACGGCTCTTTGATGCTCCAGCTCAGAAAGTCAGACTTTATTGGCTAACACAGCTATTGCAACCACTTGAGCAGCTGTGGAAGTGGTGCAACGTGTGTTTGGCCAACTTCTTACCGGGACAGTGCTTGCTTAGTTTCTTATATATAATAATTGGGAAAGCAACAGGCAGCAGACAGCTGAAAGGGGGGAGCGAGTCCAGGTGACACTGCAGTCTGCTGTGACTCCCTGGTTTCCCAACGACGGCCATGGGATAGCTTTGTGCAAAATCTCAACTGCTGCTTGCTGTGCTGCGACACTGGCTATTCATTTTGTGAGAGATGTAACCCGTGTCCTCCTCAGCCTGGTACTGGCTTTCTGTAGCCCTCTACTCTCCTTTTATATCTGACCCCCAAATGGGACAGAGTACTTCATCTCAGCCCTCACCAGAACATTCTTTCTTTCTCTCACATAGAAAACTCCAACTGATACACCCCAAAATGCCTTCTTTGATGTTTCATTGTTGACACATACCTATTAGTTTGTGATGCACTCCTAGATCCTTTTCCACAGGGTCCTCATTTTGTATCTGTATATGATACTTCACTTAAGCAAAGCACTTCCCCTTTGTTTTACTAAACCTTCTAAGATTTAATCTGTTAATAAACCCTTAATACAACTTGTTACATCAGCAGACAATAAAGCAAACTATTACAGGGCTATAATAAAATTAAAACCTACTATTCATTATTTGTAAGAAATTTTGCTTATTACTGTTACAATGACATTTAAGGTACCTATAATAGAAAAAGTTTGAAAAATATGCTTACATATTAGTCTATTTAGCTATTTAACCTGTATGTTTGAAGGCACAGAGTGGAAAACATCTAAAAATCCAGGGTCTAGTCTAAACTAGTGATAAAGCTCTTTCTCATCAATGGAGAGGGAGAACATCCTCCAGAGGCTGATGCATTCTGAATGCTTTGATTGCTTATTTTAGAAAGGTAGTAATCACTCTCTGGATGTGTCTTTCTCCACTGACTACAGAAGATGCCAAGACAACTGCTTTAGAATAGATACCAAACTTCCAAATTGCTGAAATTACACAAGATGAGTCCCAGCTGCAGCTTGTTCCCCCCCTGGAACAGGCAATCAGACCTAAATTCTTCGAAGATTTAGGCCCTAACTCCCACTGATCTCTCACTGTGAGATTCTTTTAGCCATTGACTTCAATGAGAGTTACACACCAAAACACGGTGAATACTTAACATTGGGGGCTGCGAAACACTGACAAAAATCTTACCAAATCTGCCTGAGACGGTTTAAGCACGTACCGCCTTCAAGCACCCCCACCTCTCCTCTGGCAGGAATTTCCATCGCTGTTGCAGAAGGGAACATGTGTTCCCGCTTCAGGTGCAGCACCCCGAGGAAGGGGAGCAGGGAAGAGCTGAAGACATTACTGCCTGGGAGAGCCGCCACTAGGTGTTACAGAGCATCTCTTCTGGACCCCCTTTTTGGCCACTTCTTGATCCTTCTTACCACAAAACGTTTACTTATTTTAAAAGATTATTTAAAAAAAAAAACACAACAAACTAAAACAACGAGTAGAACAGACCTGGCAGGTGTTTTATTACAGTAGCACCGTCCTGAAATTACTTCTACTTATTTTTATTTAAATTGACGTTTCAACTTGAGTGTTCCTTAATGACATAAAACTAACTCTTCTTTTTTCCTCTTTGAAGTTACATCATTGTAGATGTTGATTGTTTAATTGTCCTTCCAATCATGCACTTAACTTCCCACTTAGCCCCATGCAGGACATGACTTGAAGACATTAACGATCGTCACTAATGTGGATTGCCTTAGGATGTTTAAGTTTATTTGTAATGGAGGCAAACAGTCACTGTTTGGATGAATTCTATAAAAGCTGAACATTTTCTGCCCTAGGCAAAGTTTTCAGAAAGAGTTCATATGGTTTTTCTGGTTGTAATCAGTGCATTCAAATTATGCATAATTTGGGTTTCATGGTTTCAGTGTTGGAGCACATAAAGTCAAGTATAATTACTACCAAAAATAAATTTCTGTATGCACCTTGGGATATTCACCGTGGACTTATGACACATTAGTAGGAGATTCACAATTACTAGTAAATTATTTAAGAACATTTTATTGTTTTCCTCAAATGCAAGTGAAATTGCAATGGTTAATCACAGGAATTGAAATAAATGGTCATGAAGTCTTAGTGCTGTTATAAACTAAAAGTAATATCAATTGTGATACCCAATGGGCAGAAGAAAAGGAGGGCGGGAAACCTTTGCATTTAGAGCCATTTCCATGAAAAACATTCCATGATATTGGATGAGATTCTTGTTTACACACATGAATTGAGGAAAAGAGTCTTCAGCATCCAATAGGGAGTTTTTGTGGGACTCTCTAGTAACTTCCAGACAGGTGCCTGAGGCAAAACCTTCTATTGCCTATTGCAAGCTATTTCGTGTATGCAAGGAGCCTCCACAAAAAAAGCATATCCTGCTCCACTTTTGTTTTTTAAGCAGGATGAGTCTCACTGGTTCATCTCTCTCCAGCTATGGCTTTAGAAAAAGTTTTGTTAGTCTTAAGATTTTTATGTTTTGTTTTGTTTTTTTTTTAACAGATTAAATCGGGGAACCTGCATTAGGGAGTGATGATCTTGAGAGGATGAACTCTTCACTTCCTTCTCCCATATAGTCTGAAATGTCTCTTTTGACTAGAAATAAAATGGAACTGGGAAAGTTTAGGAGTAAATGGACAGGACATTAATTCTGCCAATACTCTACAGGGCCATTTACTGATAGAAATGTAAAGATGGGCCATTGATTCACTCTATCAGAAATGAGATGCGTCAAAACATAAGCAATGTTGTTCTGCTTTGCTTCTGCTTTTTGCTGCTGAACACTTCCTAAATCACTTTATTTACCCATAAAAAGCAGAAAATCCAAAACAAATACTAGACACAGATTTGGATTACCTGGTGATCCAGGAGTACATGGGGAGACTCTTAATTCCCAAGGTAGCCTAAATGGACATAATCATTTAGTAGATGTAACTGTTTACTCCTCCTGACCTTCTGACATAAACCCTGCAAATTTAACTATACATAACTACATACAGCTATATGTACTTGTCTCTTGTATTGGCTGGAGACTCCTTTGAAAACTGACTAAAAAACCCGAATTTAGATTAATCAAACTGCTAAAGTTACTAATGTTATAAAAGATGTTCCAATTTTAACTCAGAACAGAAAATGCACAGTATCTGAATTTGGTTTTGCTTAACTTAGCAATAGGTAAATTACTTTTAATAATCTGCTAAACCCAGCCTGATTTAAAGTTGACCTTTTCTGGAGGTGGGTTACTTGAAAGCAGTGCCTGATTTCAATGTGTTAATAATATGTAAAAAAATCATACTTAGACAGCTTCTGGGTGTGTCTTTTGCCTGAAGTGAATGCATATTTTAAACAACATATGTTTGGACTTGAATCTGTAAACCAGTGTTTATCTGATTTAAAATAATCAGGGACTGAAAAAGGCACCATTAGAGTCAACCCATAACATCCCAATGAAGGGTCTACAGTTCACTGCGCAACCTCCTTTCCTCCACCCTCAACTCACCCAGACTACAGTGCTCGCTAGTCTCGTGGAGGAAACTAATCTCATTAGCCAAAGAGAGAGCTTGAGGGTCTAGTTTTACAAGAATTTTTCTCTGCAGTGTGCTTCCGTCTCCTCAACAGCATCCCCTCAGGCTGACCTATATTCAGGCTGCCATGGAAAGGGCCTGTCTTTGCATAACCACCATAAATAAGTCCTCTTCCTTGTGCAGCTACATGGAAAACTGGACAAGGGAATTATTCCAACTCAGAACTAAAGCGGGGAGAAGTTATTATTTTTGGTGGGGTTTCAGTCAAATCAGTCCTTTAATCCCGTTGAATATGCGTTTACACTACTGCTGATGCCAAACAAGGATCGGCAGAAATCCCTTGCTACATGTGGAGGTAACAGGGCAGAGCACCATGAGACCTCTCTCATTTTGATATAAACTTACTTGGAGCAGATATATTCCAGCCAAACCTGTGGAGACATTTGTATTTGCTTATGTATTGTCATGGTGCATTCTCAACCTAAAACTAATGAAGAGACCCCTGGGCTTGGGGGCTGCCAGCGCTTGCAGGGTTCACATCAGGTGCTGAGAGTTCTGAAGAGAGCAAATCTCCCTGTGGGAAGAAAGACTTTCTGTCACGGGCTCTGAAGTACAGCATATAAGTATTTTAGAATTCATATAGAATACGTTTTAAAATGTTTTATTGAGTATTTCGAGAAAAGAAGCTGCAAAGACAAATGGATTAATTTTCTGAATTGATTTACCTTGCCTAATTTAAAACAGCTTCATATATAATTAGCACTAAATATGCATTAGGTTTTTCTAAGGGCACAGTATTCCATGACTGCATGAGTGGTTTTCAAAATTACAAAACCAGAAGTTCTTGCCCTTTTCAACATGTTCATCTCTTTTTTTTCTGCTTTCTTTTCTCAGATTCTCTCATTCCACAGTTCACATATGCACCGTGTATATTATTGACTGCGATGATAAAGTAAGTTCAAAATGCTCTGTTTCTATTTTTTCTTTCCCTTGGATGTTAAAACTGACAGCTTAATGACTTGTTGCCACTTACTAGTGAATCACTGCCCTTGCCAACACTCAAGATAAGACAAGCTCACTTTTCCCAAATAAGAGGCCCTTTGCCGTGCACTCTGGAACTGTAGTGTAAAGGTTTAGTTACTTTAAAACCACTTTTATTTTCGTAAGGTGCTCAATAAGTCTCTGGAGCAACATAAACGTGAAGGTCTTCCTCTCGAATTTTTGATTACTTCACAAAAGTAGCAAGTATAGCATATTTTACCTAAACATGAACACAACATGCTCAAGTTTCTCTGTATCATAGTACTATGGTGTGGAACAACCGGCGCTTTTGAAACAGAAGGAAGCTTTCTCACTGACTCCAACTGGAACAGGTAGAGGCTAATGATGGATAGCTTTGAAAATCTGAATTTGGCACTGTCCTACTGGCTGTTTACAACAGTTCAGTGCTCCACAGGCTTTGTTGATCTGATGTTACCCCAACATTTTTGAAAGAAAGAAGGCCGCAAGGAAACCGGACAACCATGGCATGCCAATGTTGCCAAGGCAGTTTTCATTTGCAGCAAATAAATGAGAGTAACATGTAAATATACACTAATTAATTTTTAACCTGTATTTTGTTTCTTTGCTTGCTTGCTATTATGGGTAGAAAAAACGTGTGTTCCTGCCGTGTGCGCATTCATTTTCCCGCAGAAATTTCCCTGAGGAGCAGCAGTGGTCAGTGGAGCACGAGCTGACCGAACACCGCACAGCTCCACACACCTGATGCACCTGAAACGGTGACGTTGACAGTGGCACGTGAACGTTTGCAGTTGCTCAGAACTCGCCTGCTTGGCTTGCAAATTCACGATTCCCTACTAAAATGGAGTTTCGCTGCTTCAATTTCACCTGCCCCCCTCCCCCCCGCCCCGAGATACACACGGGAACAATAAAAACAGGGCCAAAGTTTCAGCCTTACAAGTCGTGATAGTGGAGCTGCCAGGCTTTTGAGGCCCCAGGTTCCCAGTATTTGAGATGTCTACAGTCTTTCAGGTGAAACGCAGAGATGGGAAGGTGGAAGAGGAAGCAGAGCGTCCATGAGCAGTTTGTCCAGCTGGAGTGCGTGAACCCTACAGTAACTGAATCCATCGCAGGGTCCGGGCTTACATATGGAACTTGAACAATAGGNNNATAGGTATTTACTTAAACTACACAGATTACCTCAGAGATGTGGAATCTGCACGCCCTGCCCACTTCCCTGAACCTCTGGAGCTGGGATCCTGTGGGGAACATAATGGGCTTAATTACGGTGTCTGGACTCGCCGCGCAGGACCCGGAAGGCAGGAGTTAACCTCACCTCACCTTTTACATGCCAGTGACCCCAGGCTTGGCTGGGAACCTGGTGGGGCCTCTGCAGCACCTTCTGCATTGCCGCCGCGGCGAAGGGAAACCCCGCACGGGTAGGGCCCGGACGCCTTCGCGCCTCGGCCCGGCCCGGCCCGGCCCACCATCCTACATCCCCTCAGCCCCGCGGGGCCGTGCCCGGGCCCGGGGCGGACGGGGGTGGGGGGGGGGGCGGGCACATGGCGGG